>CM021797.1:33775519-33790387 GCA_011076525.1 Nettapus auritus | reverse complement strand
TTTCTCCCTTCCTTCCTTCCTTCCTTTCTTTCTTTCTACCACAACTGTAAATAGCATCTACAGCTTTACTTCTTTCACTGTTCCTAGTTAAGAATCTTGCTGGTTTATTCCATTCTGCAGCATGATAGCATAAGGATGTTTAAGGATACCTTAAAGTGATCGATGTTACAGAGTAAAAGGCAACTCCAAGAAGTACTCAGGACTTTTCCAGAGAGACTTGAGTGTCCTTAGCTGACAGTTTTCAAATGTTACTGACTTTCCTGGGAGAAGATCTTCCCCTCATGAGATCAAGAAACCTCTTACTGTAGTTGGCCTGTAAAGACCCTCTGTGTTTTACTCTCTGCAAATCCACCTGCCTTGTTTGGACAGAATTTATCTCATCGTATACTAATTTCTCTGAACTCTGGGGTTATGCTTGAGGGGCATCTGAAAGAACAAGAGAAAACCTTTAAAGCAGGCTTCTTGTTAATACTATAGCAGTGGGATTTGGTTGCCATCTGCTTGCTGAACACTGATAAGTCACATGCAGCCATGCTGGGATACCTGAGAAGCCATCCCTGTTGCTTTCCTGTCTCTGCGTGGAAGGCTCCATTGATTACCCACAAAGGAGCTGGTGCAAGATAAACAAATAAATGTAAGGCTGTCTTTCAAAGCTTTGTAATACTTATAGTGCCAAATTCCTGAGGCTGCCTTATCACAGACCTGTACAGACACTTACAGTAAAATGAGGGTCTCCTGATGTTTTATCTATTCCAGATCCTAAACTCTCTCCAAATCCACATTGCAAATGTCAGCATTAACTTGTCAGTGGAGTAGGGACGCACACTTGGGACTGCCTAGTAGCTGCCCTCAGGAATCAGTGAGAATTGTGTGATGGTTTTATAATCATTGTAGTTATTAATAATAATAGTAGTGATTATTACAGTAGTATATGTTGATGCTTTACATACTGGGTCAGCTGGCCGCTGCCTCAATGAAAGCACTGTATCAATTACATTGCAGAGAGAATTTTAGAAAGCCTTGGAAGACACAGATGAGCTGTGTGAGTGAGAGAACCTCAGTGGTAAGGGAAAGGGAAGAGGTGCTAGGCTTGGTGGGCATAAAATAGAGAGAATATTATCAGGATAGAAGGGCAGAGGTTCATGGGGGTGGGGGGGGTTGGGGGGAGAATAAATTGATTCTTCTCACCCCACAAAGGGCAGTTCGGTGTGTGCCCAGTACAGTTTCCCCAAAGCACAAAGGACTTGCAAGAGCAAAGAAAGGGGGGAAGATACCTGGGGAAGAACATAAGAACATGGAGGCCAATTTTTCTGTGAAGTTATGGAACAGCATTTTAACATTTTGCATAATGGAAAATAAGATGTAGAGCATTAAAAAAAAAAAAAAAAAAAAAAAAGTGGCCATGAATCTTGGAGTGGAGAAAAAGAAAGCATAGTGGCATAGTAGTCTAAAAGTGAGAAATGAGAAGGAATGGCATGAAGGAATTGCATGAGAAAAACATAGTGGATAGTGGATACCTGCATACATTGGCATGTACCAAGCAAAGAACATCTCTACCTTATTAGCATATGTACAAAAGCCAAGCCACAGTTTGCTATCAACACGGTATTATAAACAAGAAGGAATAGGAGAGGAGGATGTAAGTGTTGCAATGCATTAGAAGAAGAATATAGGGTGAACTCTTAAAGCCTGGGATCACGTATTTCTCACAATAAAGCAAACAAGGCAACTGGCAGTGTTCTATAGGGAAAATGACATCACTGCAGATTTTTAGGGATAATCATTTAACTGGATTAGCCCCAAAGTGCTGTGTCTAAAATCAGCATCCCTGTCTCTTTATGTACTCCAGATGAAACACATTAGCAGAAATATGGCAAGGGACATTCACAATGCACTGTTCTACATTATCAGCATTTTTTGCAAATCTGCAATTAGTCTAAAGGGCCTGGGTAAATTAGGCCTCTTGATAAATGAAGCACCTAGACAGGTCTCAGATTTATTGGATCTAGCTGTCCTGCTGTCCAGAGCCTGTTGGCTAGGCTGTGGAACAGAGAGGGTACAGTGGGAAAGTCTATGAAGCCAACGTAACCATGAACTGCTGAGCAAATTGTGAAAAGCCCCGACTGGGGCAACTGACTGATTAGCTTTGAAAGTTTCTGCCAGAAATAGTGTTAGGTTTAGGGAGAAAACAAAGCATGGAGGAATCAAGGGATCCTCTTCTAACTTTAGTATATATATGTGAAATCCTTTGTTAATGTAGTGAGAAGGAAATATAGTGCCTGAGACATAGATGCATGTTTATGAACACTATGTATGTGAGTGTAAATGTGTCTGGGGGCAGGGGGTGTGGAGAGGAACACTTACTGGAGACAAAGCTAGTATTTTCATGTTGCGTGAAAATTGGGGAAAATATATGCAATATCATTAACACTTCTCCTTCCTGGCCACAAATAAGTCTGTTTCAGAGGTGATTATTTGTACCCCTGAAAGGAAGACTGGTGATTTCTGTTATTTTTTATCCTCTGAGCCACTTTAAAGAAAGTTGTAAACTACAGTAGGACATCTTTGAAAATACAGCTGTTTAAGCACATGCACACTCCTGCTCCCAGCTATTCTCATACCTCCCCCCACCTATCCAGCATACAATGCAGTTGTTGTCTTCTGGGAAGGAGAAATAATCTAGAAAACCAGGGGGAGGTGGAAGGACTGTCCAGATTATTCTCATTTATATCTTGAGATCATCTGCTGCAATTTCCAAATAAAGTGTGGCGACACCTGCCAACTCCTCTGCTGTTGCTGCTGCTCTTGCTGAACTCAGCTGAACAAGCCAGTTAGGATTTTCCAGCAGATGTTCAGACGTTTCTCTTCTCTCCCTCTCTTTCTTTCTTGCCTTCTGTTTATAAAAGCCCTGTAGGACCCCTGAAAAGGCTTGCAACTGTCCCTAGTTTCTCTAAACCAGCCCACATCCAAAGTTCCAACTTCCTATTAGTTACTGCAGAGCTCAGGTCAGCAGAGCTAGTAATTGGGCATACAGACACAACATATTGGTTGTGGGGAGGAGAGAACAGCAGTGGAAGGACCTGAAATACCTGGACCCATTTGTTTCTGAAGGAAGTGTGGTATGCTGCCACTTCTCTCTTTTTCCCTGCTCCCTGATCACTTGCTGTTCTTTAGTAAACCCACATTGATTTTCCTGTCAATAGCATTCCCTCCAAACTCAAAGAAAACATAAGTGCCAAACAAATGGCCTGTTCTTTTCTGCACCACACTTAGCTCTTCCTCCTTGTAAAAAGCTTACTTCATTGCTGCATCTCTCCTTTCAAGTGAGTACTCCATATGTGATCTTAGAAGAAAGAAAGAGAGAAATCTCTCGTGCCTACCAGGGACCCAAATTCACCCTGGAAGTGCACAGTGTATCCAATTACGCTGCAGTTTGATCCTGCTACTTTTCAAGGCCTTCTAAATTATGGAATTAAAATGGTTTAGTGGAAAAAAGGACTGGTGACACTAGCAGTGTTAAGAATTTAGAATGTGCCTTCTCATATATTAAAAAAGGCTCTTTGAATATCATCAAAGAGATTTAAGAATTTTTATTCCTTTTTAAAGTTGTTTTAAAACTGATTAGACTTTTTAGAATAGGCTTCATCTTATGTCTGTCTGTCGTTCTCTCTCTTTTCCACTCCCTTTTCCCCCATGTCTTCCCTCCTGCTGATTAATCAAACTTTTCTTTGTTAACATAAGGCATTTCTGCCAAAATATTATCATTTTGCCAAAGACTGAAGCAGGCAGCCCAGTACTAAGACCTGGCACTGCTTTGTGTTGTCTCCTAAGCACTGTATATATAAAAGACTAGGGAGAATCAGCACTTTTCCAACAACAAAAATCTCTGACATTAGTCTCATACCAGTACTAAAATAAATACAATAAGCAAATAATAGTAATAATTAAAAACAAACAAACAATAACAAAAACAAGGATAGAAAGCAAAGAGTGAAGCTAAAAGTTTTGGTGTCCTGCGCCCTTGAAGAAGATAAACAATCCTACTTGGAAAATGTCTGTGGGTTCGTCGATGGGAAGGTGAGGCCAGATCAATGTGTGTTTTCTGTTCACTTAACCTATGTTGAAGCTGAGGGCATATGTGTCCATGAAGCCTAGCCCATAGAGCAACACCTTGAAAATGTTGACATTCACCATTTGAAAGTAATTAGCAGTGCTGTTGTCTTTAAAGTTTTCCCTGTGTTGAAAATGCTTACAATAATAAACACTAATTGCTTTCAAATGGTAAATTGGAAGCACAGCATCAGTGTGGTGTTCCATTTGTGTGTGTGAAGGCATGCATATTTCTGAGTGCATGCGTAAATGTATATGCACGCATGTGCATGCATGTGCGTCTGTGTGAGCCTAACATTTAATGCCCAGCCATGCCTGCCAGAAACAGCAACTTTCTGCATATGTTATTCCAGGAAAGAAAACAAAAGATAAAGTGACTTGCAAAGGGTTGAAGAGAGAAAAGCTGGCAGGCTCTCCTGAAGTATTTAGAGGGGAGAAAGCACAGTCTTGTGGTTCAGGCATAGAACTGCATATGGCCTGCTCCAAGCTCTGGGCCCACTCCTGCCAGAGAGGGACATTTGGCAGCCTCTGCCCCCAGCACTCTGGGGGCCCCAACAGGGGTTTTCAGCAAACATGATTTTCAAGAGGAGACAAGGTGAAGGGGAGCCTGCCTCTTTCCAAACTGCAGGAAATGAAGTTGGACAATGAAAAAAATGTAGTCTCCAAACTTGGTAGGTGCTTCTTAACAGTCTAGCTGATGACCTTTATCCACTGCAGAGGACCTCCTGGGGCTAGTACAAGGCCTTGTTCATAAATGCTTATCAAATATATTGACATTCTCTGCTGCTCTGAGCTAAGTTGCGAAGTGTTCTCACTCCATGAGGGACAGGTTGCTAACAAGCCTGAGTCTCTTCTCACACTGGTGTAAATCAGAAGTAACACCAAAACAGCCAACCTAAGCCATGCTGTCGTCAAAATGGAATGAGCGAGGGGAAAATCATGCCTCATTCTGCTTGTCAGTTTACAGCTAAGTTGGAAATCACATGCTTGGCTCTAATTAAACTGTTTAAGTGAAACAGAGGTTCAGCTCAGCCCCTTCAACACCCCCCAGCCCCCCCTCGCTCCCCCGCCCCAGTAAAAATTAACCTACCCCACACTGCCAGCAATAATTAAGTAAAGTCCTGTGTGCCTGTAAAGTTCTTGATGAAAAAAAAATAAATTCATCCCAGCAAAGATGGCATTAGCCTTACTGACACCAGCAGAAGCTGAGACCAGAATATGCCCTCAGGAGCAGGGCTTCCAGAAATGCCAAGCTTTATACACATCACAGGGGGAGGTACCACTGCCTGCCATGGCAGCCCTGCTGGGCCAGATGGTGAGTGCTCCAGGATGAGTGCTTGAGACAGCCACCCGCACATCTGTCAACAGTAATCTGGAAGGCAGATTGGGGCTGGCTCTCCAACACGTTGTCACAGGCCCGCCATCACCCCGACCCCGATAGGCACTGCTCTGGTACGGACTCATGTGAAGGCTTTGGGTGGCAGCAGAGGGCCAGCGTTGCCCTTCGTTTCAGTCTGTGGGTACCCGTTTTCAACTACCTTTGGGATGTAAGTGCTTGAGAAAAGGGCCCTTATAGCGAGATACTGCTAACTTTTTTGGTCAGCAAGAACCCTCAGAAGCAGTAAGGCTTACAGTAGTATGTCACTGCTTTACCTTCCACTGAGAGGGGGGGAACCCGGCATCCCAGCTTGTCACACTTCCCATAAAAGCATACCTGCCTTCCTCCTGGTGTCTTCACCTTTGCTGGCTGCTGGCATTGCCTTTAGACACCAGCACAAGCAAAGGCTTTGTATCTCCCCCATCTGAAGTGCTGTAAAACATGACCGAACAGGGAGTATCAGAGGCCATTAAACATGCTTTAAAAGTTCTTTAATTTGTTGTACCATGATAACTGCACTTTAATAAAAGCAATCTCTGGTCTTAATAGCCATACAATAAACTGTTATTTATATGAGTCAATGTGCCAGGCTGAGCCTTCCAGGTGTGCCCCAGATTTTGAATCATCGGAGAGATCCAGAGGGAGGAAGCTGTCTGACAGAACCCAAACAAGGCTTATAAACAGGTGCCATTTTGCCTAGTCGCATCTAGGGGTATGCTGGCTATATTAAGCGCCTGGCACAACATGGCACTTTCAGTGCTTTGATTTATTTCAGTATTACATTTAATTGTTTCCTTCTTGCCGAAGCTTTAACATGCAACGCTTGTAAATATAACCTGCGCCCTCCATATGGCACTCTGGTTTTCCATTTTCAAATGCAATCGTCCTGGAATAATGACTGTGGTATAACTCAATTTGAGTTCTGCTGCTGGGGACTTTATTACATAATGCTTTCTAATTGACCCTCATAGTTTAATAAGACAGAACATTTCACCAGAACATTGACAAAAGTTATTAATTTTCACTTCAGCAGAGACCAGTGTCCCAATTAAATCCCATGATAATGCCTGACTGACTGACTGACCTCATTATGGCTAATGCTTATTAGTCCTGCAGAGAGGATAACATCACACACTGTTAAAATGCCTAAATGAGCACATACAACTATTCAGCATGATTATAATTTACATACATGACTAATTTTACTCCACCAGTCCTTGTCTGGAGAAACTAATGCCATAAACTCCTGTCACACAACAAGATAGCTGATGAGAATTTTGAACGTATCGTAAAAAGAGTCCTGATGTGTTTTAAAAGGAAACAACACACAGTTAAATTCTACCTGCTGTCTTGAAAAATGGTTATAAGTACACATATTACGTGTACTTGAACTAGTAATGTGCTTGTGCAAGTTTCTTTCTAAAAAGTAATTACTTCATTTTCTTTAATGAACTAAAATAATGGCTGAGATCAAACCTTGGTGCAAGCATTTTTACATGCCTTACAGTTTAACTGTTGTTCCTCACACAGGGCTGTGTTTTTACATTTTCTTAGGAGCTTTTCTAAGGTACTGTAGGTAGCAATCAGAACTCTTCCCCCTGCCTCTGACTCTTTCAATAGTTCCTCTCTAGGAAAACATTTAACACAAAAATCTTTATTAATATATAGTATACTAAAGCAAGCACGTGTTTAACACATCACTTGCCTTGACAGAGCCCTTCTGAAAGGTGACCCAGAATGGCTGTATTTTTCATGTGCTTGTAGAAAGAAGTAGGGTTGGAGAGTATATGGTGTATTTTTATGGGGCATAAGAAGTTCACACAACTTTTTGCTACATTTCTAAGTTACTTTAAATATGTACAGTTTACAGTACGATCCATGTACCAATACTCTATCCTCAGGATTTTCTTCAGGTTTGTTTTATCCTTTTCCCACAGGATAACAGGATTGCCTATTTGACAAAGGAAAACAGCAAAACAGTCTGTCTCCCAGACTGTTTTGCTCAGACACAGGGTGATGGGAAGTTTCAGGAGAGGAATTTACAAGACACAACAAGCTGCTGGTAGATGAAGATAAATATCAACACCCACTACCACACACACATGCAACTCCACCAGGGCCAGGCAAAGGCATGCATTTTAAGGTTAACTTTTTCAGACATACCCCAGCGACGCCAGAGTCTAAGTCCCATTGCCTTCCTCTGAGATTTATCTTCTAATAGTGTATGCCTCTTTGAAAAGAGGACTTCAGAGCCTGGTGGCATAGACCTGGAGTTCATTCTTCTTCAAAACAACCATGAGAGCACAGCCAAGGTCAGCAGCAGCAGCAGCTGCTGCTGCATAAATGCTGGATGCCTGAAAAAGACTTTCAGGGAGCAGTCCCTTTGCTCGTACCAGTCCCTTCAGACATGTTACTTTTTCATTGATAAATCCCTTAACCCATGAGACAGGGTTGAGTCTTTCAGCCTTGTTTTCAACTGCATTTTCTTCTTTCATTGCTTCCAGTCACATACCTCACAGTGATGCCTTCAATATACCTACCTCTTAATCCCCACCTTAATCACATTTCATCTTCTGCTATCACATATTGGAAATGAATATAGCAGACATTGTCTACAACATTGAAGTGCAAACACAGTAGAAAAAATTAACTCTCAGACATGCATAATAAACATTTGCATGGTTACAACTGAGCAAAGAACTTGGCCCAGCATGTTTGTAAATAAAACCTGGAAAGTGCTGAGAGGTGCTAATTAAGTTGATAGCATACTCTTGATTTGAAAATAATTATTTGTCTTTTGCCATTTAGCTGTCACGTTTAATTTCCAGTATTGTGTCATGTTCACTAACAACATGATGAGACATAGCAGAGACAACATCCTTCTCTATGTAAAATAAGCCAAACAATTGTGAATGCATTAAAGAAACATCTGATCATACTATGCACAATATAAACAATGTCTCCAAAGAAACATAAGGTACTGTAAAACACATCTTCAGTTCTGATAGAAATCTTCTCCATAGCCTCTTTTGCTGGTACTTTTAAGAGTTGTTTTCAGTTCAGAGAGGAGAAGAAGAGAAGAGGAAAGGTGGGGAGAGAAGGGGAGAGGACAGGACGGGACAGGACAGGATAGGACAGGACAGGACAGGGAGAGGAAAAAGGACCTACCTGCATGAGTCTGGAATTTGTTTAAAAGTCTTCATCAAAGTTGCTGATTTCTGTGTGAGCATAAGCATTAGATGGCTCTGCCAAGGAGATCTGAGAATATGCAGACAAAAATGGCCAAAGGGATTCCAGCTCACCAAATGAAGGATCACAGGGACAGTCAATGAATCACTTTTTTTTAACTAAGCCTTGTTAGAGGAGAAATAATGGGGTTTGAAGCCACCTGTGGTCCTGTGTGGTAATGTTTTTTATTGTGTTTTGTTGTTGTTGTTGTTGTTGTTGTTTTCCAACTAGCAGTCCTTCTGAAATCATTCATAAAGGGAGCAACCACATTTTAAGCATATGGTAACAATACAAAATCAGTACAGGTAGAGGGCTAAGTCTGGTAGCTACAGTGAAGAACAGAAGCAACTATACAACTGTATTCAGGCTAGCAGAAAGGAGAGTCCAAAAATGTCTGTGATATGTAAGTGGTCCCAGTCACACAGGAGAAGGCAAGAAATAAACAATATGGGTGAGCAGGTGCAAATCAGTGATACAGATAATATAATACCATAGAGAAAGGGAGGAAGGCAACTGAAAGTTCATGAACTGGTGGTCAGGCAAAGGCCTTGCATCTTCACTTGGTTTCTTAAGATAATGCTGCAGAGGGCAAGCAAACCAGAATATGAGTTCAGCAAGGCTTGCAACAAAGGAGGGAATAGTATTAAAAGAAGTGTGTGTTTTTTTTACAACACAGAAGTCAGAATCCTACACAGTGAAATAAAGTGAAAAAGCGGTCAAGGAACTTGTGATAGAGGACTTCTTCTGGGGTGAGTCAGATGTTGCCCTCTAGTCATTTCTTGGCAGAAGCTATGTGGGTAGGATGTGGCTCCTAGTAACAATAGGAATTCAAAAAGGAACAGTTTTGTCCATTTATTTTAGAAAAATAAAGAAGAGCATAAAGGTCACAAACCAGTCATGGGAGTTGAACCCAAATAAACTGCTGCCTTATTAGTTCACTCTCAATATTAAGGGATGCTTTCAGCACTCCTAGAAATGTTTTCTTTCTGGCTCTTGTCATTCACACAGTCTTTCTCCAACATATATTTTGAGGAAACAGACTGCTGCTTTCATTTATGTTACATGGACCAACAGCGTGAGCTTTACACCTCACTGTGCTTTCCTTCTCCTCTTCACTGACCTCCCCAGGCACTTCCTATGCATGAAGTCATGGGAAGAATCTTTGGGCTGGGAGCCTTTTTATGAGCGCTGCATCACTTCTTAAAGATCTATATGACTGAAGACTATTGCATGAAGTGCTGTGTGAAGCTGCTTTTGTGTTGTTCGATGTAAACAGCCTGATCAGTGCAGGTAATAAGAGCGTAAACAATGAGGATGGTGCATGTCACTGTTAAGCAGTACATTCCACATGGGGATGGAAAAAGGAGAGGAGAAGGGGGAGCAAGAATTGCCTGCAGATAGAATACTGGCTGTGCAAAAGTTAAGAAAAAATTCTGGCTATAAATCACTGGTAGGAAACATGGAACAATAAAGATTATCAGTACCTTTCTTCCTAAAATGTTTTCACTGTGAAATTAGAAAAGAACTTTCTGTAGCAGAAAAAGAACCTCAATCCAGTCACCTTTGGTGTAGAAAGTGATACGTGCTGATAGCAGTGCTATTCTACAGGTTGAAATTCCAAAGTAAAGATTAATCTATCCCATTGCAACTACACGGGGAGCCCAGGCAGGCAGAAAGTAATCACTCCATTTGGAATTGGGCCAGGATGCAGGGGTCAATGCTCCTGTTTTTGCAAAATGTATCGTAAGACCTTTAACGAGCAGAGCGGACAGTATCACATCTTGGAAGGGTGTCTAAATGCTCTCCTGACATCATTCTGGGCTGTGGTTCAGCATGGGCTAGGGATGAGGGAAGGGAGAGAAAATGGGAAAATGCCACCTACAGTACTGCATTGCCAACACCTAATAAAGAACAAGGAAATGAAAAACTAATCAAAGGTGAAGAAAGGACATGTGAAAAATTTAAAACATCAAGTCCAGGGTGGCCTGTAGAAAGGGCTGAATGGACAAAAGAAACCAAAACAAGAAAAGGAATACTGAAGAATGGAAAGTAACTTCCTACCTAGATAAAAATTCATAAGACATTATTTAAAATTATAAGAAATACAGGGGTCAAAGGAAGAGGCAAATGGACTCTAGGATGTGGCAAGAGTAATTTATTGACAGAAGAAGACTTTGCTGAGGAAACAAAATAGGGGTGGGGGAGAGGAGAGAGAGAGAGGGAGAAAGAAAGAAAGAAATGAAATGAAGTTTTCCCTTCTGTGTTCACAAAGAAAGATGGGAGACAAATGCCAGGAACAGACATAAATTTCCCAGGGGTGGAAGACGAAATATTGAAGAAAATCAGGATCATGTCAAACCAGGTGATTGAGAAATTAGAACATCTGAAGACTGACAAACCTTTACAGTCAGATTAGTTCCAGCAAAGAATTGTGAATGAAGGACAGGGTAAAGAAATGAAGGGAATCTTCAGTTTGCAGTTTGGTATAACAAATGTGGGCTAAAATGGTTCATGGAAAGTTTAGGAACTGTTGGGCCAAATATCTAATGAACGGCAGTATCTGTGCTTGGTATTGACTGCAACTCTAGCCTGGAGGGGCAGAAAGCAGGAGAGCCTTCAAAAGTTTTGCTCATAGCCAGAGAGCCCACCATCTGCTTGTTTTCTGAGTTTTAAATACCTGGCACTCGGGATCTACTGGCAGCCATTTCAGTGTGGCTCCAGTGATAGGGTGGGCCAGTAACTTTACATTTGCAGTATTAGGAAGAACTATGTTCCCCCTGCCCTTTAAATCAACATTGTAAATGTGTCAACATCACCCATAGGAAGCATTAGAAAGTGTTATTTTAAAGTGTTTAGAAGGGAGCTTGGATTTTTTCCATTTGAGCTTTGTGTAAGCAAGGGCTTTCTACTACCTGGGGTTCCTGTGAGAGGCACCCAGCCATCACGAAGAGAAAGTACATGCTGGAAAACACAGAGTAAAGCCAGATCCAGTGAAGACAGCTGCATGTGCCATGGATGCCTCTAGGTCAAATTCAGCAGAGAAGTAAACAGGGGCCAAAGCTTGCTTGAAAAATGTAAAGGGGTATATTTCATGCCATAATTTGGCTTTTAGTGTTTGTAATATTCTGTGCTGAAGGGAAGGAAAGGTATTGAACAGACTACATGCATGTGAGGGAGTCAGATTAACACAGGACGTGGAGCAAATTAGAGAATGTTACGAGGTTTTCCTACTTGCAACTTCTCCTCAGCAATTTACATACTAGCTATTTGTTCAGTTGCTGCTTTTGCCACCAGTGTATTTGTTCAGGGGGGAACTGTCCCAAGACTCACATGCAAAAAACACAAACTGAAGTTAATGGGACAGATGTGCTGCAAGAGACGGGATAATTAGGACCAGGGGGTGGGGTGGAGAAGGACAGGACTGCTTTGCTCATTTATTTTGTCTTGCTCATTTATTACCCATTGTATGAAACAGCTGTAATTCTTTAGTTACATATAAACTACAAATCTGCCGATTACTAGCACAGAGCCTTACACCACGGACTGTTGCTCTGTGTCTTGGACTGCTAGATATGCGTCAGACATTAGTTTAAGGAATAGATGCTGTTAATGGCTTTGCTTGGCAGTAAGCAGATGTCCTGACATTAAGGTCTGAGTAACTGTGAAGTTTCCATTTTGCCAAGGCAGTCAAAATTCCTGGTATTATAAAATTTCAATAAATTTTTTGGCACATTTTTTTAATTATTATTATTATTTTATTTATTTATTTATTTATTTTAATGTAAAAGGCAATGTAAGTGTAGTTTGTTCATAGCAGTGCAAAGTCTTCATGCACTGGATTCCCACTGCATTTACAACAGCCTATTTATGGTTTGGCTCATTTCAATAGACTTATTATAAAATATCTACAGTCTGTTAGAATGCCAATGTCCAAGTATTTAACAATCTCTTAAGAACTTATTTTTCTAACCTGGATTATTGTATCAAGCTTCCATCTTGCACACATAAATAGTCATCTATTGTCAAAATTTCCTTATGTAAATCTGCAAATAGCCAGCTAGCTTCTCTATTTTCATCAAATTACAAAAAGTTTGATCAAATAACAAAAGTTAATGGGATTGATATAATTTTATTTTCAGACACTGAGATTTGCATATTAGTATATTGCTGTATATCACTTTCAGTAAAAGCAGGAAGCTTCAAAAGGAACTGCTGCCAACAGGACAACAGAGCTTGTGATTTTAACCTTTGCCCTGTAGTCAGTAAGTCAAAGATCAAAGTTACTTAGTTCCAAAATTGTTTGCATACAGCCACTCAACACAACACATGCTTTCAAGGAATTTTTTTGGAAGTATGACTAAAATGCACAAAAAAGAAAAAAAAAAAAAAAAAAAAGAAAAAAAAAAGAAAAAAAAAAAAGCAATCACCTATTTTCATTTTGATTGAGGGTTAAAGCAGTAGGTCACTTGCAGCTGCGGTTTCCTGGGATTTTTGCAATGTCAGATGATAAAAACTGTGCTTTGCAGTGGAAAGCGTGTAATAACTAAATTTAGAAATAAGTTTAATTGGTAGTACTCAGGATTAACAGCATAGTGTGAGTTAACTTTAAAAAAAAAAAAAAAGTTACTTAAACAATGCATAAACTTAATGATTGTAGTAGTGGCTGCACAAAAGGGAAGGTATTGTCACTTTCAGCTATGGTGGGAAAGTGTTTTTCCATAACAGTATTATGGAGGAAAATATTTCATTAGCTATTAACGAGCGTCTTTCATACTCACGAAGCTTTGTGTGATTTTATTTATTTTTTTTAAATAATCACTTAATGCTTGTCATGTATTGCTACCTAGGTGCAGACAAATGTGGTACACAGTTTTTTTCACCCATCACCTTGAAAAGTGAATTGCATGTAATGTCTGGTATGACCAGTGAGCACAATGCTGGCAAGGACCCTGAGCGGCTGCCAGTATTTTTACTGCTTGATTATCAGCAGATCTACATGGAGCCTGGTGTCTCTTCTAAAGAACAGCAGCTCTAAAAGCGCATCACATCCTTCATGATGACATAGACAGTGAATGTCTATTGCCAAAGCAAGGTCCTGAAGGAGGACACAAAACACCGATTTTTTTTGTCCCTTTGGTGTCAATGAGCAGATTGTGCTGCTTGATGATGTTAATCTAATTTGAGAAAACAGATTGTTCAAAACCTCTTGTCATTGCTTATAGTGCTGTAAGCATAAATGTGCTATATTCTCAGAATGCAATTTGCAAGAACCTTTGCTTGTGTGTTTAAAATTGTGCAAGATCTGCAATAAAGTGCACAGACAGTTGTTTTGCACTTGTTCTAGTGCCAGAGGGACTGGCAATATATATATATAAAAATTTGTACACTGACTTTCCATGAAAGCTGATCATTTTTTTAAAATAAAGCATTTTTTCTATGCCTTCATTTTATATATATATATATGTATATATAAGATTTGCTTGTGTCATAGAATAGATTACATGTTATCCTTCAAATGAATTAAAAACCATACAGTTTTTTTTTTCCCTTTGTTTCAGAAATTGCTAATAGAGCTTCAGTGTCTTGTGGAGTATTCCTGTTGCTCACAGTGTCTACTCACTAGATCTGAATCTTTGTGAAGTTTTAAAATTCTTGCATTTCCCACCCACTCATTAAATGTAACCTACACATTCCTAGTTAGCACTGGAATAAAAGTTCTCAAATACCAAAAGAAGCTCTGGTACTTCTCGCCACAAGTTCAGCTATGAAATCTATGAAATCTTGCAGGAAAACCTATTCCAGCTAAATTTCCAGCTAGTTTTGCAGACTCAGCAGATGTAGATTGTTCAAATAAGCATCTGGACATTTGATGTTTGCATAAAACCGGGTGCTGACTTTCTGAGGTTCCACAGTTCTAGAGACCTCCCTGCATCTGTCGACAAATTCTGACCCAGATCTTAAGCAACATTTGCAACTGACAGGTATCAGTTGGTTGAATCAAAACCATAGACAAAAAAATCTCTAAAACATCCTAAAAGCTTTTTAGGCTGTTCAAGTCTAGAGGTAAGCCTCTCATCTCTGATTGGTATCAGGGGCCAAGGCTTCAGCTGTGGTAAATGACCATTACACCATTGACTTCCTAGAATTTCTGG
>CM021797.1:33725496-33751225 GCA_011076525.1 Nettapus auritus | reverse complement strand
GAAAGGAAAGGAAAGGAAAGGAAAGGAAAGGAAAGGAAAGGAAAGGAAAGGAAAGGAAAGGAAAGGAAAGGAAAGGAAAGGAAAGGAAAGGAAAGGAAAGGAAAGGAAAGGAAAGGAAAGGAAAATATAACCTCTCTTGAAATGGTAGCAAGATTTTTAAATCGTACTTGTCCATTTTAAAGTTTGAAAATCAGTGAAGACCCTTTAATCTTGTCAATATTATACAAAGGTCCTCACATATACAGCCTGTTGCACTTGAAAGGTTGCTGTTTGATTCCCAGCACAGCTGGGGTCCAGGGCTTCAGGCAGCAGGGCTGCATGAATTTAAGAACACGATCTACTTCAGGAAGTGAAAATCCTGAGGAAGAGGAGGTCAGAGGAGCATGCTGATGATGTCCCATTGGACTCTGCTGAGGTTCAGCTTTGGGAATCTTTTTGGATGGGAATTTTACATTGGTTGTTCCAACTATAAAGGTCAACTTGAGTTACAATATTGAAAAGGTATAAAAAGTGATTCACAAATGATTTCACAAATACAAGTGACAAGTTCACTCTGAAGTTAATTCTGGAGCTCTAGGTTCTGTAGTTTGTAAGTATTTTGATAGTTAGTTTGTTGACAAAGAATTGAGAAATCCTTAACTCTTATGAATAGGTGACCATTCCCTCAAGAATTTAAGGGATATGCTAATTATTTTGATTGTTGTCCCACTGAAAATTTTTTATCATCTACATAGACAGCAGTAACAAGGATGTCCAATTACCGCATGTATCAAGTGTTCTCTGAAGTCAATTATCTGACTGATTAAGCACCCAATTTAAGGAGAGTTAAAGAGAAGAGAGGAGCAACCTCAGCATCCTGTACACAGCTTTTACACTGAGGATTTTTTGGTTCTGCCTCTCTTGGTTGACACAGCTGATCCAGAGATATACCTGTGAAAAGCCTAGCTAAAATTTCTTTTCCTTGGTGCAAGCAGCAGAAACGTGATTTATAAAGTGGCAGTCTGGCTCCTGCCCCATTCCTAAAGCTGAAGCAAGTTCTTCATAATCCCTTGCCTCACACCCATAGATCCCATATCTAAGAAATTTCACCAGCAATGCAAAATCAAAAATATATATATATATATAGACAGGTTTGTATAAGTCTGTTTCAACTTCCTTAGCTTGTGATTTTCAACTAAGCTGAACAACTTTTGTTGACATTCACCAGTACTGCTGTTTGTGAAGTTGATGTTCACCTATGCGATTATTGGCTACAAGAAATTTCTGCCTTTTACACATATCACATAACCTTCCTCTTCTGTTCCCTTGTGGTAAAAGAATTCGTAGTTTTACTTATAGCCACTCAAGAATTACAGCTTCTGCTGCATTTTTCAAAATACTTAAGAGAATGGGTTTCTTTCCAAAGGAGTGGCGTTAAAGATTCAAGAAATGATATTAAATCTCTGTTCCACATACAGAACAACATGCCTAGCAAAATGCAGCCACGGTGCATTAAAAATAAACAAGAGATAAGAGAGGAATTCAGCTATTACTCTTTCAGGGAATTTTAGTTAAGAAGTTGAGAAAAAGAACTCCTACCTTCATGGTTTGTGAAGTAAGAAAAAAATGATTTCCAAGTTACTGAGGTTAAGAAAGTTTTCATTTACCTGTCAGACATTACACACAGGGACATTGAGGCTGCTGAATGCATCAAGGTGGCCAAGTATTTGCCACCTACAAGACCCAAGTCTGCACTTCTTCTTCATTATGAAATATGAATCCAGCTTTTCAAATTATAGCGAGAAGAATTATTTCTGTGAATTGTGTAAGTGCAAGGATCACATCTGCTCACCTTCCAAGGTGTTTGCACATGAAATGTTAGTGGTTAGTTCAGAAATGGTTTGGTCTACAAACTAAGGCAGACAGGTTTTGTGAACACAGATATGCATTTGCATAATGTTAGAGATGCAAAGCTAGCATGCAGTTTTGATCATTTGGCCTGTGGCTGTAACCATTGTTTTTCTAAAGTCCTTACAGCAGCAGAAATATATATATATATATATATTTTTTTTTCTACCAGATAAAACTGAATAAAGTTTGAAATCTATGAAAATACACTCTGTTCCTCCTGATTTTCCCTAATTAGAAGACAAAAATGTATATTTTGGTTTTGGTCTCACATCCACAGGAACTGAAAAATTGACCTCCCAACATTATTCCTGGTAAGAAAGCAGCAGATAACCAGCACTTACACACTATAATGAATGACATTCTACAAGCGCTTAGGTACAATACTTACATATTAGCAAAATAAATGAAGTATTAGAAGCACCTCTAGATGTGTTACAGGGCTAAAGAATGGATGTTTAGGATTAGAAGAAGCAAGAATGGCTGTTTGGGATCAGGAAAAAAAAAAAAAAAAAAAAAAAAAAAAACATGATAAAGAAAGAACAATTGGCTGGACACAGAACATTCCTAAAGAAACTACTACAAATGTGAAAGCAGGGATGAAAACGAGACACTGACAGCTGGAAGAAGGAAGAGAATCAAAAAGCATATTGTAAGGAAAGTTTCTGAGAGAACAGGACAAGAGAGTCGTTATCTTTTCCATTAACCGAACAGAAAATGTGGGTTTTAAAATGAGTGAAGTGCTAACTTTCCCACTTGGAACTTATGTAGAGAAGATATTTTACCTGTTTACAGATATGTATTTATACACATTGTTTAGCCTCAGTGCAACATAATGATTAAGCAAGTCATTCATTGCAATGAACAAAGTAATGTCCTCAAAGCATCTGCAACCTTTGCAGTGGAAATAAATAACAGCACCTCACATTACTGTGGCTACTGGTTTCAAAAAGAGGATAGACATCAAAAGAATCCCAAAGTTTATTTTCTCCACTAATATTTCTCAAAGGGGCAGGGGGGGTACGAGGAGGGGGAGAGAAGATGAACAATAATCATTGTGAATGAAGTTTTGTCCAGCAACTCCAAGAACTCCAGTCTGAAGTACTTGCATGAATAGCAGCACTTTGACTGGGGCAGCAAAACCGCCCTGCTGTTACATTTGTGGTGTTAAACTGAGGACCTTCCATAAGTTACCACCTTTACCTAATATAAAATCCATATGAAAAAAAATAATAATCAAAATTTACACAAAGAAATGGAAAAAGACAATATACCATATACTTGCATGTTCCTTACTATCACAGATTGAAAACATCAGTGTCCCTCCCCCACTTCATTAGTGGAACTGTGAAGTTGATGAAAGACCATGATCACAAAAAATGTTACGTGTCTGAAGAAAGAGCAAACATTTTTCAGAATCTTTTACTTACATACTAACATGTAAAACCAGAAAGCTAAGATAATTTGTACAAATGAGATCCCCACCCAGTATTGTTTTCTGATCAAATTCTGATTTTATAAGGTTTTCATTATTATATGTCCTTGAAAATTCAGAGTCTGGGGAGCTGCAGAGGGCATGCAATATTACTTAATAACGCCTGAATTGTATATTATTGTATTGATCTACCATGTATGCCATTTGTACAGTCTGGTGCTTAGTTTAAAGAAAATGCAGTCAGGTTTTCTGTTCCAAATTCTGATGCTCACTTGCTATGGGACATAAGGACAATTCCTTACTTATCTGTGATAGGGTTGACATTAAAAGACTTACTCTACTCAACAGATTTCAAGCAATCTAAAGCAGTGTGGTGATTATTGGGTGAAATCTTCAATACTTTCTGATCTTGTTAGATTTTCAAATAGCTCCCAAAGCTATACTATGTGAGTGTCTACAATGCATAGATGCTATTTTATCTGTACTGATAAGGAATTTATATGCAAGCCAATAGAAGAAGCAAACCATAAAAAAAAAAAAAAAAAAAAAAAAAAAAAAAAAAAAAAAAATTCTACATAATAGAAAAGCACATGAGCACATGAAGAGATCCAAGCCAAATGAAAATTAACTTTAAATGTTCACACTCTGCAGTATATCGTGTTCACACAACCAATTAAAAGAAATGCCATCTCATTTGGAAAATATCTATTGATTTCTCAGTTCATCAGATCAGTTTGATGTGTCCAGCAATGGCTCCTGTGACATCATCAATATTTTTCTATTTAGAATAATGACTTATTTTATATGCCAAGAGCTATAAAGAAGACCATATACATATATTTCTAAGGACATCAGCTTAAAAACCATCTCGATTTCCCCCTTTAACATACAATATTTTTTATCCACCTCTAAAGAAAAAAAATTTGGATCTTGCCATGAGATTCATTTATGGAACTCAGTAAATTTGTTTAGTTTATAAACTGACCACTAAATCATGTTTCCCCTATTAGATGCTGTCGCTTTGGCCTGCATTTGGTGTCCAAATTACATACATTTTTCTTTTAGAGTATGCAGAATACATTTCAGAGAAATCCTCCCAGCCCTGCTGCCCCCCTCCCCTTTTCTTCTGCAGCCTCCTGTATCTTTTAACCGTCTGGATTCCAACTGCTTCATATTATCTCTAAATCTTTATACAGAGTCAAAAAGGCACCCATTTAGCTACATGATTATTCTGTTCAATTCACTCATGTATGTTTTTCAAGCTAGACTTACAGCTGAATCTCAGCCCAGTCTCCAGGAATAGGAAGGAATATTTATATGCCCTGGACATAGATGTGCCCTTAATCAGAAGTCCCTGTAGGACCAATTGGCATAGAAAAAAAATCAAGCAAGATCTGAGCCAGGAACCAGAAATGAGACAGTTTTCACATTTAACCCCATGTAACTCTTTCTTCTAAGAGTCGCACTCTGGGAATGGGGGAGGTGGAAGGAATTCCTTGCCTTTCCCCCTCCTTTCCAGCCTACTCCACATGGAGGGCTCCCAGACTCCACTGGGACATAATTTTGCCATAGACGTAAGACCTTTTAGAGAGCCTTGAAATCTCCTTGCAGCTGGAAGTACAGCAAATGGAGTTGTATTGCTACTTTCAATTATTCCTGGTTTTCTTTACTGTAATACAATTCTGTCTGTTTTAAAGGATGCGATCCACATGGCTCTGTGCTAAGCAGAGTAAAGCAGAGAGTTTCTACTCTCTCAGTAGGGTTGAGTGACACAGAGCTTGCTCTTCACTAGGGGCAATGCTGTCACCTGCTCAGATTCTGAACTGGGGCTGATTACAGCACTTTGAACAAACAAAGCAAAACACAGGGCCCCGAATTCACTAATTCATCGTACCACTTCCGTAGTTACTGGAATGTGGTTTGCTGACCTCTGGTGGTTATCAAAGCTACGAGAGTTGACTTGCAAGTCAGACCTGGAAAGTCTAAACGGGAAATATATGAATGTTTAAAGCCTGTGCAGCTATCGTTTTAGATGGTGGGAAAAGCTTAATATTTAAATCCCAAAGTTCATGAGCCACTGTACTATGCTACACGAAGACTCAATCACAGCACTTTTTATTGTAAAGCATTAGCTTGGTATCATTTTACCTAACAAAAAGATCTGAAGTAAATGTAGAGCAGCAGCTTCTGCCTCTCATGTGCTATCACCTAACATGTCTCCTTTACTCTTCCTGCCTGTGTGGCCCTTCAAGTCAATCCTTGGTATGTCCCTCTGTCTCCTGGAGAAAATTTGTGTGTCCTCTGGCACGAGGCTCAGAAGGGAAGCCTGTGGGGACAGGTGTTTGAAGGCACTGAGATGAGTGATGTCCTCAGCAGGGTTGCATGGAAAGCCTCTGGAAAAATCTGGATAAGGCTCATTGTCATCTCTACTTTTTTTTTTTTTTTTTTTTTTTTTGTAATCCAGGCCTTTGGAGGACTTGCCTTTGAAAGCAGGTCCAAGGTGAAACTGAGCCTGTGGCACTGTGCAAACCATTTGTGAAGGGCCATGGCCCTGGACCTGCACTCAGCCCCTGGAGTTACACTTATTTCCTGTCTATCCCTGACCATTTTACGCACCACACAATGTCCAGCAAGTCAGAGAGTGGACCAGGATGGCATTGAACTCATGCTCTGAAAATTAAAAAAGTGAAAAAGGCAAGCCTTCCATCCCAGACATTATTAAAGTCTGCTATGAGTCATCCTTGTCCTTGGTTATATTCATTCCAAGGAAGTGTTTTCCTTTGCCCATGGAAATGTACACTAAATATAAACACAGCTTTTGCAGTGACGTTTGACCAGTTTAATGACTATACCATCTTCAAGGACACTTTCTGTTGTTATGTCCTGTATCCAGATTGTTCCTATTTGCCTTTCTTTGACAGAATAGTGGCTAAAACAGACTATTTAAGTATGAAATCATTTCTGGCTACATGACTGCCTGAAATTTTCTATTTAATAAGTGACAAACATTCTCTTCTTCTTCGTGTTACCAATTAACATGCATTACTCTGTTCATCACTGTACTGTCTTTTCTTCTTCATCACTTGTACTGTCCATTCTTCCATCTTTGTCACTGATCCCCTGAGTCACTGGGGATGTGAGCACTGCCACAGTGCATGTGAGCACTGGTCCACATTATTTGTTGAAATTATGTTGAATTAGTTGATAGAGATACACCAAAAGGGATTCAAATAATTATCCTTTTAAGACCAACCAGCTGTGGAAAGCTTACTCCAAATGGCTCTTCCTGACCCAGTCCTGAGTTAGTTAGACATGACTGTCTTCACTGTTAGAAAATAAGGTAACAGAAGTTCAAGATTACGTCTGGTTAACATGCTTCTGGAAAATGAAAAACCACATCCACAATAACCATGCTACAAATGAGATTAAATGCAGGTTATGTTAAAGCAATGTAAAAACATCGTGTGAATATGGCTTTAGGGTGACTGCCCTGACTTCCTTTAGACTGAGGTTGTAAAGAATCAATAAAACACAACACTTACAGAGGACTCTTGGGACAAATGATCATCACAAGCTGTTGGTTCTTCTCTTGTGTAAGCAGGTGTAGACTGGCATTTTCAGTATCTGCTTGGTGAAACAATAGTTCATTTCTTTATTAAGGGCTAAAATTTGTCCTCTGATATGTGTGAATGGCTCCCATTGAAGTAAATGAAAATGTCAATTAATTATTTAGCTTAGTTACAGGGGTATAACTAGAGCAATAATGAGAAGAAATTAAAAGAAGAAAAATGTAGATTGACTATCAGAAGAAAATCCCAGGCAGTAAGACTATTTATAGCACTGAAGCACATGTGTGATTTTAAACATGTGATTGATACTGCTTTTTTCCTAAGGTTGCATACATGTATATTTCAGTTCTTAAGCTGGATCCAGACTACACTCTTCCCATCATCAAAACATTAGATGGTCAAATAATTTCTCAAGTGAAAAGAACACTTGGGAACATTTAAATTAGATTGGAGAAACATCAGGAAATATAGCACTGAAATCAATTCCACATTAACAGGAAGATGTAGTGCTTGATCTTTATCATCCCTGCATTCCACATAATGTTTATAATTTGGATCTTATAGCTTATTTCCAACTGCAGGATACAGAGGTCTGAGGCATTTGTAGTTAGCTTCATTACACATGTAAGCCTGGTATATGCCACTGGTTGGATAACTGATCCTGCTCCTTACCATATCGTGTAATCTCTTGTGTGCAAAGTACATGAAGGCTACAGAAGGTGGTTTGCCTTGTGCCCTGCCTTTCTCAGCAATAAGAACAACCAGACTGAACAAACCTGATCAAGTACATTTGTATTGTACATCCTGGACTGTCCCTTACCTGCAGGACACACAGTGTTTACAACTACTGTTGGTGAAGTCTAACATTGAATTATGGTGTGTGTGTGTATTTCCATGCTGTGTCCACGAAGGCATGCATTGCTCTTCATGTTGGAGTCAGTCAGAGTGAGCTTGCTGATCATTTGGGTCATCCTATGATGTTTAAGTCAGTGACAAGACACATTGAAAAGCAAAGCAGCAAACCCACAGTTGTATTGCAGAGCTCCACAAATTTTTCAGCCTGTTTCCTTGAGATACAGAGTCCATGCTCCACTTGTGCAGTCTGTGAAACCAGAATATCATCCAAAAAAGTGCTTCTGCTAACTTGTCTTCAACGGAGAATCTGTAAACAGAATCTTTGGCACAGAAGAGAAAGAAAGAAAGAAAGAAAGAAAGAAAGAAAGAAAGAAAGAAAGAAAGAAAGAAAGAAAGAAAGAAAGAAAGAAAGAAAGAAAGAAAGAAAGAAAGAAAGAAAGAAAGAAAGAAAGAAAGAAAGAGAAAGAAGGTGAAAATCACAGACACAGAGAGTAATATGTGAATCATACAGTGCTAAAAACTGTTCAGCAAATGCACTGGCAGCAGAAATGATGGCAAAGCCTTTATGTTATCCGATAATGCAACTCTTTGAAACACTGCAGGCGGACTCCCTCTCTCTGCATCATGTCACACAGGACAAGGAATGGGACAGGCCTCTGTGCTTCTCAATTCATAGACATGCCATACAATACAACAAACCAGCCATATGAAGGCAAGCTGAATGAGGCTCTGTGCCTGCAAGGGAAATTTAATTGGATTTCTTTATAGGTTGCAACAATCCAGTGAAAAATTATGTAAGAATAGCATGATTCAATTTCAGCATGCACTTGAATAATAATATTATTTTTTTTAAAGTGAATTCTTCATGCACCTAGGAAAAAAAAAAAAGAGGGGGGGGCAAAGATGAAAACAACCTAAGCCAGCAGTTTTCAACCCAAATAGACTGCGTGGTCCAACTTTATTCACAACAGCACAGATATTGTGTGTGTCATTGTCCCAGCTTAGGATATAAAAGCACAAATTATAAGCCATTTAATGTGAATCTATAGGCTTTCATGGCTTCTGGCTTTGACTTTTTGGAAGAATAATGGTGTCTTTCATTCTGTCCCCATACTCTGAATCCAAGTGACTGAGAAAAGAAAAGAAATGAAAATATTGCTTCATGCAGCTATCAGATCCACCTCAATGAATAATGATGCATTCAAGCATTACAAGTTTGAGTTGCTTGGGTGTAACTAAAATATTTCTATGCCTTTCTTAATATTTTACATACATTTTCACATTAGGTAGCAACCACATAAAACCATATAGCATTTGGATTTTTTAGGATACATACAAGGTGTTTGGAAGTGTGCATTTGCATGTGTTTGTGTATATAGCATATATACCTATATATATATAACATATATGTCCATAAATCAAACCTAAATACTTGGTGAAAAGTGGCACCTATCTTGAATACAGCCTGTTGATTTCTGTTACAGTCAGATAAAGGAAATTATATACCCTCTATTAACTTCAAATAAACTTGTAAGGATAGCTTTTATTGTGTTTAATGTAAAAATGAAGAATATTACTCAAAGAATAATCTGTGTTACTTTATTTTACAGTAAGTCTAACAAATTTATGTTCTTAGTTATTACTGCAACACAAAATTTCAGACTGGGGATGTAAAAGTACTTTTTATAATTTTCAGGGATTTTAGAATAAAAATTAGGGGACAGAGGAGTCTTACGGCTGCCTGAGAAGAACAGAGGGAAGTCTGAAACTGTAGAATAAGCATGTTAGTTTTATACTTCTGCCAAAACTATCAGCAATCAAAACAAGATCAATATTGATATTAAAGATTTATCATTAATTTTAAAAAGAACACTGCCTTTCATACTCAACTGGGCTCTTGTCTTAGAAATTATGGTTTGAAATGTAATGACTCTGAAATAAAATGTTATATACCAAGCACATAATTTTCCAGCAAAGGGTAAATTTTGTGACCAAGTACTAACAGGGACTTGCAAAATATACAGCCTAGTCACTATTATAGCAGAGGTCAATCTATGCTATAGCTCATTAATGTGATTTTTAAATGTATTCTAAGTTTTCTTTAAGCATATCACGAAAGCCATATCATATAAGCCAGAAGTTCATAGTATTTGGCCTGCTTCGGATTGGTGCCAGGATAGTTTGTTGTCCTGAATTAGCTGATACTTGAAAGAAGGTTTTCTTCCACAGCATGACCCCACCTTCTCAGGTACAGAGGCTGTCGCAGGGTTGACAAATTCTTCCAGCAAGTTTTGATGACTAATCTGAGGATTCAGACCCTAACGTACCTGATGTTATTCCCATAAAATTAACTTTTTCTCCCTCTAATGCTCAATGTTCTGCCCTTTCTGGTTCTTTGCCTCTATATGAAAATTTATTCTCCTAAAAGAGTTTCAGATTCAGAAAAAAAGAAAATCAGAGTTACAATGCGGGTTAAATGAGCCCAAGCACCACCCAAGCAGCTGAAAAGCTTTCAGGCTTTTAGCTCAGCTGCTGAAAGCACCATATACCTGCTACGGGTTATTTTGCATTTGTCATTAAGCAGGTCCTTGAAAATAAAAATGAAAAATAACTAAACTAAACTAAACTAAACTAATAAATAAAACAAAATAAAATAAAATAAAATAAAATAAATAATTAAAATAAAATAAAATAAAAAATAATTAAAATAGAATAAAGTAAACAAGGAAGTCCATTGTAGCAAATTCCTGTTGTGATAAGGCGAATTTCTTGTTATGGAGGAAAACTAACCTGAATACAATATAGACTTCTGAACAGGCTCGGACTGTTTCGTCAAAGAAAATAATTGACACATGTTCACTCTCTTGGTGTGTAGAGAAAAGAGGGTAAAGGGAAGTATAAGGAGAGGTTTTGAAGATCTGGCAAGAGAAGGAAATGGCTATGCATGGATGAAAAAGGAGGAGGAAAGAGACTAGAGGAAAGGACATTGATCAATGCAAAGTGAAAGTAACAGGATCACTGTGAGAAATAACATGGGAAAGGGTGGGTGCTGGGGGCTTAGTGGCTATAGCAACTGCTGGTGCAGGGGTGGAGGGAAAAGGAGAAATAGATATCTGCAAGAGGTAGAAGACCTTTTTTCTTCTGTTTCCTGCTTCATCTGAACTGGCGAGCCTCTTCACACATAGACTGCTCTTGGGAAGCCCTGGTCATCTAGGAAGAATTTAATATTACAGGGATTTTTATAGAAATGCCAACTTGAGACATTCCTGCTATTCCCTGCCACTGGTCATTTTCCTGCCATTTTTACCTGGTGTTTTGTGGACCCTATTCTACAATATATCATGGGGTTGTCACAGAATTTAAAAGATGCTTGCAAAGCAAAGGCTTATTCTTAAGCTGGATCCACTCACTGATGTTTCCTTACTGTAAAATAATGGCCTTGGTCCCTCTCTGAGGATATCTTGTCCCTCATGCATAGGAAGAGCTGCATAGGAGGTATGTATCACGTGCACAACGACCAGACTGAGGTTAAGAACTGAGAGCAGTTATATATATCAGAATCTCTCAGCCTTCCTAGATACGAGGCAGTGAGAGGAGTACACACTCCAGCATGTATAAAGCATTTCACAGTTCTCTAAAGTGTTCCTTGATGGCATTCCCATCCACACAAGAAATTCAGAACAGTATGGGAAAGCTGTTTGACAACTCTTTGAGTGCCCTTGTTTTATGCAAAACATATTTCTTTCAACTGCATTTGACATGTTGTGTGGCACATAATGTTTATTTAGGTCTGGGTGTGCCACGTGAGGGAGTACAGGTGGGAGAGCTGGGAGTGGAGCAGGGACTGTTTTCCAGTTCATCACCAAGTGAACTGTCCAAGCCATGAACAAACAATTTCTCCAGGAGAATACTGAAGAAAACAGTGCCAAATGTTTTACTAAAATGCAGGTAAAAAGCATCCACAGCAACAGAATTTTAAATACTGTAGTATTTTAAATATTACATAGTTTCTTATTATACACATCTTCATATTTTTTGATAAAATATTTGCATGTCTGGAAAAGTAATCTAAAAGGTTTTTTCCTTTTTTTCCCAGATGCAAGGTAGTTTATTGAAGTAAAAGAAAGTAAAGAACAATTGTCCTTCAAAAATTTGCATCACCCCACAGATATGAATTAAAATTTGCCATGAAAATTCATGTCAACAGTGGTCATTAATTTCAGAGCTTTCTAGCTTTTAAATCTATAAGCTTTTGTTTTTTATTTCTAACTGCTTTTTATGTAGAAAATATTGGACAAATTCAAGTTCTTTCCTGATGTAATTCTGTCTTCAGGAACATTTATCTGCAAGCAGGGATCTCTGATGATATTAACATCCATCTGCCCCAACCTTCCATCCACAGTATCACTCTCAAAGTTGCTGTTTGTTACAAAGCACACGTTATCCTATTAATGTCAAAGAATAATTCACTTAAGCCCTTTCCCTCTGCAAGGAATGTAGAATACGAGTTTCTATTTGTCTTTGTTTGTCATGGCAGCCACAATCTGATTGGAGGGTAGATGTGTAGGTTGATAATATAATTGTTTTCTGTATAAATACTGTCATGAAAGCAAAGCGTGCAAGAGCAATAGTCTATGTCTGATGATTGGACAGATCTAACTTGTACAAATAGAGCATTTAGTAAGTAATTACACTTGAGAAAGATTTCTTCAACATCCCAACTTAAAAGCAGACTCCTGTTGTTGAATCTGTACTCATCTTTGTATTAGTTTGTTAGTGTAGACCTTGTTAACTAGTTAGTATTGCAACAATATTTCCAGCAAAACCAATATTTATTCTTTAGATGTTTAAGACTAAGAGAGGTTAATTCAAAGGAAGTTCAAACTGGAAGGACAAATGTAAAATAATAATAATAATAATAAGGAAAAGTTATTTGATGATGCCTGCCATACATTTAATAGCAGAAACAAAGAGCATGGCCTTACAGTTACCTGTTTGTGTACTTGAACTATTCTATGTTATGAGATATAATTTTGAAGATAGAGATTGTTCCTCTGTATTTAGAAATCCAGAGCACAAAACATTCACCTAGCAGCCATTTCTTTTTCTTTGTCAAAATATTAGTGAAGCTGGTTTCATGTTAGGCAAATACACTTCACCTAACACGTACGTTAGCCAGAACTGGTGATTAAAAACTAATGGAACTGTTCAGCTTTTTTTCTTTTCTGTCAACACAAAGTCTTCCTTGGGCAACTACTTTCTCTTTCTTGACACCTTTCCTTTTTGCTTCAACAGCAGAGGAAAAGAAATAGAATTAGAGTAGGTTGGGAGAGAAATGCTGAAATTTTCCAGCCCTTCAATTTCAGAATCTCCACAGAATAAAAATATCAGGGGTGGGAGTGGGAAGTTCTGATGGGCCATCAGCATCTGCTGGAGATGGAAATGTGCACTCAAGCAGAGCTCAGACCATACTACCAGGATGGGATATATTGGGAAAACTGAAAAGATATTTAGCAGTTCCACATAAGTCTTTGCTCGGTATTCAAGATGGGGAAACATGAACCAAAGTGCACAGGCAAGCCTGTGACTCCAAAAGGAGAGCTAGTAGACACAAATGTCTGGAGCATTACAGTAAGAATGTCCATTACAAGTAGCACTGATTACAGTTCAACAAACCCTGAGATAGATGGAACACCTTGTAAAATGTATTCATGTCAGAAATGGAGGCTACAATATAAAGATAATCTGACCGGTGTTAAATTGTCTCTGGGGCCAACTGACCACAACCGTAACACTGAACTCTCCTAACCTACAGGACAGAGTGACCCAGTTTGTGCTAGGTCCTGACACCTATCTGGTAACCTCCAGAGAGAGAAATGCTTACCATAGACCAGAGACCACTCACATCAGAAAGGGCACCACTATTCCAATGCATAGAAGTGTTTTCTGACACTGTTAAATTAACTAATGAAGATTTGTTAATAAAATCCATGACTCAAGGATAGATAAGCCCATGTGCCTTAGAGCTTTCTGTTCAAATGACAGAAATTCTGGTGTTGTCTGCTATATAATCTACTTGGCAGTAGGTTGTTTTTCCTTATACTTGAACAGGCCAACATAGTCTGTGGAAACTTATCCCACCTAATTTGCAACAATGCTCCAAAAAAAAAGGCAACATAGCATAAATATCTGTACTCACAGAACACAGTTTCATAGCATGGGATGAGATAATCTACCATTTTGCTCTTGAGAAAAGGGAAGATAATACTCTCCTACCTTTTTCACTGACAACCTCACACTGCAGCTACACTCCTTGTGTCAACTCAGTTATCCATGCCCCTGTGCAAGCTGGTAGCAGCCATGAGATTGGAAGATGAGCAGAAGAGGAACTGAAGACCTTCTTTGTCAACAGTGGTAGGCTGCTATGTTGCGTGACCATTTTGATACGTTGATGTATCTTGTACTTTCTTCACTAACAGCGTCAAATATATCTTTTGGAGGAAAAATAAGAAATAAGTAATGGACCAAGAAAATGTTTCACACATTAAATATCACAGAGTGGCTTGGGTTGGAAGGGACGTTAGAGGTCATCTTGCTCATCAATGAGGCACCATAGTACAGATGAATTCAGACTATACGTTATCCCTGTATGAACCAGACAGCGATTCTAACTTTATTGTTTGCTCACTACAGTAGATGAAACTCAACTGTATTGTGTGCAGTACTTCTGTGAAACAAAAGGGAGAGCAATATCAAAACTATTGGGAATCATCATAAGTTTTATTCTGGTGGATGTAACTGGTGAAGAAATATTTCACAATGCAATCAGCTCAAGCTGCATCAGCTAGGTCAGCTAATTATTGAAGAATAAGCAGGCAGAAAGAAATCTGGATCAAATACCTTACCAACAAAAAGGACTAGATCCTTGGCTAATTTTGCTAATCATAGATTAGTGAAGACATCCCAATTTATACTAACAAAACCATTTAAATCTAGGAAGATCTTGCTGACTTTCCTGCTTCTCAGTTTAATCTTTGTGCCATGTCATCATCGTTCACAAGACAAAAGTGGTTTTTTTGTTGTTGTTGTTTTGTTTTGTTTTGTTTTAATTTCAGCCTTGTTTTACTCTGATTTGTCATACTCTCACAGCATAGGTCTGGAATCTGTTAATAGAGAAATGTTTATCATCTCAAAATTGATTTACATGGAAAAGATTCTGAAAACTGTAGAGTTAGTATGATTTAGAAAAAAGGGACTCTGAACAGCTTGCAGAAGCCAAATAACCAGAGGCTGGGTTTTCTGAAGAAAATTTTGTGACCTAGGCATTAAACTCCTGTAACATTTTATCTCTGAAGGCCATTTTCCTTAAGAAGACTCCATTGCCCTAGTCTCTGAAGTTCTCAGCAGAAGCTAGTGGTTGCTGACTGCTTTTAGAAATAGCTCTGTCTGCCACCTCAACCTCTTTTTAGAGAAATCTGAGTTGATTTCTTGACAACTATTGTTAACAACCCTAAAACATCTTCAAGGGTTTTACTTGACTAATTTGTTATAGTTTATTTCTGGAAAGTAAAGAAGGTGCTGATGTGCTCTGTTCTCCCTAGTTCTTATGTAGGCTGCTTTAAGCATCCACCATAAGTGTTCACAGTGTTGAGGAAGAGCTTTAGGTCCTCCTGAACCCAATAGACTATGTGTGTTATTCTGAGCAGAGGGATAATAACCCCTGCTGTTCTTGGTAAATCTCTGTTGGACTCCAGGAGATAACATCATTAAGAAGGGGTCTTTCCAGATTTTAACATAAATCTCATACATTGTCAAATGAATGGTTATTTACTTAAGTCAATCCTGTACCCCCAGATTTCCATTCAGAATTGTAATGGCACAATAATAATAATAATAATAATAATAATAATAATAGTAATAACTCTTGTAATTCTTGTTGTTATAAATTTGATTCATCCTCTGCTTTAGCTCAAACCCACTTCTAAGTAATTCCTTACAAGCAAATCTATCACCCTCTGAACACAACTTCTAAGAGGTGCAGAACATTCCAGCTGCTGACACATTTTAAAACAGGTACATTTTCTTTAATGAGAAACACCCCGAGTGTCATACTGTCTCCAGCAGAAAACAAAATCCTTTGCTGTTTTCTTGGCTTTCTTGATGGCAAGATAATTGCAAGAGAGAGCACACTCTTTGCAGCAGCTGTGATTATTGGAAACACTATAGGAAGCAAATATGTATGTACAAGTTTGTTTTAATGTACTGGAATAATGGAACAAAATGTGTGTGATCCAGTAAGTCAGGTCCTTTTAGGCTGTCCAGCACTAATGAGTAAGGGCCAGACAGTCCTCAGTGGCTCACTACAGCAGGAGTGTGACCAATACATGGAGGGTGCTCCGACAGATCGTGCCTGTGGCTGAAAACCCCTCCCAGAGCATCACATGGCAGGGAGATTTTCACGCCACTGTGAATCCTGGAGAGTAGCAATGGACTTCTTCTGTTTGTGTCCTTTAACCTCTGTGTGAAAGGCAGATGGAGAGCATAGCTTCTCCTCCAAGTTCTGGCTAAGGTATTGCCTCATGGGGTGGCTGGCAAGGGACAGTTGTTGCAGCCTCCACAGGTGCAAGAGCACAGAACTCAGAAGCAATTCATTGCCAATACTTGATGTGCTGCTGACGCTGTGGGACGTAGGATCATATAACTGCATATTATGTGTATCTCCCCTTCAGTAGGAAGAGAGAAACACGGAACTGTCCTCTCTTCAAGCTGCTGAAGATAGAGCAGAAAACAGGTTGATTTGTAATGAAGCCCTAAGTTGCTGGGTACTAAACATGCCAGAGACAAAGCTGAATTTTTGCTATAACTAGGCTCTAAATTGCAACTCTGAATTTGTTTATACTTGGTGTCTGAGTTGGTTTTGGTTAGTTAGTGGCTTCTTTTTTTTAACAACCGTTTTAGTGAATATCATTTTAGTGTTTTAGAGATTTCTGTTCAGGCACTAATGTGCTTTCATTTTTCTTAAAGAGTAAAGGTAGCTACTCAAAGTGTATTCACATGATCTGATTTAGAATTTCAGAAGCTGTTTTGAAATATTAGAATAAAGATGGAGAAGTAGGAATTGATATCACTGATGATTGCAGAGACCTTTTACTTTCCTCGAACTCTCTTCCAACTCCCAAGCTAGAGAAGTCAATAAGCTTCACTTTCAGGGCTACTGAACATCTTTGCCACCATAGAGAATCAGCCCCTCTTTATGCTTTTGTATACCAACATTCACTGACTCCTGTAGGGAAAGTTGGAAAATGGCAAGTAAACCTCTTAAGTCCCCAACAGAGTACACACGACTCATTTGCAGTTTCACAAAACCAAATAGAATTAACGTGCATTGTGGAGCCATAGTCCCTGGAAAACATCAACACTCTGACAGTTTATTCCAGTCAACTATTCTCAACATAACAGTTTCTTCCAGTCATCTAATCAGAAATTAAGTGTCTACAAACCAGAGCACAGAATCTCTTAATCTCATTTAGCAGAGCAATTGTGCGTCAGGACATCAGTATTTAGGCTAATATTGTCCTGTGATTTCTTCTAATCTATCCATTTCAAAATGATGACCTAGGATAATAATAGTATTTTTGGCAGTCATTGTCAGTGGATGATCATTGCTAGTTGGTATTTTATTCTTCTATATTACCATAGGAGAAAGTTCTTGTCTGTATCAGTCTATACCAAAATGTTACAAGCAAGTTGTCTGTTAAGTTTTCTTCTTTGCTATCATGCAACATTGTATTTTAGCAAAACAGTAAATATTCTTAATGATATTTATGTGTACAGATACAATACAGGGAGCTCTCCTGGAAAATAAATAAATAAATAAATAAATAAAAATAAAAAATGTAGTGCTTAGATTTTTTCAAAACTATTTGATGGACTTTCATTCTTCAGCTTCACTTTTTCCACCAGCACGTTCCAAAATGGATGTGAGTGAAAGCATTTATGAAAAGAGAGGGGAAATTTAATGACACAGTATTACATGAACTCTTGCCTAAGAGGAATGCTTGGCAGGAAAAAGCAGGAAGAAGGTAGCTCTCTACGTGGAATTACTTTTCAGGAATTAAGCAGTACAAAAGAGTGAAACTAGATAATTGCTGCTTTTTCAGAGACATTAATAATAATAATAATAATAATAATAATAATAATAATAAATTGTCATCATCAGAAGAAACAAGAATCCTGTCCCAGTTTCAAATACCTTGATAGGTATTTGAGGCATGCAAGAGATACACGACTTGGTCCCATGATTTCAAAGCCACTATAGTAAGATTTATATATTCTCCATCACAATAAAGAAGATGATCACAAAACTTGAGAAGTATAGAAAGAGAAGAGAAGGGAAAGGAAGGCCATTTCTTGTAATTTTATATATATATATATATTTTTAAGAGTATGGCTAGTGGTTGGACAAGGCAGTTACTAGTGCCATTCAATATTCTGTGGTAAAACCTCTTTTATATGCTTTGAGTGTTGACCCTTGAACATAGGGTCTTATTTTCCTTTTTTTTTTTTTCCTTTTCTTTTTTTTTTTTTTTTTTTCCCACTTTTCCTGATGCTGTTATCATAATGGATTGGAAGAAGTAAGTGTAAGTGTTATTTCCAGTTTTGGTTATTCTTGCAGAAATCTAATAACTTTGTTCCAGCTAATGTTTGTTACACTACAACAATAGGTGACCACTGTGTATATTCTTCAGTAGAGGTTGTCATTGATAAAATGTATCTTCATTAGTAATAGTTTCCTCTAGTTTTCTAATAGTTGGCACTAGTTTTCTAAAACAAATGGACTGTCCTAGCAGAGTAAAATTAGAGTAAGATTTTTACTCTTTCACTAGTTAAAACATTGAAGAGATGCATGCACATCATTTTTGGTGTGAAAGAACATGGGGTGCACTGAACGAACTTCAACAAGCCATGTAGCTATTTTACATCTTTGTTCATTCATGATTAAATAATTCTCTCCCATCTTAACTCAAAATTTTCTGAGTTTCAATAGGAAAATGTGAAGAAAAAAATATATATATATATATATACATATATATATCCACAGATATATGTATATATATGTGTGCGCATGTGTTTATAACACAAAGTTGCTCTGCTAGATTTCAGGCTTATTCCCTACTACATATAATACAGCTGATGTATTGATGTAACTGTTAAGAATTACTGAAACTATATGAAAAAAAAAAAAAATAGATACTCTTTTTGCATATATTTTTAAGAAGGGACTTGACTGGAAACGTAGGTAAAAAGTTGATGTGGGCTTTTCATGGGAAGACAGGAAGGTTAGATGAAAGTTAGGAATGTGAATTTGATTTTCTACAGAAAATCAGAAATATTGTTACTCTGAGAAACAAGAGCATAACATCATACTGTCATTTACTGATGGGTCATGCTGGAGGGAGAGTCTGTCTTATTAAAATACTCCCTATGGATTCAATGGATAGAAACATTTCCTTAAGGAAATATCTATGGGAACATAGCCAGAACATTTCTGTATCACTCTCACTGGGAAAATTTAACAGCTCCTTAGAGACAGTTTGGAGTGTGAAAATTGTGAGTCTTCTGGTGTGGTTTGCATACTGTTCTAACACTTACTAAGTACTTAGAAAAAGTTCCATGAAATGCCTTCAGAAAACTGGCTTATTACTCCTTAACTGCTCTCTAGTGTTTCTGTCAGATTGAAAAGCTACTGATTACAGAATGATCCCAACTTAAGAGAAGATCTAGTAGTAGGATAAAAAGTCCATAAAAATCCCTTAATAAAGATATGGGAAGTGAAACCAAAAAGCATGTATCAAAAAGGAAAATATAGTTATTGTTATCACATCTGTCAAAGGAATTACTCTGTTGCAGTAGTTCCTGTAATAAAGGATCTAAAGGATGGCTCCAGGAAGAGATCAACTTGTTAACAGAACACCATGTATTGACTGTGTTCAAAAAGTCTGTATATTCAGCAAATCTCCATTGTAACACCCCCTCTGCTATTGTAAGAACAATAGTTCCTGTGGTGAGTATTTGACTCCACTGTGAACTGTATCTTTTGCACTACAAAACTTCAAAGTTAGAGACTTCAGAGAAAAGAGATGGAAATGCATTCCCTTTAACTCTGTGCTTAACTGTTTAATGAAGAGTTCTGTCTTTAAAAGGTCAGTGAAGCTATAGTGGCAAAAAGTGGCCACTTTATCTAACAGGGTAGAGTCTGTCCTTTAAATATTTAAAGCTATTTAACAAGTTTATTTCAGTTATATTGCAAATATAGTCCAATCTGTCCATAAGACAGATTCAAGCGTTTCATCACTTGTATTTTGTTGAATTTGAGCAACTCCACTGAAGGCCATGATTAGGTGGGGCTGCCTGATACTAGGTTTAAACCTGGGTTTCCACTACTTGAAGTATTTTTCTAAAACTATGGAAGAAAAAGAGGTGCTTCTTTTGCTCCTTCATGCTCTTCCCCTACAATAGAAAGGATTAAGTAAATTAACTAAATCCTGTTTGCTTTATTTCAATAGTCAGAAAAAGCAGTAATTTCCTGGGTACTTGACCTTTGCTTTGTCACTTTCTAATAAAAAAATAGAGGAAACATAAGGAGGACATTTATCCAGGAGCTGTAAACTGGTGACTTGTGCTTTTTATGCATGTACTTAATGTTCTTGTTTTACAACCTTAACTCTCCCAGAAGAATTTATAACAGTCTAGACACATGCAGTTGACATGTGCTGTTTGTGAGGGTAACGTGGAAATGGCTTCAGCAAAATGTTCTAGTTAATAAAGGATGAACACTAAGCTCCATGTCAACAAATATGTCTGGGGCAAGTTTGACCATTCTTTTTACAAAACCAAAGATCTAAAATTAGATATATGATAAGATATATGATTCTGTCTTTACTTCTGTGGTTTTTATGCTGCACTTAGGCTAGTGAAAAACTTAGGAAAAGAAGAATCAGTCAGAGATCTGTACATGTATATGAGTACAAATGCATATATAGAGATGTACGTTTCCTGATCATGTGTAAGATGCATTATTATTCTTGGTCCTGATTAAATGATATTTTTAAATGACAGGTGCGGTCATATCTTTGTCAAGAATTACTCCAAAGAGAAACAGAGCCTTTGGTTTTGGTTGGTAATTCTTTACTTTTCCTCTCTTTCCAGTAGGCAGGAATTAGTTATCATAACTACATCAAGGTAACCCTATAGAGATTATTGTACTGTTTATTTATTGGAGATCTAGAGTGCAGCATGTAGGACATAGGACTGCAAGGTTCTAACCCCCCTGAAGTCAATGTAAAGCCTTATAAATTTATATATATGTATGTGCCATGTATGTATTTTTACCATAGCAAGTAATGCAAAATATGAAACAATATCTGCAGAGGCCAAATGTTTAGCTGCTGTAAAGCAGGATAACCTTCTTCCAGTTAACAGAACTGTGCTAATTGGCCCCAGCTGGTAATCAAGACAATATCTTTAGTCTTGAGGATATATCTCAGTGTGCACTTATTATTCAAAGCAAAAGGATTGGGCCAAACATACAAGTGGTGCAAGTGAGCATACATTGGCTGTCTTCAGTGAAGCTCTACCAGTGCATGTCAGCTAAGGGTTTAGTACAAAAATTTCAGGCAAAGAAGATACATTCCTTTCAGAAGATTAATTATGTTTTATACACACTTACTGGATATTCTTGGGATATGTTGGCTACATAATAAAGAGCAAATAATAACAGAAAAAAAATAAATTAAAAAAAAAATTGCAGGTGGTCCATTTTATTGGACTGACAATAAAAGGCAAGTATTTGAGATTCACAATTCCTTAGGAGCTAGAGAGGAGGGCAAGTTGGGGCAGCAGAAATGAGAGCATGGTTCTGATTCAGGTTTCATAATTATATTCAGAGACAGAGATCAAAGCGGGAGCTGAGCAGGAAACAGCAGAGGGGAAAGTCAGGTGAAGATATCAAACCCTGCTCCATCATCATCATCAGCCAAAATCTGGGAGCCAATCCAGTGTGGTGAACAAATGTGTTTGTTTCAAATAATTGCTTTGACTGAAGCTCATTATTGTATTCTTTAGACTATTTAAGTTCAGCTACTGCCAGCTTGTTTCTGATGGTACAGTTAGCCAGGCTAAAACAGTTGCCATCATTAACACTATAAATATCCTGGAGGTTTTTTCAGCTTTTACTCAGTCTTTCTCAGGAAAAGTGGTACAGAAATGGGAAAAAGTGGACCTGAAGCCAATGAAGACATAATTCCATCTTCCAGAATACCCTTGCAGAAAGCAAAAATACCATACAGAGATTTCAGCAAACTAACTCACAGTGAAACATCAGCGTGTAGGAGCTCAATGATTGTGGGGAGGGTTTTTTGTTTGTTTGTTTTTATTTGTTTGTTTGTTTTTTCCTTAAAATATAGCCTTTTAAAATCTATTATTTTTGTAAACCTATCCAACATTGTGTAGTATGTTGGATTAAGATGCCATTTTGGCAAGATAATAGTAAAATGGATCAGATTTGCATACCTGTAATTTTCTAATTGGTAAGAAATCTATCAAAAGAACACTCTGGTTGCATTCCAGACTTAACAAGTGTCAGTGCAAAGATTACTAGTTTTCCTAGTCTTCATTTTAACATATGCATGGGGTGTTTGCCCTACCAAGTGCAGTGGGTGGACATGTCTAACTAAATGCATTGTTTCTATCTTGGAAGATTAAATGCAAAATTTTGACTTTGTATTGGTTGAAAATGCAGCAAAAAACATTGAACTTTGGCATCTAAAATCTTTAAATCCCATCCTCAGGTATATAAGCATATTAAATATACATATTTCAGACATCCAAATTTGAACAACTTGGTTTTATTTGCTTTGGTGTCACATTAGTTAACTACATTAAAGTTTGAATTTGTGATCCTGGCACCAGATGAGTAGGTCATTTGCTGGGAAGAAGGAAATAACTGGTTTAGGGATACTATCTGATCTGCTCTGTCTGTTTTGAAGCATACCTGCTCAGGGAAAATTCCCAGCTAATGGCTACAGACTTAGCTAAGCCTCTGTTCTGGTTCTCCCTGTTAAGGTGTCCTTCATGAAGACAGCTATCCAGAAACTGTTCCTAAGGGTGCACAAGGGGTTTTGAACAAACCCAAAAGACAGTGAGAACACAGCAACTGCTCTTTAAAGAGCAAGCATGGGCAGGAGTCACTGCATTGAAGAACGTATGATTAATGATACAAAGAGAAAGCCCAGACAAAATCAGAGAAAGTCTGACAGAGAATACAAGAGAAGAATATTTAAAGATAAGCAGTATTTAGCTTATAGAATAGGGTAGTTTTATGAATGACCAGAGCATAGGTAATCATGTTTTCTCACATAAAAGTTTCAGTCTTTATCTTATAAGAACATAAAACTTTCAGAATCTTTTGTGATTGGTTTTAGAGCAGGTTTCATTCCCATTCCACTTTTAAGCACAGTCCATACAAAGCTGTATACCCAAACTGAACCCTTCAAGGGAACCTGGTTGTGCTCACGCATTAACTACAGAAATACAGAGATCTTGGTTGAGTTTTCCTCTTTGGTTTCCCTAAATCCAGAGCTATTCTGAAATGCTTCTTCCTGCTCAGTCTGTTCCACAGATTTTCTCCCTTTCTTTCTGCCATTCATGGCATCCAGTCCACAACAACTATGAAAAGGACAAAGGAGTCATTTGGTTCATTATGTCAAAAGGTGCATTTCTCATCCATCACTGGGAGCTACATCTACTGTTTAGAGAATAATGACAGACATGCAAATGCATAATTGTACCAGAGGAAGAGCTGCAGCCAGGAGGCGGGTTCCTGTTTATTGAAAGCAATCTGGTGCTGACCCCTGTCAGGAATCAAACTTGGTCTCCTGAGGGGAGAGTACCTGAGAACTGTATCATTTTGCCTGGACTTTCACCAGATCCTTTGCCAGGTGCAGATTTTTCCTGATGGCAGCTCTCCAAAAACGAGTGTGCAGTATGTCTAGCAGTCAGTTGACTCACTTATCTTTCTCTTTGGTGTAAATATATAAATTGCAACACGAATAGTTGCTTCAAGTCATTCCAAAATACATGCTCAATCGTATTTAAACTGTCCACTTTTTGAATACAGAGCCAGCTATCTATCTATTTAAGTACCTGTGACCCAGAACTTTGGTGTCCAACAGATAGAACAACATATATAATTATGCATGTTCATTAACAAAATGGTATAACTCAAAATACATACAGAAAAAGACATTGGAAGTTATTGTCTATGATCATAGTGGCCTCATCTCTGAAGATATTTATTCTATAATTTTTCCAACCAGCAAGCTCCAGGCTTGAAAATTATTGTTGTGATAAACTTTCAATTTCTTTTTTCCTGTTACTTCAGGAAAAGACATGCCAAGTTCTAGGGCACTGATTTTGTTCTATTTTTTTTTTTTTTTTTTTTTTTTTTTTTTCCCCTGCATAAGAAAAGTTTTTGTACATTTCAATAATCATTCCTGAATCCAAATAAAATTTCCTGAAGGAAATTCCTATCACATATAACAGCTTTACTTTCATCTCTCCTATATGCACAGTTAATGCAGAAACTTAAAGGATGGCAGAGAAATGTAATCCTGTAAAATTCATAATCACAGTTATTGAAATGCTTATAAGGTGTATGACAAGAGCACAGCTTTCAAAAGGTAGTCATTTCATGATGCATCTTTACTAAAACTAAATTTTAAAGAAGTTATGCAACTTGCAGTATACAACAGATAATGGGACGTACCTATATTTATCACTAATATTTTGATTAAATATTGCTTGAAAAAAAAAAAAAAAAAAAATGCACTTTCTTCATTATCCCCTGCAGCTGTGTAAACTGTAGCAAATTCAGTGTAAACTAAGTGTAAGAGAGACATTTTTGGGACCTGTAGAATTCATGCAAGACCAAGATCCATCTGGCAAAGGCGTCAACTTACTGCTGCTGAGGAGATGCATTTATCCTTACAGACAACATTCTGGAGCATTGCTGTGAACATTCAATCTAGCCAGCTGGTGAGAACAAGCTGAATCTGGATTGCACCATTCAGTGGCAAGTGAGTGAAATGGGCATCCGGATCCTAGCAGCTATTCAGAATCTATGAAGACCTACAGAATTGACATGAATGCATTTGTTCCTAGTAGAAATTACCTCAGTTTGTGTTTTCAGAATCAAACAACATTGAATTCAGAGAACCTAGAGTCTATCAGCAACCCACATACTTGCCAACCAAATCTTGGGAATGTCATGTATCTCTAGCCTTTATCCCTGCTCTCATTTGGCTTTCACCTGACTCATCATGCATTTCTGCTGTTCATTGCAATCAAGTGTTTCTCACAGTTTCTGTTTTTGTTTTCATATTCCTTTCTCTGTTTGTGTCAGAATTATGCCTTTTCTCTAAGAAATGGTACATTTGAATCACTCAGACAGAATAGTTTCTTTCTTTTCAGGTTCAGTGGCAGTGGCAGAAGGGGACAGTATGTCTTGCCACCTTTTACTGTTGTAGATGTTTTCTCCTGGCCTCTATGCTTTTACTCCTTATTTCTCACACTAACTGAAATTCCCAATGCACCTTTTATTAGTGTCCCAAAAATACTGTTTTTCCTCACAGTCTCTCAATCCTTCATCACTATCACTACTAAATCTTCCAAACCATTGGATTAATTTAACAGTTGTCCTAACAGACAGGATAAAGCAGGGAAATCCCTTCTTCTGCCACCTGGCTGTTACTGCAATAACAAAAAAAAAAAAAAAAAAAAGAGAGAGAGAGAGAAGAAAGAGAAGAAAGAGAAGGAGAAGAAAGAGAAAGAGAGAAAGAAAAAGAGAGAGAAAGAAAGAAAGAGAAAGAGAAAGAGAAAGAGAAAGAGAAAGAGAAAGAGAAAGAGAAAGAGAAAGAGAAAGAGA
>CM021797.1:33645770-33679765 GCA_011076525.1 Nettapus auritus | reverse complement strand
AGGAGAGGAGAGGAGAGGAGAGGAGAGGAGAGGAGAGGAGAGGAGAGGAGAGGAGAGGAGAGGAGAGGAGAGGAGAGGAGAGGGAAGGGGAAGGGGAAGGGGAAGGGGAAGGGGAAGGGGAAGGGGAAGGGGAAGGGGAAGGGGAAGGGGAAGGCAAGGAAAGGAAAGGAAAGGAAAGGAGAAAGGAAAGGAAAGCTTGTGGATGCCATGAAGAAAATTTGATCAGAACTCTTTCCTCAGATCTACAGCCCAGATTCCAGTCTAAAGTCAACCCAAGTAGCTCCACATACTTCAATTCCATGTCCTTCAGATTTGTACCTTTCTTAGAGCCTCAGGTTTATAGTCTCTAAATTGGGTGTGAATTAGCCAACAATGAAAAAAGATGACTAGCACTTGCTCAGAGAAATAAGTTTGTATTTGAGTAGCTCACGCGGTTTACTATAACTACTCCGTGAACTTTGTAAGAGGTTCTTGCAGACTCAGACAGAGGTAGAAACCATTTCAGTTATTAAAAGAAAGCAAGGCTTTTTGTGCAGCACCAAAAAGAAGAAACTCCTCCCTTTCAAATTATAAATCTTTATAGTGCAGTTCTTTCTGGCTAGGAGGAAGACTTCAGACACTTTTTCAAATAACCCCAACCATTTAATCTGTACCCTTCAGGAAGTCAAGCTGTGTGTGTACGTGAGACAGAAACATTTTTGCTGAAATAGGAAGAATCTTATCTTCCTGCTCAGCCTACTGTTAAGCTAGTTGCTACTGATAGGTGAAGGAACCTAATTTTCTTTTGCAGAGAATGGCAACATATGTGAATCTTTATTCTTTTACATTCTGGTGACCTGTGACCATAGAATACTACTGTAGGCAATTCTCCTGAAAATTAAATGGACAGTAAATCCCTTAGCATAGTTATTTAATTTTGTTTATGTAAAAAAATAAAAAAATAAAAAAATAAAAAAAGGCAACTTTTGTTTTTTGCTTGCAGGAAAACAGGTCCCAGCCATTCATAAAAAGTCCTATTTATCACTTCCTTTTAAATTTAAAATTAGTGACAGTCCAAAGACATTCAGTCAGGGTGTTCTCCCTTAGGTTTTAAGCAATTTGTTGAAACTCTGGCAAATCCAATATCCCAGTAGTAATGTTTATTGATTTCCCTACCTTTCCCCATGCAGTAATCAGCCAATCAACTAGGTACAGAAGTGCAAATCCAAAAAAAATAAGTATTTCACATATACTTAGTGAGGACATTTAATGTAGTTAGAATTGTGGAGATGAATGTTTCACATTGGAGAAAATATGCATTGTCAGTAAATTAGGATATCTTCATGGACTGCAGGATATCAATACAGTAGAGATGATAATGAAATAACTATGCAGATAGGAAACATTTTTCATCTGAGGATTTTTTAAAGTACTGTAGTAAAAATGGTTAGAGGTTTTCACTTAGGAGAATTTACATTCAGGCTCTCAGAGAAAAGGACTCCACATGAAGAGTTTATTTGTTTCTCTAGCTTTTTTTTTTTTTTTTTTTTTTTTTAAAGGAGCATTTGACATGAGAAATGACTTTTTTCTTTTTCTTTTTCTGACACAGAGAACAGCCCCAACTCTCTCAGCCTTTCTTCATAAGAGAGGTGTTCCAGCACTCTCATCATCCTTTTAGCCCTCCTCTGGATTCGCTCTAGTAGGTCCATATCTTTCTTGTGTTGGGGGCCCCAAACCTAGACACAGTACTCCAGGTAGAGCCTCACAAGGGCAGAGCAGAGGGGGACAATAACCTCCTGCTGGCCACCCCTCTGCTGATGCAGCCCAGGATGCAGTTGGCCTTCTGGGCTGCAAGCACACACTTCTGGCTCATGTCGAGCTTTTTGCCCACCAGAACCTCCAAGTCCTTCTCTGCAGGGCTGCTCTCAGTGAGTTCTTTTCCCTGTCTGTGCTGATGTCTGGGATTGCCCTGGCCCAGGTGCAGCACCTTGCACTTGGACTTGTTGAACCTCATGCACTTCCCATGGGCCCATTTTTCAAACTTGTCCATCCTATGTCATTGATGAAGGTACTGTAAAGCACCAGTCCCTATATAGACACCTGAGGGACACCATTCATCACCAGCCTCCTCCGGAACATAGAACAATTGACTACTACCCTCTGGGTATGGCCATTGAGACAACTCCTTATCCACCAGATGGTCCACCCTTCAAAAACATATCTTTCCAATTTAGGGATTAGGATGTTGCGTTGGACCTTGCCAAAGGCCTTACAGAATTCCAAGTAGATGACATCAATTGGTCTGCCATTGTTGACTGATGCATTCACTCCATCACAAAAGACCACCAGATTGGTCAGGCACAATTTGCCCTTGGTGAAGACATGCTGGCTATCCCAAATAAACTCCTTGTCTGGCATGTGCCTTTACATTGTCTCTAGGAGGATTAGTTCCATGATCTTGCCAGGCACAGAGGTGAGGCTCACTGGTCTGTAGTTCCTTGTGTCTTCCTCTCTTCCCTTTTTAAAAATGGGAGTGATGTTTCCCTTTTTCCAGTCACTGGGGACTTGTCCTGACTGCCAGAACTTTTCAAATATGATGGAGAGTGGCTTTGCAACTGCATCAGCCACTTCCTTCAGAACCCTGGAATGCATGTCATCAGGGCGCAGAGACTTGTAGTTTTATGTCCTGTGAAGGTATCAAGGATGTGCAAGTGTTCTTTTCTTTCTGGTCTTCCACAATTAAAGCTGTTTCTCAATGGTCTCCATTTTTATCTTATTTCCCTAAATTAGGATGTCTACTGGAAAAATATTACCATAGTTTTTTTTCCAAGTTGTTGTTGTTGTTGTTGTTGTGCCTTCCTCCTTGGACCTTTTTGATGAACTGACTAGAACTGCTTTGCAGTTAGCCTAAGAATATGATATTTTCTTCAGTCCTTCAAAAATGTGTTTATCTACAATGCCAAAGAAAACTTCTAAGCTTGCTGGTAATCATTGAGTTTCTCCTTCTCTCCTACTAATAATTTAACACATTCTGCCTTAGAGGCTCAAGAGTTCACCAAGCGTCTTGGTTCTACTTGCTTGCTTCTGGGTAAAATAGGAAGTTCAGCACAATGTGTACAATACATAGCAGCACATAAACCACAAAGTGATAAAGAATACATTAATAACATGAAGTATAATGCCTTATTAACATGTTCAGAAAGCCAACATCCAGATGAAATGTTCATATACAAACAAATTGTATATGTTTGTATACATGTGTATTTAGACTTAGCTACACAAGGTTCCTGCAAGTCTCTTTATGACTTCACCTCTCTGTGTTGGTCAGTGTTCTTTGCTGTCCAGGTTTAAATTGCTGGAAGATGGAAGGACTCCTTTTTGGTTTGTTTTGGTTTTGGTTGGTTGGTTGGCTGGTTGATTGGCTTCTGTTTTTTTTCTTTTCCCTTGAGTCTATAGGCCCTGCCTGCTGAACTACACTGCTCTTCATAATATACAACAGACTTAGTGTAGATCCTGGAAGAAAGCATAGGTCTGCAAAACCACCAGGAATTTCTACCGTGAAACAGCTAATCTGGTTTCAAACACTTGATATCTTAGACACCAGGAAGGAAGCTAAATATATTTACTTAAATCCATAAAGACATGTACTTAAATGAGATGATGCTTCAACAAGCAGCATTACAACTTGCTATGGAAACTCTTTATGAGCTACCACTCATAAAAGATTCAAATGCTTAGCTGTAACTTTTCCAGTCACATAAGATTCAAACTCTCAGTGATGCTTTTAGGATCTCAAGTGTGTTGTCCTGATGTCACCTAATAAGATAACATCAGAATCAGTAAATTCACACAATACATCAAAAGTTCCACATAAGCTAGATCTATTTGTGGTTGCAGGCTTCAACCAGACTGGCTGACATCAAGTTGAAAAATGACATTTTCTTGCAAAAATAAAAATAAAAAATAAAAAGTCATGACACATGCATTTGCAAACTCGTTTCCAGGATGCGGAATTCTAATGACTTCCAGAAAGTATCCTACAGTCATAAGAAAAATCCTGGAAAACACAGAGCCCAAAACACAGAGCCCAAAATAATAACAAAAACCCTATGGGTCTAGATAAGCAGCATGGAGATTACTTCAGCTGAAATAGAGAAGTTTGTAGCAGTTGTCCATATGAGGGCTGTTATTTTGGAAGAGTTATTCTACCATGCAAAAGCACAGTATGAAGTTACACCACCCTTATGCACACAAGCTCTTGTAACCTCAATAATATATATTGCTTCCCATACTCCTCTTCAAAATCTCTTGCATGATTGTGTCTCCACAATTTACAGTATTTTCTATACCTTGTGTATCATGCCAGTGTCTATTTCCCCTTGATGGTTTTAGACTGGCATGCAAACTTAACATTGAGAAGTATACAGAGAAATAACATGATGTTATTTTTTCTAAACTTAGACAAAGACAAGATGAAAAGCCACTGGCTTGTCCTCAGGCCAGCTTACAAAAGTTTTCCTACAACCAAACTTTCTGAAGTTGGCTTCGCACACTTCAATGTACATTTACTAACTTACGTAACATACACATCAAAAATCTTCAGATGAATTTATTTATCTAAAGACCCAACCGTTCTGTCTTATCAGTCCTCTCAGTAGGCAGCCTGAAAACATGTATGAGAAAAAAAAAAAAAAAAATCTAGTTCACATTTCCTGTCAGTGTATAATGAAAGTTGCCACCATTTAGACTGTATAGGATTCCTGCTCCAGCAGCGCAAGACTGTTCTGCCTTCTGAACTATTCTTCTATAGTAGCACAATATGTCAGTATATACTTTGTTGAAGAGAACTTTCTGTCAACAATCAGGGTTTCATTGGCATTAATGTGCAGTAAAAGACAACGAAGCATGACTCAATTAAACCACCAAATACTGCATTTAAATAACATTAACCCCTGACATTTTAAAATAACTGTGCAGGATTTTAACTGCATGACTCTCGTTAAGGTCAGTGCTTTAATACATACAGCTTCCCAACCCAAATGTCTGACATAAACTTGTATCAGTAAGCCAACTGAGAATAAAGCCTGAAACCAGAATGTATCTCTTACAGCAAACATATATTGCAAAGAAGATTTCTCCCATGCAATTGTTTATGGGAACAAATTTTATTAACCTTCACATGGCACAGAGGTAGGAAAGCACTTCATACTCAGTTCCTAATTCCCTTGTTTTTTGGACAACTACCTTGTGACCAAAGGATTTTGGAATAAGTTAAAACAATTTTTTATTCATTAAAAATCTGAAATGCCATCAAGATGTTATGGAATGAAGTATAGCCTTGGGTCTAAGCTTGTGCGCACCAGCAGAATCCTCCTCATTAGAAAGACCTTATGTACAGAGTCATGATGGTCTGGCAAATCAATACAGCATGCACTGGGAGCTACTGAAAGCTTTTGCCTGATCCATACAAATGTATCACTGCTATGCATGTGCCATATTCTTCCATCTAATGGCATTTTCCCAGAAAAGTGTAAAAGTGCTGAAGCCTTACTTAAAAGACTATTGTTCACAAGTACACAGTCTATGACACTTGTCACCAGGACTTTTAGTACCAGACCACTCCTGTAAATTGAACCATTCAGGCATCAAAGAGTCAACAGTTAGTGCAGCTGCTATGGGTTAGCTATGTGCCATGCAAAAAGAAATTTAGATATGTTTATGTATTAAACATAATTGCCACGGCTGTCTTCATTTTGAACAACCTGTCCTGTTGCTGTTATGCACTTGGAGGTTATAAATCTGTTTATCAAGAAAAAGAATGGATACTTATATAGGAATGTGCACAATACTTGTGCTTAAAAATAATCCAGTGTTCTTTATTTTTAATTAATTATTTTTATTTAATTAGTCAAAACAAAATCCAGCAACCTCTGAAGCTTTAATCAGGCACAGTAGAGCCATGAGAAGGCAATCTAATATCAGTAATGATTATGATTATTAGTAGTGTTATGTTATGAAGAGACAGGAAGTAAAGCAGAGGTAGAACTAGTGCACAAGGAAGTGAAGAAAAAATGTTCAGTGAGTTTCCCTACTTACTGCTGCGTATCCACTGGAAACAATTTAGTTTTCAGACAAAAAACTTATTTTTCTTATTTTTCTCTGTCCTTGTTCAATTTTATTTATCAGGTCACTGGACATGAGAAATGGCAGACAAATATTCAGTTTCTTGTGTGTTGCTGAATGACTCGTTCATAAAGTAAGAAATACTTTTTTTTTTTTTTTTTTTAACATTAACATCCAACTACAATACATTACATTAAATTATATAAACTGCACAAAATCCCTTTATGTCATACTCCCCATGACAGCAATCAGATCTACATTAGCATGACAAAGAGCATGTCACCTTCCATCTCCCATTGATATGGAAGGTCCATTTACAGAGACCAAATTGAAAGCCAAGTCTACATCTGTAAAATTAAAGTCACAGCAGAGGTAGATATCTACCAGGGTATGTATTTATACTGTTTGTAATCCAAAAACATCATATACAAAGGAGACAAATAATTTTGTTTTAATATATGCTAAGATCACTTCAAATTCCACTGGTTTAGGTGAATATTCCGCACAGAGGAAAGAAGACACTTAAATACTTTCTGAATAAATACTGAGGTATTTTTTGGGGTATACAAAGAGCATATTGTGAAAAGATTGTCCAAAAAATATGATCTTCTGAAAACTAAAATAAAGCTGAATTAGGCAAACTCTAGTAACTTTATACTGGGCAAGATGAAAGCTGAAAAGATAGGAAAGAATCTCCTGAAAGATCCTTGTTGTGAGTTTAAATTTAAAGGCTGATTAACAATGGCAAGAGAAACAATGAGAAAGCTTGGTGTTCATCACCAGCAATGGAAGAAAGCTATCCTTCACACAAAGATTTGTAACAAACTGTGATACTGCCAAAGGCTTCTTGGTATTTTTTCACCAAAGAATAAACAAACAACAACAGAAAACATCAAGAGAAAAATGTTTCTAAAGAGAATTTAAATAGTTTTTAGGTGCTAAATTATACCACTGAACATGCACACTCTGGTAACAATAAAAACACTGATAGTCTTTCAGGTATAGAATGACAACAGTATGATCAGATGTGCTATAAGTGATCAAACGATCCAAATGATCAAAGTGACACACAGATTATATAAAATAATGCATTTCATTTAATACAGGGCTTTCACAGTGTTTGAGAGTTTCAAGAGGCCTTTAGGCAGCCAAATATCCCACTATGACATAAGGAAATATGAACAAGGTAAGTGAACAGCAAGGTGGATTCACATCTCTCTGTACAGTTGGGCTCAAAGGGTTGTGGCACCAGGTTCACCTCTAGGCCAGTCATTAGCAGTGTACTGAAGGGTCAGTACTCACCTGGCAAACGGGATGCAGTGCACGCTCTAAAAGTTTGCTGTTGACACAGAACTGGGAGGAGTGGTTGAGATGGTGGTTCAAGGCAGACTGGGGACCAAGTGATTGTGGAGCAGCTTGGCGGAAAAGGACCTGGAGGCCCTCGTGGGCTCCAAGTTGACCATGAGACAGAAATGTGCCCTTGCCACAAAGGCCAACAGCTTCCTTGGGCTGCATTAAAAGGAGAGTTGCCAGCAGGTTAAGGGAGGTAGTCCTTCCCCTCTGTTCAGTCCTGATGAGGCCACACCTGGGTGTTAGCTCTAGTCCTGGGCTCCCCATGATGCGAGAGACATGGACATACAGGAGTCCAATGAAGGGCTGCAAAGATGATTGATGAAAGGGCTAGAGCATCCATCTTATGATGAGAAGCTGAGGAAGCTGAGATTTTTTTAGCCTGTAGAAGAGAAGACTCAGGGGGATCTTATCAATGTGTATAAATACCTGTGAAGTAAATAAGATGGAGATGGACTCTCCTCTGTTGTGTTTAGTGATAGAACGAGCAGCAATGGACAAAAATTGAAACATATGAAATTCCACTTAACCATAAGAAGAAGAAGGAAAAAAAAAAAAAAAAAAAAAAAAAAAAGTAATTTGAGGGTGATTTTAAAATGGAACAAGTTGTTGAGAGAGATTGTGAAATCTCCACCCATACAGATATGCAAACCTGGCTGGACATGACCCTTAGCAACCTGTTGTAGCTAACCATGTTCTGAGACTACATGATGTCCAGAGGTGCCTTCCAACCACAAATTGCCTTCCAACCACAAATGTCCTTGATTAAGTTGGCAAAGAGATCCAAAGTCCTTTCAAAAGGGCTGTGTGTGTGCGTGTGAGAGAGTTGAAAAGCTGTTCTGTGCTACTGCTCTAGTACTAATTGCTTACAGCATGTAGAGCGATAACGCAGTTAGTTCCAAACTCTTTCTTAATACACACAGAGAGAGTTGTTACAACTAACGATTGCAGAACTTCATATTGAAGGGAGGAAATCATATAATTTGCAGCCTCTTTTTAGAAATGAGTTGCTTGTTGGGAAAATAAATTAATACAAATTTTATTCTTAGACCTACCAGAAGGCAGATGTGTGGTCAATAATTTATCTCATGACTTTCCAATTACAAAAAAATAGTAATAAATGGAGAATATTTTAATCCCGTCAAACACAGGCCTCCATCTAAGGAAAATTGTTTGCTTGTTCTCACGGAATAATGTTAATGATGCAGCTGAGGTTCCTTAAGTGGAAGCAGTTCTCCTAAATTTCCAAGCCCAAACCACGCAGAGCTTTGAAAGTAAGGATCAAGATCTGAAGCTTTTCAATTATTGAAGCAAGCCAAAGAGAGCAGATGGTATAAAACAGTCTCGATGCTCTTTTGGCAGCTACTGTTACCAAACTGTGCTGCCACATTCAACACCAGCAACACAATTTTCATTGTGTCCCCAAAACATGTAACAAAATGCTTTGGTGGGATCATTTGTAGGCTACTAACAGGAGATCTTGCCAGCTGGATTTCTTCTATTCATTTTGACTTTATCACAATTTCCAATTTACCAGGTGCCTGAAAAGCAACATAGCAGTATTTGACTAATGATAATTCAGTTTACTACTCAAAAAATTCTTCCCAACATGGGAAAGAGGAGCTTCCATTTACAAAAGAGACATCTGACATCCAAACAACACGTATTTCAAAGTCTCCTCAAATCAGATGAGTTTAAGAATTCTGTAACTTGCAGTTGGTCAATATTTAAACAGAGTGAATTAGATGTCCTCCTGCTGATGAAACATATGAGCTAGTTCTTGTGAGAAATGATGGCTTACTAGATTATTCCTATTAATTGCACTCAGTTAACCATAGCTCCAGACTGTGTAAAATCTTATGAACTTTATGCTTGGAGCAGTTAAAGTAACTTCAAGAGATCAGTCCTAGTAAGATACTGATCTCAGAAAGAAAAACAGATTTCATAAATAAATCCTTCCTTTGTTTCTACATGAACAATATCACATTTACTGGCAATGATGGGAAAGGGACAAATAAATATGTTGCAAATTTTCTTCAGTAGCTTAAGGTCATGTAGGAAAGAACAGGCACTATCTCTCAAACTGTAGAGCACCTTGAGATTATATTTTTAAAATAAAACACATATACAGTTCTATACACAGTAGAGAGACAAATGCTCACAAATTATTTCATTCTTCATGCAAATATTGAAGATTTTTGACATTATATTTGTGGGAGAAGAATGTAGTACTTACAGTGCTTTTACCAGGAACAATCACTAACAGGAAAGAGGTGAGCCAAGACTATTGTAGGGAAAAAAACTTCTGTCTTCAGTGTTCAAGACTAAATACATCAGCATAAAGAAAATGAGTGTTCTTCCTATATCAGCCAACTCTTACATGTGAGAGTTCTGGAGGATATATTATTTGTTTTTGCATGACCTATATTAGTATACATACACACATGCACATCATGGCTGTGAGCAATGGACTTGCAAAAGAGAATACATGAAAACTTGAAACTTTGATTAAAGTTCTTTGGATGTATATTTAAGATTTATATCAGCCTTTCTGGCATCTGAAAACAAAGGTGTTTGGAAGATTTTGGTCATCATAAGTGGTGTATTATCTATGCCGAAATTGTTTTCCAGAAAAAAATGGAATTTCAATATTCAGGACTCTAAAATCAAATCCTGTCTTTGACATATTAGAAAAAATTACAAATTCCATAATGCATATTATTTTTCTAATGTATCACTGGTCCATAATGAGAAACAATCTATTATATAGATTTTGCATTCAATCGTTTTGTCAAAAACTACATAGCAGATCAAAAGTTAATAGCACTGGGGAGTTCAGTGATTAATATGAAAACAAATGGTATATTACAAATTTTTTTTGTTCTTCATTCACAGTGATGAAACTGCTACGATTTAACCTTTAAGGGTTAAAGAGTTTAATCAATGTCAATGTCTGATCTTCTGAAGGCGATAAAGAACTGTCTGTCTAGTGATACCCAACAGAACATCACTTTGTCAAGCCACAAAGCGCCCAAAAGCTTGTCAAGTAAGTTACCAGAAACCTCTTTGTGGTTAGAACTCAGCTCCTTCCTGCTTGACCTATTATTTGATATTTGACCACTTGGTTGCAAGACACTTGCTCTTTCCAGCTGAAATGTCACTGGGGCATCTTGTCAGCTTCCCGACATCTCGGCCTGACATACAATTTTACTTTTGTGTGCTACAAGGCAGAAAATGCAGGGCAATGGCCTTGCTTTAAATTCTGTCAGCATCAAAGATGGGCGTCACTCTTGGGTCCTACCAACAACAACAAAAAAGGAGTCTATTTGAAGGTCAAAACAGCCATTACTTTAAAGTCTTTCAGCTTAAACTAAATATATTACCTGCAACACTGGTTTGGGAACTGTCCTTATAAAGTACATAAACATATCATCAGAAATCCTCCCTGCACAATTGTTCTTCTTTCTTATGAAATGCAGACTTGATAAAAGGGTGAGTTTTCAATGCCTGCAGGGACCAGATTCAGCAGTTAACTTAACTTGTTCAAATAGGCAAGTGGTATCATGTAGCTTTACAAGGAGCAACCTGACCTTCTCACATTGACCAGCAGTGACATTATTGTGCAGGAAGAGAAGCAGTCACATCATTTCTGTTTTGCACAACCTGCTTAAAGTTTGCAACTAAATGCTTGTCTTCAGTTGAGCTGACAAGAGAAAAGAGGGGGCTCAGTGAACCATGGCAGGGCTGCCATGAAATGACAGGAATCATTGGCATACATTTCAAATAGCTCTCTCAATCCTATTAAAGTATTGCAGTCCTGCTTTAAAATAGACAAGTATGAAACAACTTTGATAGATAGAGACTAAAATGGCTTATTGATTTTTTTTAAGACTGAGGAAAATTACCCAAAATGTGTCATTCTTTAACATTTAAAAATATATTACATAAGAAATGAGCAACTGCAATAAATAAAAGTTAAAAAAATCACTGTTACCGTATGCAAAGAACAGGAAGCATAGAAATGTGAACATATGAATGCACATTTTCATAAAAACGTAAAATTAATGTCAAAAAATACAAACGCTGAACTACAATTCAAAGGTAGCAACAAAATTGCACTTTAATTGCATCATTTTACATTAATGCCATTTTTTCCTTCAAAAAGATTATTGATACAAAGAACCTGAAAATCCATTTTCCATTGTTCTTTTGGGACTGGATGTGACATTCAGGCTGAAGGAATAGACTGAAGACTGAGAATTGGCTCTATTGTGCATAAAACTGTTGTAGGATGTGTCAGGTTCAGCTTGTAATGCCACAAAATCTGGGATTCAACTCTGGTCAGGCTGAATTGCTAGCCTGAAGACATTGTGATGTTTGAACTCCCTCTTGATTCTTGGAGTAAAATAAAATAATAATAAAAAGCAAATCCAAAAATAATATACATGGAACGTTAAACAAGCAAGAAAAATAATTTCATTATACCTTTCACAAATATATATATATATATATGAAGTATCTGCAAGAGTTTGTTTCTTGTTTTAACCATTTCTGTAAATATACAATACCTGCATACATGTATTAATCTTTAATAAGCAGGAGCAAAGGATATTACCTACAATATTCTGCACTAATAAATGTTATGAAACTATAGCCTACACTATTTAAAGCACTAAAAATATGTACAGGCAGCATTTACCCTTCTTCGTTATCATTTTTTGGTGAGTTTTTTAAATAAAGTAAACAAACTTCATCTACAGTCTCTCTGTCACTGTTATTAGGAAAAATATGCTGTGCTGTCCATGAAAGGTAATAAATTATTTTAAATATATTTTATCATAATTTGAAATAAAATATTCTTTGAATGTTAGCCTGTTAGAAGATGGTAGGGAATATACACTGAATGTACATTGTTGCGGAACACAGTTCATCTTTCCATGAGTCTCAAAATTCAGTTGAACAGTTAGAAAGGTTAGACCAGTTAAAATTCAACATTAAATAACTCACAGAACCAAAATATTGCTCATTCTACTTTGAAAGATTATAGATAATTCCAGTACCTTTACCAAGGTATTTTAACCAGGGTACTATATAGCAGCAGAAATAACAATCAGGCCATAAAGTGTGTGAAAAACTCACATACATGCAAAGTATAACTATGGAAAAGACAAAAGGTAAGATAATGAAAGACTGCTCCTCTATATTTTAGTTTTTAGACACCCACCCTTGGCATTTGAGGGACACAGTACATGCATATGCACACACATGCACATGCATGCACACACAAAAATATACACAGAAGCAGAAATGCATGTATATGCAGGCACACAGATTCCACTGACTCACAGATACACAGAGAGGCAGCAGTGAGTGTGTATATTCATATTTCAACAAATCCAGACTCAATCATAGGTATAAAGACACATTCATGAAAGATTCCTCTTTCCTCTCTTACTATTGCCGAAGAAAAATCAATGGTTGCCTCTAACACCTGCTTCAACAGTTCCCTTTGATATGGACTCTTGATTTCCTGGTTCACCACAAGCCATATTGCAGCTACTGTAAACATTTGGGTTATGCTACACATTCATTAAGAATCCATATGGTAGCAAATTTAGATGACTACTTCAAGGATATAGTTAAAATGAGGTAGTGCCTCCAGTTTTTCTGAACTATAATGGTTACAGGGTTGAGATAACCAGCAGAACTGTCAGGTAGTGATCTGTAACACTCTACCTTTTCAGTCCTACTGTGCTCAACATTATGCAGAATGGGAACCATTAAAGAGCAAAAGCACAAACAAGCTTCACTGCATTTGTATCAGCGTATCTGAAATAAGATCTGTCAAAGCATCCATACTGATTAACAGTTTGTTATTTATACACTTTAATTAATTGGCCTAAATTCTCTCTAAAGAAAGAGACATTCATAAAAAAAATACTAAGAAAATATTAAAACGCAAAAAAAAAAAAAAAAAAAAAAAAAAGATGTTCTAGGAACAATTGTGTGTAAATGAATTAAGATATAACCTTAATATATCCTATATATATCTTAATGAATTAAGATATAACCTACTAAAAGGTTTCACTCTGTATAACAAATACTGAAGACAAATGTACACATGATGGTTTGTATTGCTTTCAACATCTCAGTTAATTGGCATATCAGAATGATTAAACATCACATGCTACAATTACTATCTCATAATACCTTTTTCAGATATAGTGAGGTCTGGGGCTTTTTTTTTAAGGAATATGGCATCAAAATCCCAGTAAGGAGACAAGAAATCAGATTTCCTTTGAGAGTTGCAAAAAAAATGTATAAAACTTAATGATTGGCAGCAAGTCAATAGACTATGTTGCAATAAAAGCTTCACTGTTGGGGGAAAAAAAGCTCTGCTTTAGTTATCCAGATCCTGTGCTGTACCTCTTACACAGAACATAATACTATTCATTGAGTAGAATGGAAATTGGATTTAATAACGATGTGATTGATGTAGAAAAAAAATCTTGGCTGTTACTGTTACTTACTGTTACTGTTTTGATCCAATATCATTATATACACGCAAGATGAATAAGAAAACAATATTCTTTCTATAGGTTACTAGAAAAAAACACTCAGAACTGTTACAATATGCACTGTTTGAACACATACCTGTACAAAGAAATTTTAAAGGCAGTGATAATTTCTCCAACACAGCTCTTTTAACTTTATTGTATTTCAACACCTTTCTAAAATATGTATTAAACTGACAAACTCAAACAATATACAAGAGTTGTGATACTAATCCATCATATAAACATGCATTTAGATAATTTTTAAAAGAGGAATTATGTATCTTAAATAAAGTGTCTGTTCAGGTAAATCTCTAGCATAGCACTTTTATTTACCTGATTTAGATGATTCCATCTAGACTGTTACACTTCATCAGCTAAATAAATATTTAGGACACGATAGGTCTAGCAAAAATATGCTTTCAACATATTTATGGAGTACAGTAATTGGTCATGTCCTGTGGTCCTTTTTCAAAGTTTGACAGCCTAACTTCATAAAATTTGTTTTTTTGTTTTTTGTTTTTGTTTTTTTTTTTAAAAAAAAAAAAAAAAAAAAAAAGAAGATAGAGGAAGAAAGATTAGTCTATATTATGAAGTAAGTGCTTCCTAAACTACAGTTAACTCGAGCAATATTTTACTGTTAGACATGGAAAAAAAAACTTCTAAAACAACTATTCCCTACTGGTTCTCTTTGTGGCTAACCTCTGATCACATTTAGGATCTAGTTTACAGGATGTCTCATGATATATGCACTGTTTTACCAAAGTTAAAACTGACTTCTAAAGGGTTGCTTTATTATGTATGACATTGTGAGTGATTATTATAATACCACCATATATAATATCCATACGTTTTTATTGTGAAGTCAGCCTATTCAAAAGCATCCTGTTGTGATCAAAGACACCCTATTTTGCTTCTATATATCAATACTTGTGAAGTAATGTGCACAGTCAGACACTTGGAATTAGAAAACTGTGCATCCATTTTGACAGTGGTACAAACAGATAACTACATGTAGGAACACACTGTTGGAAGAATATTGTTTATCTTCAATTGTAGCAGTAAAATCTATAACCAGAGTGGAAGCCACGAAACAGTCAGAATGGTTTCAGCCTGCAAAGTTAATGCAAGGATAATTTTACTGGACCACAATAATACCTATAATACCACAACTTTTCAATTGCCTTCTATTATTTGTATATTACAATAATTCCTCCCAATTTGGGGGTTTCCCACCACTAATTTTAGTCACTTTAAACTGCTTTCAAATACTCAATTTCAAAACACTGTAGCACAAATTTCCCTTCCACTTTTTTATGACATAAATTATATAATAAATAAATAAATAAATAAATAAATAAATAAAAACAGAATAATAAAAAGTGGTAAGGTTTTTTTGTGAGTTAAGGCTTGTGGATTGTGAAAAACAAGCTTGCCTATATCTCTTTGACTTAAGTAAGGAAGTAATGAAGCCACTTAGAACAGAAAATCAGCAAGAAAGGGATGAAATTAAAGGGCAGGAACAATAATACTGAAGTTGCGACATAAAACAAAGACTCAGTTATAGATGTTCCCTGTGTGACGATGCAGATGCAGTAGTAAGCTCAGTGTTATATCACTTGGCAAATTAAAGGTGACTGTTGAATTATAAGACTGAAGTGTTATCTATTGGAAATCACCAGACTACAGGATATCTAGGTGTGTGAGGATGCCTGACAGCAAACAGAAGTGTAGAAGGAGTAAGGTGTAGTTTTTTCTGAATTCCAGCAACCTATAAAATCTCTGGGGAAGCTGCAGCACAGCCATCCAAGAGCAGCAAGAAATGCAAGGGGTAAGCACAGAGCAGAGAGCAATAGAGGAGAAGTAGGAAACTGTCAATATACATCTTCACGAGTGATTACTGATACTGCTTTCTTCTCATCTCTTCCCCTTACCCTGAATCTAGAACATACATATACACTGTAATAGCAGTAGACAGCACATCAAATGGCCAATAATACTTTTTCCAATTCTTTCATTTATGCTGGCATTGTACGTTGCATCATTTCACTGGAGCAATAGGAATTCCAGTAAGTGTTAAAGAAACAAGAACCATCTTTGATAGCATTTTTCAGCACTTATGTGGAAAATCTATTTCCCTGTAAAAAGATGAAAATTTTCAAATAATTTACAACCTTTCTCAGACTGCTATTCCCAAAACTGGTAATAGTTGGCTTTTGCCATATAACATCAATGGACTTCAGCATGCTGCTCAATCGTTTGCTGTTAAAAGTAGCTCAAACAGTCATTTTTCACTCTCAGTGAAATAAATAAAACATCAGACTGATGAAAATGCTAAAAACTGCTACTTAAAATTGAAAGTATTACTAGTGGTGTCAGTTTAATACAGTGCTAGTTAACAAATTTCTTCAAAGGAGGAATGTATGCTGGCCAAAACCAGAAAGTTTGCTTCCCATGTCAATGATTTTGCAATTCTGTATTCTGAGGGAGTAAGACTAAATTTGTGCCCTGACATAAAGTAGTAAAATTGTAACATTCAGTATAAATTTTAATTGTCAGCACTTCTGCCTGGATTCTGGAAATAATTTACTATCAGAGACTAATTCAGTGGACTGCCAACTCATTACACATTAATGCAGCAAGTTAAACACACAAGACACTTTCTTCCTTGGGTGCTGTTAGCCAATGGCACTTTTCATTTTCAAAGAATTCCCTCTTCAGTTTCCAGAAGTTACTGAAAAATTACACAATTCTGAAATATCTGGAAATAATTTTTTTCTGCTTTTATAATGCTTTAGCATTTAATGCATTCAGTGAAATCACACTCTAGAGGCTCAATTAAGAGCAATTAAAGAAAGATTTCATAACACTGTATTTTTTTTATAAAGTATATATATTTTATATATATATATTTATATATATATATAAATATATATTTTAAAGTATATTTTATAAAGTAAATTATGTTTTATTCAAACATACTTAAACTTGGTATGTTTGAAACAATGCATGGGATTAGATGGCTTACCATATCAGACCACCATATCTTCAATGTTTTGATGACTTAAAGACAAGGAATTTGATTTTGCATTGCTAATAGTGATGATTTCTAAACATTTTAGCCAAAAATCTGCCATTCAGCATATATAGTAATTCTCTCTTTCAGAATTTTCTCTCTATTCAGTGGAATACACATGGACATCTCTCTTTTTCAGGTCAAGTTGTCTGCACCACACTGTAATAATACCAAAACACTACACAAGCTATGTAGTGCACTATTATCATGGTGAAATGCTCAGTCTTCATTGACTTCAATTGAAGTTTCCAAGTTCTTTAGTTCAGGAACATGACCTCTTGAGCCAGACTTCTTACCCAACGTTGCTACCACTGTCCTTCCACTTTCTCAAGAACAGAAGCAACTTCCATTTATTTTTAATCTTAACACCCAACCTGAATGGCTATCAGTTAATTTTTTGCTGTGCAACCAACACTGAAAGGTACACTGTACTCTTACTAAACGGTTGTAAAAACTCTCCACATTTTGCATCAGTGTATTGAAAGGTTCTTGTTGCCTTTAACTGAAGCTCCTGTTGCTTCCAAGTAAGCCTCTCTACTGTGTGATTTTTCCTGCAGTTTTTATTGCCTCTAATCAGTATTTCTCTCTGATGGTTACTTTCACAGCTCTTTACTTCTTTCCAACAGGAAGAGAAGAAGATAACTATAACTGGAGACTAACACACTCATGACACCATGCTGAGGCACAAGTGGCTCATGAAATAGTCCTCACTGTTCACTGCTTAGCCTTTTCTTCTGTCAGTACTAGAGGGAAAACAGTCCCTGTCCAACAATTTAAAGTGTCAAGCTTCATATTCTCTTGAGAAATGTATTCAGTCATCATCTAAACTTCTAGGCAGTGTCTGTCTGGCGTAAGCCTTCAAAGTTTCTTCTGAGTTGCACGCATACTGCCACTCCAGCAGAAAAAGGAAAAAAGGTGTATTTACATTCATTTTGCCAAACATTAGCATCTTCTGTCCAATCATTTGAATGCAGAAGTGTTAGGAGAAAACAGCTTAGAGAACAAGGGTTGACACATACAGTGTGAAATCTTAAGGTGCTTGAATGCAATGAGGGAGAAAGTGAGACAGAACCACATTTCATCTTCCTAACTGTGCTATAGTCCACATGAACTTTGTGACAGGTCTCTGTCTTTCAGCCACACTTGACTAGCTTCTGCTGACATTCAGCTGTCAAACAGCAACCCTTTACCATGCCCCTAACATGCTCTACAGCTTCACCCAATTAACTCGCTTTCACTTGACATTGCAGCAAAAAGATTCATAATAGGTGGTCAAGGTGCATGGTGTCTGCTCGCCCTCTAACTGCTCACGCACAGCAAAATGCTTAGCTACCTTCCTTTCTGTCTGTTTGCTCAGAAATGGTGTGACTACAATTTAGGAGTTCCATTACTAAATAGAACAAGGAAAGCTAAGCTTTGCCAGTGGTGCGTTAATCTATCTTTTACTAGAGACTAATTTTAATACAGAATCCTAGAGCTAATCAACATAAATATTTTGGAAAATGGGAAAACAATTACAAAATAAAAAAAAAAAAAAAAAAAAAGGAATGTCACAGATTCAGTAAAATAATTCACTCACTTCATAATTAATAAAGATAAACTGTATCAGCAATACAGGTAAAAGTTGAAAAGATGGAAAACGTAATTATTTCTGATAGCAACATTTAACAACATAAAGGAGAAAGATCTACAACCAATTAAAGTACCTTTATGATTCAGCATTCTTGCATTAAAAATATTGAGAAAATGATTTTTGGCTGTGTATTCCTACCAAATAAGCAATATTTTAAGAAATAATGATCAGAACTATGCATCTATGTAGCTAACAAAACAAATGAACTATTAAAAATGGAAAACAATGGAAATAATTTTAGCATTCTACTGATAGCTTATTTGAAAATGAGAACAAACATGGCACTTATTGTTACTTTGCAGCCAGATGCCTTGAAAATATTCATTTGCTTACTACTTCTTACAAATGTATTTAAATTGAATATGTGGACTAAGTCAGAAAGTGCCTTCAGTGAGCCAATACTCAGTAAGTACTGACGATGTTCAAGTGTCCTTCAATGAAGAGGCTTCTTAACCAAAGCTGTAACAGACTGTATGAGTACAAATGTCTGGGCAGTGGAACTAAGAGAACAGCTGCTGTGAATGCCTTATGGATTTCAACTATTAGAACTTCAGCAAGGCATGACCCAAAAGGGCAAGAGCCACAGAGTCTTTTCAGATTCTGTTGTTTGCTTAACTACCGCAAGTTTGAATAGATTATATTACCTATTTGCTTCACCGGCATATCTACAGGGACTGGTCACCCTGAAGTTCTCTCTAAAAAGCATGGAAAGAGTATTTTTTCCTGTAATAAATTTGCTTTTTTAATAAAGAGAAGCAGAACCCCAGCCTGTAGAAATCAGAAACTCAAGTAGACACCTCTCACAACAGGAATTTACAGAAAGGACATAGAGCCAACTTATCTTTATGAAAGGTGGTGAAAAGAACCAAGTCATAAAGACCTGGAAGTTGCACACCTCTGGCAGAGGTTGCTGATGCTACCATGGGTAGTTTTCAGCAATGAAAAAAAAATGTAATGAACATCTCACTGAAATTTCAAGTAGAAAAATAGTATTTTTCAGACTTGAAGTAACAGTGATACACAAAGCATTTTAGTGGAGAAAACAACTGCATATCATGTAGTGAGAAGGGAGATGCTGATCTCTTGAATTGACAGCCTCCCATAACAATCAGCAGAGACAACAGAACTAGGAAGATAAACTGGATACAGGCATAATAAATGCAACCTATCTGCACCTATTTGAAAGACAGACATTTTGTCTGTTGTTGTTGTAGGGTTTTCTTTGTTTGTCTGTTTTTAACAACAGATTGTAATACTGAGTAAGAACATGAGCATTTGCATGAGGCTGTAGGCCTGTACCTCAGTGGATCTAAATGACTATATTAAACTGAAAGGCCTCTTAAAAAAAGTCCTCTAACGACAAAGCAAAAAAAATGACAGAATTACGCTATGCTTAGAAGTGAACTATCACTGCAGTCAGCTTTATGTTCGCAACAGGAATGTTTATTATTAAAACCATTGATGCATTAGGAGGACAAAGGGTTCCACCCTCTCAGCACTGGCCAACGCAGCGTGCATTTTCTGGGTCACCCAGTGCAGTTGTGTAAACTGCCACCTCCCTGTCAAAATCCTTGTTAGGGGTTGATCCCCAACCCTTTAAACAGCTCAGAGAAAGATACACCAAGAAGAGATACCTTTGGATCCCTGTAGGTTTGCGACATTTTTCAAGCTTTTGTTTGCTTATCCAAACCAAGCATTTTAATGTTCATTCATCCCCAGTAAAACTTGATTCAAGTAAATTCTGGAGGGAATTATTCCTTCTCCCACAAATCTCAAGCAGTTTATATAGAGTTCTAAAGGGTAATTTTATAACAGTAATGGCTGGGGAATGCAGTTGGCTTTCCTGCAGTGTTGCTTATAAAATATCAGTTGATATCTGAATGGCCTGAAAAAAAATATTTTAGGTTCAATTTCAGTTGTCAGCTAACATGTAGGTCTTTTGTAAATGCAAGATCCAAATTACACTAACTGGGCAAGGAATCAAGCTTATCAGTTATAAACAACTTGAGTGTGGGTGAGCTAGGGTTACTGTCTCTATTGGTTTTGGCCTAATTTATATATACAGTTATATTTCAGACTGAGAATAAATAAAAATCTAATAATTACTTCAACAGAACTTTTTATACTTACTAAATTCAAGAGCACAATCAGCCTCTAAGAACTGCTTTTAGTTCAGGTACTAGATCATCGCTTTCTGGGAGTCTGAACATGTAGTGTGAGTGAGGCAAATGGAACTAGTACTTCCTGCATACCAACCATATTTTATGCGAATCACCATTAAAAAATTGCTAATGGAATTTCATCCTTTTGTATACATATGCCAAATGCATGTTCTGAAAGCAAAGAAGTGTTGGGAAAAACAAACAAACAAACAAACAAACAAAAATCTTTCATCAGGCACACAGGTTTTTTATCAAAATTTCATAAGGAACATAGAAGAGACTTGGAGAGAGGTTCCTTAAGCTTTTTGCTTTTTGGTTTATATAGCAAGAAAAATGTAACATAACTTTAATGATAATTTTATATAGGGATATCTCAGTAATTTGGTGGTCTTTTTATGCTTCAGAATGATACCTTAAAATTCTTTTATTCAGAACTCCTGATTAGATTATGTTCTTCTAAAAATATTTTATTTTAAGCACAGCAAACTTCAGTAAGTTATTAAATTCAACTAGAAATTCCTAAAGCAATTAGATGTTTTGACATAAGAAAGTTAAAATGAAACTGGATGACTAGTAGTGTCAAAAAGCTTTGCAAAGTCCTGGTTAAGCTGCAGGATATGCTCAGGCTCCTAGAGGAGTGTCATGCATTTACAAGACCTTGTGAAAGAAACCTTGGTGTCACACAGAGCATGAAAGACTATTAGGGATCCTGATCATAGGCCTGTAGTCACCATATGAGCCAATCATTCTGTGATCAAATGAGACACTCAATGGTACTTAACAGAACCTGAAAAAACTATTCCATGACTGTGGTTCTGGACTTTCTTTGTCAAATTACCTGTAATGCCTAGATAGAATAAATGTTGGTGAACATACAAATTTAACAGAAGCAAGTATTGCAATATCAGCTTTATGGTGATGTTTCCTCACTAAACCAAGGATCTATGAGTCAATTTCAGTTCAGGCACAGATTCAGAAGTGTGGTGTCTAAAAGTAAGGTGTCTTTAAAGGTTCCTGGGATCCTTCTCCAAAAAAAAAAAAAAATGTAAGAAACAATTACAGCATTTGACAATGACGAAATGTAATCATTACATCACCATATTACTTTGCTTTCTTAATATCAAACACAACATGGAAACTGCTGGTGGTTTACCACAGTATTCTTGCCTATATTTTTGTAAATTTCCCTTTCCAAAAGGTAGCGTTTCTGCAACAAGTCAACAGAAAACAAAATGCTCATAAAATAGGAAGGATATGGCTTAAGAAGCACAGTGTGGTTCTAAATGTTTTTTATTGTACTGAATCATTATAGAAACTAAAGAAAACAAAGGTTATTTGAAAAATAATTATTTTTATCATGATATCATCCTCATAGCTGACAAGGAGGTTCTTTACCCTACTGGGTACTTCCTTCTTATTTTAAAAATTTCTTCAAGTACTAGTTAACAGGCCAAATTGCTTCAGGGAGCCTAGTCCCTGGAGAAACTAGGTCCTCACTAAGATTAACTGGAAAAACTGTGCCTTCACTACATAATGCAGGTTTTCACAGACTTCCACGAAAGGCTGTTATACGTAATTTAAAACCAACAACAATCAATAAATAAATATATGCTGGGTAAATATTAAGTAGTGTGACTTAAATATGTAAAGCCCAATAAAAATAAACATTAAGATGTAACTTGCTGACTACATGCCCTTAAATCTTGTCAACATTATAGGAATAGAATTATGAGTTAAGAAGGTGTTTCATGCCCTACCTTTGAATTTCCTATCTTTTTATCTGTGTAAGTCATACACTCTCATATATTTTAAAGTTTTGGGGTTTTTTTTGTTTTGTTTTGTGTTTTTAATTTCTTGCATTAACTTTTATCCTTAAAGTGCAAAATGCAAACATTGAGGCAATGGAAGTAGGTAAACAGATATATTTCTACAAAAACATGTTACTCTACAGCAAAAATGTCACAGAAGGCTTGTTCTTTTTTTCCCAAGTGAAAAGGATGCAAGCATACACAATTACAGGAGAAGGGAAGAGAAAAGAGTATGAACAAAACAGCAGAGAGTAATACGATTTTACAAATTCCAGAAAGACAAAATAAAGGAGGCTGCTGTGGTTTACAGCTACCCTTCTTTATCACTCTCATTATTTCTCTTTGGCCTGCAGAGGATCCTCTCCTCCTCTGCTTGGTCTCTGACAGCTGAGAAATCTGCTGTGGGACCAATGGTGGAGATGATACCCAGCCCTGTGCTCCCATGACCTTCCTTCCAAGCCAGTGCACCAGGAGCTGAGACTAGGAGAAGAGCCGTCGGAGATGGTTGTCTCCTTTGAATGAAGGTTTACTAGCTAGGTGACACTGAATTCTCTAGAGTTGTGCATTGTCTCCCTGCCACCCAGAGGGGAATACAAACACGTAAATATGGGATTTTCCTTTACAGACACCTAAAAATTCATCTTTTGAGGGGAATATTTACTTACACTGTTTTAAAAATGTGTTTTTTATGGTTAGATTCTCCAGACTAATCCAGTTAAATGCCAACACAAACTTCTTTCTTTCTTTTTTTTTTTTTTTGTAATGAGTGAATGTAGCATTATACATGCTACACTGGGGGCATGCTGCACATATATGCATTTCTGAGGCTGGCAGAGAAACAGGCTGACTCCTGGAAAAAACAGGTCTTACTCTCTGGTCCTTTCTCCCTGTGCACTGGACTGTGAGGTAGTGTTACAAAATAACAAAAAATAAAATAAAATAACAAAAAAAAAAAATCAAAAAAACACTTTGAAAGACAACAAAAATCCTTCCATCTATTACACCAATCAATTTAATCACAACTCACAGGTATCATCTACACATTCATCAAAGCTAATGAATGAAGATCAGCACTGAATTTTCTTCTTATAAACAGTGCTTTAAATACTTAGCTTGAAATACACTGAAATGCAAAATCAAACAGGTGTCAGAACAAGAAAATAATTATTCACAACAGTATACCTTATGTGATCTAAATTTAAAAATATAAGAAAATATTGGGTAATGACAATCTGGATTCCATGGATTCGCACACCATTTAAGTATCTGAGCTAGACTCATTCAGGCAAAGCTATGCTTTAATCCCCTCCAAAAATTTCTCAGTGAATTCACAGTCATAGAACAGACAGACATTCTCTTTATGTTTAACCCACAGTTTAACAGGGAATAATAGAAGCTTCCCATCTCCCTTTCTTGAAATAACTTCTTCAAAAGGGAGGAGGAAGCACCTTCTGGCCTGAGTAAAAGTCCTTGAGTCTGGAAAGAAGTGAATTTGTCTGCCTTTGTAGAGAACATTCCTTTTCTTCTACAAAGCCAGTAAAATTTTGTCCTTGGCTCTGTTCTTTTGTAAAAATTTTTTCTCGGGGTTAAATGTCCTGGTCTATAATATCCAGTTCTGAAAATAACAGCCTGTCTAGCGCTCCCAATACTTTTATTTCTACTATGGAATTAGCAGATCATCTAATCATATAGAAAAGTTTCTCTTATTTTGATATGCTGAAAATTTCACTTCACAAGATGTGGGAGGAAGGCAAAAGAAACAAAGGCATGTAGCAAACACGAAGCATACATATGCAGCTGGTGAATAAAATTCACTGTATATTACCAAATAAACACATTTTGAAAGACCGCATATATGTCTGACATGTAGCTGTCTCCTGACGCAAAGTTGCCCTCCGCAGCTACTGGCGCCTTTCAGAAATATTCAGTTCCTCAAAACCCCATGTACCATTTTGCAAATAAAATGAAATACTTTTATCTTTCTCCTTCCAACCCTGAACAAAATGAAACATAGGCATTCACTTTTCTCTGTTATTCTGGTGCAAGCAGCGAATGAAAGCATGATGTTCTCCTACAAGGCAAACTTGAATTTATGCTTTAGACTTGTCTCCTTGTCCAAATCATTAGTCTCTCCAAACTAATTTCCAATTAGTTACTGTAGGAGGTATAATTGTTGCACTGGCCTGAGCACTTAGGGTAAGAGATGAATACAGCAATAGCTTCCAAGCATCTCATTTTCAGTCCTGGGAACTGCAGACCCTTGCTTGTGAGCTAGTAGTTCCAGTACCTCAGTAGAAACACATCTCTAATGCCATAGAAATGCAAACCATGAACGAAAAAAGGAAAGGAGATTAGCTTCCTGAAAACATGACCCTTCTTTTCTGCTACTCAGCCAATGACTTGAAAGATTTGTTTTGTGCTTAATGTTGGAATAAACCTGCAGTCGTTTAGGAACTTCATGGTTTCCATTAAGCTGCGCAGCATGGACATTTGGAATTTCATGGCAACTGTGAAGTGAGAACGTGGACCTTGCTCTTCCAAAGCACAGGCCTCTGCCGAGAGCTAACACCCACACACATCCACTCACATTCCTTCGCCAATTCTTGTCATTAAGGAGACTTTCAAAAAAGACGAAAGAAAAAAAAAAAAATTACTTAAATCTTAAATCTCTTTCTTGAGCACATGAAAGCAAAATACTACCAGTGGAAATGTAATATTTAAATGCAGTGAATGCATTGCATCCATCTACAGTATTCATGGTATTAACTCTGCCACTACACTGAAAAGCTGAAGTATTGGAAACCACCTAATTACCCAAACATTTACCTCTCTGCAGGTGTAAATACATGGGCCTAATAAGCTTTCCCACTGTGAAAGCAGTTACTTAAATTATATTAAAATATTAAAAACTATTTAATGAGCTTTTTTCCCCTAAAGTAAATTGACTGTGTGCCTTAACCTGCTTCAGGCAAAGGAAGTTTCAAACATATTGGTTTTGAAACTAGCCATTATTTCCCATGTTGCAAAAATGGCAATTTTATTTCCCAACAGCAAATGAAACTGTCAGGAAAATTTAGATGCGATAAAATTGGGTGGTTAAACCAACATGCTGGATTTGGAATAAAACTGAATTAAAGGAATTAAAATTAAGCATTATGTCAGTCAAACTTTATAAGAACTATTTTAAACAGGGTTTGGGGTTTTATTTTTGCAAAAGTTAGTCTTTGGACTTGGTGAAGTCCAGCCATAACTACCGATTTTATGTCCATCAATAGTGTCACATTTGAAATTTGCACAATGAAAAATATTTTGCATAAAATGTGTTGCTTCTGGCAACATTTCTGCCTAAATAAAAAGTTGTCAGGCAGTGTGTGACTTTAGTGGTACAGAGTTTTAAAATGGTGGCTTCAGTCCAAGGCTAGCTAATAACGGCTGACATGCACTGGAATCTTGAGGCCTAAATCAACATTGTTTTCACAGCTGTAATTAAGCCACCTAATCAGAAGCACATTTTGACGGGACAGTTTCTGGAAGCCAGACATTACAATTTCTTATGCCTGGAGCGCAGTGGCTCATGAGAGGTCCTCATTTAATTTCAGGTTTAAAAAAAAAAAAAAAAAAAAAAAAAAAAAAGCTGTAAAATGAAAAGACTATAAAAAAGCAGTGTATGACTGTTGAAATGAAGCAGGCCTATGTGTTCATGCCTCGACCAACCCCGTATCCCACCCTCCTTCGGCTCTCTGCCGAGTCCCCAGCTCTCAAGTGGCAGCTGCACAGTAAGATTGAGGGCTTTTGCCAAAGTCAACAGATGAGCTGGTCTGAACTGGCTCTCTGTGTGTTCTGATTGTAAATTGCGCTGGTGATGATTAGAGAACTCTAACACAGGATGTCGACTCTTAAAACTGTCCAGAGAAAATAATTTTTTATTTTTTTTTAAGTTCAGGAATTTTTTTTTTTAATTTCTTTTGTGGGTTGGTACATGGTGTTGTGTCTGTAACTTTCAGATGATTCAAATGTGATTTCACACAAATTAAGTGACTGTGTTATTAAAAAAAATACACCCTTAGATGCTCACAGCAAGATCCTTCATTTAGGGATGTTTATACAACAGTGTTGCCGCTGAATGCAATTCTCTGGCTAGTGTACTCAAGTTATTTCTTGTGCTTCTATCACCTGCCAGTGGAAGATACCTCTAAAATTCAGAGTATCAGCTTCTTGTATTGTGTGACTATTGCTTCAGCATGTTGTCATACTTGAAATGGCTAAATTGTCTTGCTCATTTTCTGGAGCACAGCTACATTAGCAACTTTAACATAAACTTTCAACCCCAGAGGCCACTGTAAAACTATCAATATGAAGGCACCAGTCACTAGGGTCTGATTACATTTAGTTCTGCATTTTAATTACATATGGATTCTATTAACTGAACCTTTTGCCTTATAGGCAACATTTTAATCAAATTACTATAATTTTTAAATATGTTACAATAGTCTGACAAGTTAAAAGTTCACATACCTAGAATATTGAGTATCAAAAAACTTTTGCATAGAAAAGGAAGTATTCTTTACCAAACAGCAAATGTGTTGTTGGATTGCTGTAACTCTTTTTGAACACCTTGCCCCAAGTCACAGAATGTGATTTATAATATTGGTTTCATGTTATTATATTTTTATTGGTACTACATAATAAGCAAATTGTTTAAACTATATGATTTATACTGCTTGGTTACAACTATTACTTATGTAAGTAACATCACATAACAAGGTAAGCATTTATACCAGGATACCTGCATTCCTTGACTATGCTCTGAAGTTGGCAACTGGTGGTCAGTTGCTTACAGTCAGGTATGAAATTCAAATACTTCAGTAAAAAAATTACTCCCTGGTAGATATTACTGCTTCCCAGATTTATCCTGATAAAAGACTTCAAGCGTAGTGAATAGTTTTATTTTTTTGCTTTTTCTGGTATTTCTGCACATTCATGTCTATTATTATTTCAATAGTGAGGAAATTCTCCTTTCAGGGCTGCTGTGTTTTCCTTTTTTCTACCACTTTAAGAATATTTGTATGTTTCACAGTAAATAAACCAAGCACTGGTAATTAACAGTACTGAGCAAAATTACAATTATTTGAGGTCTACATCTTACTGAATTCTGCCCTGGACTATTGCCAAGAAAATGCTACAAGACAAAAGTAACAATGAAAATATTAAGTCTGCTTAATTCTTTGCACAGAAAATTAAAAACTAGTGTCACCAAATCTTTTACAAAAACAGTTTGATTCCAAATCTTTCAACAAATATTTTTGGTTGAACTGTGCATCACACTAGATGAAGCAGTGGAAAAGCCAAGCAAAGTTTTCATCCAGGACCTATCTGCTTCTTGCAACATCTGGGAAGAATTCCCCCAGCTACATCAGTCATTCCATGTTCTAACACAAGAGATATGGCTCTGGCCCATGAAAGACTTTCTCTGACATTTAACACTACACTGATGGAGTTCAAGACTTTCTCCTCTACAGCAATGGTCTATTTCTTCCTCTCCAGTTCCTTTCTCGTAATTCTAAATGTAAGATGTTGCCTCTGTTAGAGGCAGGTCCCAGCCCTGAAATGCTGATTGAACCAGTGACATGGAAACAAAGGGTATGGGGAAAGGCATGCACTGCCCAGACTAGACTGGCTAAGTAGGAAGAGAGTGTTAGTGGTGTAGTTAATTGCTAAGTCTGAGATTCAAATTTATTTTCTCTCTCTCTCCCAACAAAAAGATGCAAGTAGGTCATGAGAGCCGAGAGCTGACTGCTTTGAGTAGGAAGTATACTTTCCGCTTGATTCTGTTTTCAATAAAATACATAAAAGTATACATATTCTCACATGTAGGATCATTCTAGTTGCTTCTCTCACCTTACCAAAACTTGTAATCCTTACATTTGCAGTACTTTACAAGATATCACTAGGAATTTTCAGACAAAAGACAGACACAGACACAACTGTGGGTGGAAAAAAAAGGAAGGATGATGCAAAGCCACATAAAGCAATGAGTGATTTGATTTTCAGCCCGAGTTAGGAGAAGAACTGTTATCCAAAGGTAACAGTTGTTTTCATGGCTCATTGCATGAGACCTCTGCTCTTCTTACAGACTTTCTCTGCCTCTGAAACTTGCCTTCTCTACCTTTACAATTAAAATTATTCTTTCAGCACGCCAAATTGTTTTCTCCAGAACAGCACTGAAAGCTTTCTTCATCAGCTTTGTAAGTTACTCTCTTTTCCCCTTCATTCATTTTCTATCCTTCTTTGATTCTGATGTGAAAGCCAAAAAAAAAAAAAAAAAAAAAAAAAAAAAAGGAAAGAGATCAGCTGCATGCTTCTGGATGATTATTAAGTATAGCAGCCCATTTCCCTCTTATGCCAATTTACCCTGCACACACATGCCACAGAGTGGGATGGGCCACAAAGTACACTCAGGATCAGAGAAACACCTGACTGCTTGGAACAGAGTTACAAGGGCTTCTTTTGTTTGCCAAAACTGATAGCAGAATATTTCACATCCTTAAAATTCTGACAGTAGTACTGACACCGGGCACAAAATCTCAGGGCTGAAAGCCACAAAAACACCTTCTGGAGCACAATTATATTAGACTGAATTCTGTCACTTCCTAATATGTGTCAGACACTGGAAAATAGTGTCACCACATCCACTCCCCACAGCACTGCTTGTAGCAACAAATACCCTTAGGCATGGACTCATGCTCGCCATGTGACTAATGTGATGCCACGTTTCCTCACAGCATCCATAAAATAATTGCTTATGACTATACTACTGTACAGTACAGCATTTATAAGCTCCCAGTTCAAAGCCTACTTGCTACTACAACTCTGAATGAAAGTGCAAGCCTAGTAATAAGTTCAGGCATTTTTTAAAAGTAAAATGGATCAAAGGAGTAGAGTCCCATTCTGTGAAAATATTGGCAAGTGTTCATTTAATAGGAAACCCATAAGCACAGTCCAGTTTGTGATGTTTACATTAGTAGCTGTTTCTGAACAAAAAATAATCAGGAAAAAAGAATAAGAAATATTGGAACATTTTAGCTGGTATCTTCTCTCTTTATATGTACAGTTCCTACTGGTGAAATACTTCCACTAAGACCTTTTAAGAACACTAAGCTTTCCTAAGGCAAGTTGTAAGAGGGCATAAGGGCATAGACACATAAAGGGAAGGCCACTGAGAAGTTTGTAACTGGAAAACAGTTTTCTTAAAGTTCATGGAGAAAATGGCAGTGCCAGTCCTGTACTGAATTCAGTGCTCAGTGAAATTCTCCATCTTATTTCATGCTAGAGGCTGACTGCTGACTTCTCTGTTCTTCCTCTGGAACCTAAATCCTCATAGACAAGTGAATATATATGGCCATACCAATGACACATTATTAGCTGAACTATTACTACTATTATTACTAGCTCTACTAATTATAGATATGGCCTTACATGTGGCATCCAGCAAGTTATGGAGGACAGAACTGCAACTGCAGCAGTTGCACTTCAGAAAAAGTAAATTTTAAAAAATAAGGAAATACAGAAAAGTGAAACTGTTATGGTTGCAAAGACTTTTACAAAGTGTTAATGGTTTGATAACAGAATTAAAGGAAAAAAAAATAAAGACATTTTAGAAATGTAAGGGAAGTTGCATAAGCACTTGGTAGAGGAAAAAAGCAGAAAATAAAAAAAAAAAAGGAAAATGGAAAAATTAGGAAAAAAAAAAAAGGTCTAGCTAGAAAAATAATAGTCTATATTGTAGTTATACTGAATTTTAAAGAATTGCAAGAATGAAATGTGCACAGGGCCTCCGTCTGCACAGAGGAAGAATCAGCAGAGATGAATACAACAGACAGACAGGTAGACTCTAACAAAGAGCATGCAGATATTCTGCTCTTGACATCCTTTCACCCCACATAATAATCCTCTTTTCTGTAAACAGTGTTTTCAGCATTTATCTCACCTCTGTCCATCATAATCATATCCCTTTCTATTCCTCTCTGCTGGCATTAGCATGAGCACACATAGCAACCTTAGAATCTAAACTCTATTGACTTGAAGGAAAGTGGTTGGCCTGGAACTAGACTGGAGGATGGAGATGTCAATTCAAACACGTAGAATAAGATGAGAAGTCAGAATCACTGACGTTGCCTTATTGAATCAGACTTGTTCAATTATTAGAAGGAGAAAAAAAAAAAAGGCAACAGAAAAGAAGTGGTGTGAATAGAAAGGCGATGCAGTTAGCAAATTTCCATACAAAAAGGTCAATTAGGAAGGCAACACCTTTTCAACATGCAAAAGACTAATGCTGATAAATGTCCCAAACATGCAGCAGACAGCTGGGAGGTCATATAACCTTACACAACCAGCATATAAGACATCAAGAGACAGTCATGACATAGTGATATAAAAATTGGTTTTATAAGCTAGGAGTCCACTGTGATGGTTTTACTCGGGTGGGCGGCCGAGTTCCACCACAACCACTCTCTCACTCTTCCTCCTCAAAGAGGAGCAGGGAGAAAATACGATGAAAGGGGCTCAAGGGTTGAGATAAGGACAAGGAGATTGCGCAGTAATTATCGTAACGGGCAAAACAGACTCAGCATATGGAGATAGTAAGACTTATTGCTTATTACTAACAAGCTAGAGAAGTGAGAAACAAAGGAAAGAAACCAAAAGCACCTTTCCCCCCCCCCATCCACTCTCTTCCATCTCCTCCCCCCGAGTGGTGCAGGGGAACGGGGCAATGGGGGTTATGGTCAGTCTATAGCACTTCTCTGCCGCTCCTTCTCGGTCACTCTTGTCCCCTGTGCTGTGGGGTCCCACCCACGGGATGCAGTCCTTGCCGAACTGATCTGGCGTGGGCTGTCCACAGGCAGCAGCTCAAGAACTGCTCCAGATATCGGTCCATACCACGGGGTCCATCCCTCGGGAGCAAACTGCTCCAACCTGGGTCCCCCACGGGCAGCAGCTCCTGCCAGGTCACCTGCTCCTGCGTGGGCTCCTCTCCACAGCCTACAGGTCCGGCCCGGAATCTGCTCCGGCAGGGGTCTTCCACAGGCCACAGTCTCCATCGATGCAGCTTCACCTGCTCCACCATGGTTTCCTCCACAGGCTGCAGCATGGAACCCTGCTCCACCGTGGTACTCCATGGGCTGCAGGGGGACATCCTGCTTCACCATGGTCCTCACTGCAGGCCGCAGGGGACTTCTGCTCCGGTGCCTGGAGCACCTCTACCCTCCTTGTCTCCCTCCTTCTTCACTGACCTTGGTGCCTGCAAGGCTGTTTCTCACTCCTCTCACCCTCCCAGCTGCTGAGTGGCGCAGCGTTTTTTTTCCCTGTCTTAAATATGCTCTCACAGAGGCGCAAAACAACATTGCTTATTGGCTGTTGTCAGCTCTGGTCAGCAGTGGGGCCCTTACCAACCATGGGGCAGCTTCTAGATCCTTCTCACAGGAGCCACCCCTATGGCCCCCTGCTACCAAACCTTGCCACATAAACATACCACATCCACTCACTTGGCAAACACCTGAAAAACTTTTCAAAAATTTTATTCAGCACTGAGCAATAGCTCACTGTACTAGGAACACAAGCATATGTCAGAAGTTCTGCAAAATAAAATACAGTCTAAACCAATTAAGACAGTCCAGTTACTGTGTTTCTTTCTAACATGAAAAAGTTTTGTTTGCATTGTTATTTGAATTGGGCATGTGATTAAGCAATGATTGAAAACAATTAAGTGTTTTATCATTATGAAACCCAACAGATGCCTGAGAAAAGGCATTATTCTGTTTCACTGAAAATAATCAACCAAAAGGTCAAGCTGTACTTTAATACAAAGAGAAATTTTGTGCAAACTTCCTCAAAATCAGAATCGGACACTGCCAGCTGAACCCTAAAAATATAAGCCATGATGGAAACCTGTGATGCCTGGAGTTACTAAAACTCATGTTTGATGCAATGTTTGTGAATATTAGGAACAAATTTTACAGAAAATATTAAATAATAAATAATATTAAACAATACCCTATAAACATATTTAATTATTTTCAAGGAAGTTTGAGAAACTATCATTCTGATTTTTTTCCCCCTTACATTAAAATTTTAGAACACTTTCAGTTAACACTTATGCTGAGCTTCAAATTAAACCTTGTCTCAAAAATAACTGTTTGCTTCCTCAGCGGGTTGTACAGAAGTGCCCACAGGCAGTACTACAACACAAACAGTATCATCTATACATTGATACTGTAGGCAGACACCAATTACTTATGAAAGGATTGCATTTAATCACAGAATCACCGAACTGTAGGGGTTGGAAGGGACCTCGAAAGATCATCGGGTCCAACCCCCCTGCCAAAGCAGGTTCCTCAGAGCAGGCTGCCCAGGTAGGCGTCCAGATGGGCCTTGAATATCTTCAGAGAAGGAGACCCCACAACCTCTCTAGGCAGCCTGTTCCATTGCTCCATCACCCTCACTGTGAAGAAGTTTTTTTCACATGTCAGTGCAGAACTTCCTGTGTTCTATCTTGCAGAATCACAGGCATCAGAGATGTGGGGGGCAGTTTGTTTTCACTGTAACAAATCAAGCCACTGCATAGACCTCCATAGACAGGACTAGTATAATTTTGGCTAAAAGCTCTCTGAATCCAAATGAAAGCAAACCTCGCTGCAGCAAGTTTGGCAGACTTCCCAATCCTTAGTATACAAGCGGTCATCTTGATTTAAACAACAATCATAACAAGCAAAGGAGCAACCCAATTACACTGGGCGCAAGCTCAACAGGACACATGTAGAAACCTAGTAGAAACATAAAGAAAGGCTGGCTGGAGGAGAAAAGAAGCAATTTCAGTGAAGCAATTTCACTGAGTTTTTTAGAAAGGTTGCACAGCAATTATCATCTCAAGATCTTAAAAGTGAAATTCAGCACTGATTAATATATTTTCTATTTGTGTTAATTTTCCATCATGTTGATCCAATTTTGAAGCATCATTATAAATTAATGCAATTATTTTGGAAACAACAAAAGTGATAGTCAAAACCTTTGGATATACATTTGCTGAGGTGTCTGTGCAATTTGCTTTGTTCTCTTCTTCAGGATTTTATGTTTCAAACAGAAAATCAAACCATCCTGATTTTCCTGATGGTCCTTTGCTTCACAAGAATAAAAGATGAGAAAGGAGGAGGGAGAGAAGAACAAAAACAACAACAACAACAAAAAGACAAAATAAAAAATAAAAAATAAAAAATAAAAAATAAAAAAAAAAAAAAAAAAAAAAAAAAAAAAAAA
>CM021797.1:33595956-33633048 GCA_011076525.1 Nettapus auritus | reverse complement strand
GCAATCAGAGGGAAATCTGTCCACCTCGTCTTTTCCATGCAAAAGGATGGATAATCTATGCTGTAGTTGCCATTTGTTAGGAGTGACAAAGGTCCCTTCGAGCAGATTGACTGGATATGAGAACTTCTATTATGTGGTTCATATATAAACAATCATTACTACATCTTCATATCAGGTTGTAGGTGAATGCCCTGGTCATGGAACCCAAGGACTAGAATGCTATGAAGTTTTGTGATATAGTCACTTCATTTCCCCTGCTTTTCTTATGAAGTGCTCATGGTAGTACTGCATTCTTAATATTTGTTGAAATATTTTTCAACAAAAATATTTCATCCTACCTAATGCAATGTTTTCTGATTTTGTCAGGAAGCCTGAAAGTATACTTGTTACCTTGGACAGCAAATGAATCATTCACTTCTGCCTCTCTCCCAAAAATCAGTTATGTGCATAAATTCATTATGCCAGCATACAAAAAAGCACCAGTCAGTCTCAGACACACCAAGTAATGAAGTAATGATCTAGAAAATCTTAACTGCAGTATTCAGATAAATGAACAAACTCTAATGTCCATAGCCACATACAGAATGGACAAGTGTTCTCCATTCATTCCGTCTAAACTCAGTGATATAACTAATCTGCTTCATACCAAATTTTGTATTAAAACAAAACAAAATAACACAATAACAGAATAAAAAATAAAAAATAAAAATAAATAAATAAATAAATAAACCAGGGATGGCTAGGTCTTCAATCAGACTAGATTTCAAGACCTGATTCCTGATTTACACCATCAAAATGTTTTATTAGAAACTGCAGGGACAATGTCTCTTGTTGCACAATCTGAAGAGTCAAAGGAAATTGTATGAGAACAGTACATCTACTACTGACCTGCACAATGAACAAACACATCAGCATTCTTTGTTCCAAACAAATTTGGAAAATATAGACAATATCTGCCAAATGCGGTACTGACACCAAGGTTGATAATTGGCTATCTTTAAGCTTAGCATGAAATAAATATTTTCCTGCCAAGCCATGCTTTTAACCATCATAGTCTGAAGAAGAATGGGTAAAATGGTCCCTGTCATCTCTGAATGTCTAGTTATACCAACAATGTATGCATAGCTGAAGAAAACCCTTGTCAAGAAAAAAACTGTTTGCCTACCTTTTTGGTATTCATCATATAAAAGATGGATTACCTCAACTCTGAAGGGTAAATCCCAATAAACACGTGATAAAAACTCATGGATGAGTAAGACACCACTATACACAAGTCTGGTTTTAAGCCTCTTTTCTGCAAGAGATCAGCAAGCTAAGTGAGAAAATTGGTCACTTGGAACAGCTTGAAAGACAAAGACAAGAGACAACACTTCCATTGGCAAAGCTCCAGTTGTCCTCACTCAGACAAACAATTTAAAGACTTGTTATCTGATGAGCTTTTTTAGATAAAATTTCAGAAGACTGATTTTCTCATTTGTCTTCAGCAAATGCACCAAGTGATTTTGTATTACAGGGAAAAATATCATCAGATTGCAGAATAGAATTTAAATAATTCAGTTGGGAGTCTGGCAAATAAGGTCCATTTGCCCTTGTCTGGACAATAGTCAACAACTTGAACCAACTCCTTAGAAGCATAAGAGGATAAGACATTTTGAATTGTGTCTACAAAGCTGGATGTTTATAGGAACACTGAAAGGAGAAGAGTAAGGAGGATTGTCCTTGGTGAGATTAATTTGTCTAGAGAGCATAAAGTATCATTTAACAGGAGGATGAGAATTAAAATACCCTAGCACGAAGTGTTAAAATACACTAGAACAAAGTATTAAAACTAGAAGGAGAAAGTCCTTTTTATGTCACTCTTTCACCAGATTTGGTAATGACTCCAGGCACAGCAACTTCATGCATTTGTGTGGTGACCTTAAAGGAAGATCAGAGGGACTACTTCTAACCCACAGGTTTCAGGCTGTACTAAATTATAAACACTGTAGAGGACAGCATTTTCCAAACTACCTTTGACGTTAATTATTTCAGGAGCACACTTCTTCCTTAGTCATTTTTCAGAACTTTACCACTACAGATTTATGATCTACTATGCCTATGGATGTCAGTAACATAAAGAAATCACTTTCACTACTTACCAAATGTAGAAACGATGAAATTTTTTTAGTGCTTTTCATCTTCTTGTAATTTGGAAATCATGAAAAAAATAACTGCTGTTGCAGTGGGAAAGAAAGGTAGGATCACAGAATCACAGAATGTCTTGGGTTTGAAGGGACCTTAAAGATCATCTAACTCCAGCCCCCCTGACGTAGACAGGGATGCCACCTACTAGATCAGGTTGGCCAAAGCCCCATTCAGCCCGGCCTTGAACACGTCCAGAAATGGGATACCAAAGCTTCTCTGGGAAGCCTGTTCCAGGGCCTCACTTTCCTTACAGTGACAGATTTCCTCCTAATGTCTGATCTAAATCTACCCTCTTTTAGTTTAAGACCATTTCCCCTTGTCCTATCATTATCTACCTGAGTAAAGAGTCCTTCTCCAGCTTTTTATAAGACCCCTTTAAGTATTGAAAGGCTGAAATGAGGTCTCCCCACAGCCTTCTCTTCTCTAGGCTGAACAGCCCCAATTCTCTCAGCCTTTCTTCATACAAGAGGTGCTCCAGCCCTCTGAGCATCTTTCCAGCCCTCCTCTGGACTCGCTCTCACAGATCCATATCCTTCTTGTAATGGGGGCCCCAGACCTGGACACAGCACTCCAGGTGGGGCTCACAAGGGCAGAGCAGAGGGGGACAATCCCCTCCCTCCACCTGCTGGCTACCCCTCTGCTGATGCAGCCCAGGACTCATTTGGCCTTCTGGGCTGCAAGCACACACTGCTGGCTCAGGCTGAGCCTTTCATCCACCAGAACCCTCAAGTCCTTCTCCGCAGAGCTGTTCTCAATGACTTCTCCCAATCTGTGCTCATGTCTGGGGTTGCCCCAATCCAGGTACAGCACGTTCACTTGGACTTGTTGAACCTCAGTGTGATTCAGGTGGTTCCAATTCTCCAGCCTGTCCAGGTCCCTTTGGATGGCATCTCTTCCTTCTGTTGTATTGACTGCTCCACTCAGCTTGATGCCATCTGCAAACTTGCTGAGGGTGCACTCAAACCCATCGTCTACGTCACTGAAGATACAGAAAAGCACCGGTCCCAAGACAAACCCCGGGGGGCACTGATTGTCACCAGCCTCCACCTGGACATAGAATCATTGACCACTAATTTCTGGGTGCAGCCATTAAGCCAATTCCTTCTCCACCAGATGGTCCACACTTCAAAGACATATCTTTCCAATTTAGAGATTAGGATATCATCTGGAACCATGTCAAAGGCCTTACAGAATTCTAAGTAGATGACATCAATTGGTCTGCCATTGTTGACTGATGCATTCACTCCATCACAAAAGACCACCAGATTGGTCAGGCACAATTTGCCCTTGGTGAAGACATGCTGGCTGTCCCGAATAAACTCCTTGTCCAGCATGTGCCTTGACATTGTCTCCAGGAGGATTTGTTCCATGATCTTGCCAGGCACAGAGGTGAGGCTCACTGGTCTGTAGTTCCTTGGGTCTTCCTTTCTTCCTTTTTAAAAATGGGAGTGATGTTTCCCTTTTTCCAGTCACTGGGGACTTTGCCTGACTGCCAGGACTTTTCAAATATGATGGAGAGCAGCTTGGCAACTACATCAGTCAGTTCCCTCAGGACCCTGAGATAAACATCATCAAGCCCCATAGACTTGTAGTTGTTAAGTTGCGTCAGGCCCAGCTCCTGCCTGGAAGTTCGGGGACTCATAGAGTTGTGGGAAGCCTTTCCACCAGTGAAGACTGAGGCAAAGAAGTTGTTAAGCTGTCTGACTTCTCCATATCTGTTGTTACCAGCTCACCATCTTCATTTGTCAGAGGCGGTATGCTCTACTTAGTCTTTCTTTTGCAGACAATGTACCTGTAGAACCCCTTGTTATTCTTTGCATCCCTCAATAAGTTTAGTTCTCTCAGTGCCTTGGCTTTTCTGATCCCTTCCCTGCACATCCAGACAGCATTTCTATATCCTTCCCGAGGCACATGGCCCTGTTTCCACCATCCGTATTTTATCCACCATCCTTTATTCCATTTCCTTATTTTGCTTAAGTTTGACCAGCAGGTCCTTGTTCAACCATGCTGGTTTCCTACTGTCTCGGCTTGATTTATTACATATGGGAATAGAGAGCTCGTGCTCTCCAAGGAAAATATCCTTAAAGAGTTGCCAGCTCTGATCAGATCCTCTGTCCCTAGGGACTGTGTCCTATGGGAACTCATCCACTAGTTCTTTGAATAGCTGAAAGTTGGCTCTTCTGAAGTTCAGGGTCCTGACTTTACTCTTACCAGGACCATATCCCTTGAGATCACAAACTCAACCAGGGCATGGTCACTGCAACCCAAGCTTCCTCCAATCCTAACCTCTTTAATGAGCTCTTCTGCACTGGTGAGCAAACCAGTTCCAGTAACTCTTTTTCTCTGGTTGGTTTGTCTTATACCTGGAAAAGGAAGTTGTTCTCAGTGCACTCCAGGAGTCTTCTGGATTGCTTACTGCCTGCCACATGGCTTTCCCAGCAAACATATGGGTGGTTGAAGTCCCCCAGGAGGATGAGAGCCTGTGAGCACACTGTTTCTTGTAGTTGGAGCAAGAAGACCTCATCCACAGGCTCCCCTTGGTCAGGTGACCTGTAGTAAACCCCAAACACAAGGTGTCCTTTGTTGGTCTGATCCTTGAGTTTTACCCACAGGTTCTCAACCTGCTCTGGGCTGTTTCTTAGAGGATAATATGACAGATGATGCCAAAGCACAGGTAGAATAAAGGTGAACTGGGAATAATTATGCACTCTTTCTTTTAATACAAAAATGAGAGAGAGAACATTAAATGAAGTAGCAGAAACCATTTGCAAAAAAATAAAATAAAATAAAATAAAATAAAATAAAATAAAAATAAAGATATATTTTTTCAGAAAGTACATAGTTAAGCCATGGTAGTCCTTTCCACAAGTCATATGAATGCTTAAACCTTACATGGATTCAAAAAGCAATGGAAAATAAATGGAGAAGAAGGAAAATCAAAAACATTGAAGGCCACTGAATACAGAAGCATGACCTTTGTTTCAGGAGGTCCTTGAACTAAAATGTTGGAGAATGGGAGAGATTTTGGAGACATTGTTGTCCTGTTTCTTATATTTTTTTTCTTTGTTTACCCCTGTCTAACCAGTTTATAAGCAGGGACAACCAGATTTACTGTTATTCTATGTGCCCTCTAGGCATTAAATGTTTACTCAGTCCCACAGCCTATTTCCCAAAGGACTAAAATCTGCAGTAAGTCTCACACAGGGTAAATGCAGAACAAATCAAGCATCTAGAGTAGTGACCTTTGCCAAGGTACAGACAAACATCACATTTTGACATGTAGAAGACTCACTGCTCAAAATCCACTCTCATGGTCTTTGCAAGCAGTTGTAAAAACTTCAGAATTTAAACTTCAACTTGTAACCTTTAGCTTTGCACAATATTAAATTTATGTTAAAAAGGGGATGATTGCTTTGAGAATAGGAAGCTGGCTGGAAAGAAACTCTGGCACTGCATACAATAGCAAGGACATCATGCTTTACTCTCTAATCTTTCCCTTTAGTATTATATGTCATGATCAGGAAAAGGAGGACACATTAATGGGTATACATTGCATTCTAACATAATCTGCCTCTTAACAGAAAGAACTCCAAATTAAATTATAGTCTTCAAGCATTAAGTGGGCATTGAGAGTTTGCCCCACAGAGGGAGTGGGCAACTGCTTCCTCCTCATCTTTATTTTAGAACCGTATTTTGTCAAAACTGATTATGATGTGGAAGCCATTCAAAGGACTCTGAGTATGAGTTCTATCAAGGTTCCAGGACAATAAATAAGTGGTGGTCTTTCCATGGATATTATCTTTTCAGAAGCCATGAAAGACTCAATCCTTTTCAGGTGAACCTGCCAACATGCAAGCTGTGTGTCCCTATTATTCAGGTTTACAAAACAGTTCTCCACTCATCTTTCCATTAATTTAGCACTCTCTAGCCCTCTCCCTTTTCTCTCTAGCCCTTCATTTCCTACCACCATTTTGCTTCTGTGGAAGAGACTATAGCAAGGTAAGGGTTAAGGAAGATTACAATAACATTGGGTAGTGGACAGTATTCAGTGAGTGCCCTATTTCAGACATTTTTGTCTTGGAACACTTACAGCAATAGTACTTACCAATTCTAAAAAGATGAACATTTCACAGTCTAATGGAAGTGCTGGAATTTGTGATCTTAGGATTCTAGCAGTACCTATCACTAGACCATCAACCAATTCAGCAACTAAAAAATCAGGACAGTAGTTTCAAAGTACTTCATCAGCTTTGCTGCAAGATAAGTACATAAAAGAAAAAACAGGTAACAAGATATGTGAATTTATGAGACAAAGTTTACTAATACATACATATATTGGTTATATGTATTTATTATATATATAGGCAATTAATTAGTGACAAATTGGTAGAATTTGGGGTAAAAATAAAAATAAAAATAAAAATAAACTTTTAAAACTTGTCCTCTTGGAATTTCACTTGAGTGGTATAACACTTAGGATGTTATCCCAGCCTATTTTTTAAATGTAAGACAACTGTGAAATTAACACAACAGCCAGTTTTCTATACCTAGTTTTATATTCTGAAAGGTTTACTGTGTTTTTCTTAATCCTTAAGTGCATATTCATTGCTATATTTTCCTCTAACTGCTGTCACTTACATTGTCATGCAGAAGGGCAAATCAGGGTCAGTTTATGTAAGCGGCATCAATCTGAAAAACTTCATCAGTCTGTATTTCAAGGCATTATGCAAAGAAAACTGACATTAAGAGAGCCTTAACTGACAGCAAATGAAATCAATCAGCAAATCACTAAGCCATAATAAACTCGCTCAAGTCGGAGATAACCCTTCCTTTTCCAGGTCTTCAACTACAAGGCCCACCAAATGCAGTGTCTGTGCAGAAATGTCTCCCTTGATGCCAATACTAAATTCTTGCACTAATATAGTATATGCTTGCTTTCTTTCTTTCTTTCTTTCTTTTTCCTCTGTAAGTGATCAGTAAGAATAACAAATGTTTGGGGAGATGCTTTATAATGATGGAATGCTAAGCAGTTAAGTGAAAAAGACTAAACAAAAGATTTAGCATTTAAGAGGCTTTTTTAGTTTAAATGTAATTAGTATAAAATGTTTTGATTCTGTTCTTGCTACTAAGATATTTACGTAATTAATTTTGTTTTATTAACTCTTATTGTATAGGCTCACTTGCCTAGCACTTGTTAGTTTTTGAAATTAAAACAACCAACACAAAAAGTAAGGCTCCAGACAATTCCTAATCTTTCATGATATTCACTTCATGCAACCCACATGATTATTGGTAGTTTAACAGCTGTGCTTCTGAATGGGCTTATCTGTATTACAACAGCATACAATGCAGACAATGTCAAACAATACAGTCACATCCAAGCTATGGAGTGGTTATCTGATGCAATGACTCCTTTTTCTAAGATACTGCACAGAGATAACCTCATGAGTATCTGAGAAAAAATGTCAAACAAACAAGGTTCTGTGATAACTATTTGTTATTTTCTGTCATTGGACAATGCCTTGTTTTGTAATTACAGCATTTAGGAGACTGCACTCATTGTCTGAGGCAGCTTTGGATACATATTGAGATCATCATGTCTACTAAGTGAACTTTCTTACATATCAGCACAGGTTTCATCTTAACAGATTACCCACATACCACAGATAGAAATGTATGAAAAATTCGAAGTGGACAAAGGCAGGTATTTACACAACTGCCTGAAAGGGTCAAAAAAGAAATTTTTCCATTAAGAAAGGTTACAAAGGTTAAATGACTATACACTAACTTTGGCACTCAAGCTAACCAGCAGCAGATCTTGACTGTAAGTTTTTACAAAATTAATAATGCTTACAAAAGAGGCTGAATAAAAGTTAGTGCATTCACAGGCATAAAGATACAGCTTTCAGTATTTGATTAATTGGAGATTACAGATACTGACTTTGATATTTATTGTCCCTAAGTGTCAAAGACTTAACAGGACTGGGGTGTAATAAATGTATCAGCCTTCTGACAAGGGTTCTTCATTCAGTCTCTAGCTGTTTATTAGAATGAAGTAAGGCAAGGTGAGAAACAAAAATGTCAAAGTTGGCTGAGAAAGTGATGGGAAGAGGCTAATGATAAGGAGGGGGGGAAACTGGGGAAAGGAGAGAGAGTAACAGAATGCCCATTGAGGAGGGGATTAAAAAACTGCTAAAAGAAAAGATGTGAAAAGAAGAGTAAATTGGGAACACAATCAGCAGAAAGGAAAAGTGATGTGAAACTCAAATCATAAGTCAGATTTCCAGCATCACTGATGCTCTGAAGATGCTTCACTTATTTATGTGATATGTTGTGTTGGGCAAACATACATTAATGTTATGTTTCATAACAAATGTAGTAATCTAAACAGTAGCAAATACAGACTTTCAACTCCTCAGATTTTCAAGGCTGTGTTATTTAGTAAGGTTATTATCAAAACCAGCCTTTCCCAAAGAGAAGTTTCCACCATTGCCCTCTGTACTGGGTCTGGCTGGGATGTTAACTTTCCCTGCAGCAGCCCATACAGTGCCATGCTCTGCACTTGTTGCTAGAACAGCAGTGTTATCACACCGGTGTTGTGTCTGCTGCTGAGAAGTGCTGGCACAGTATCAGGACTTTCTCCAATCCTCCTGGGAGGTGGGCAAAAAAGTGAGAAAGAAACATCACCAGGGCAGCTGACCTAAACCAACCAAGGAGATATTCCATACCATATGATGTCACACTCAGCAATAAAAAGTGGAAAAAGGAAGAAGAAGGGAGGGGTGAGCTTTCGTTGCAAAAAAGTCTGTCCTCCTCACGAACACTGGCTACGTGCGTTGAGGCCCTGCTTCAAGGATGTGGTCAGGCATCGCTTATTTGTGGGAAGTAGAGAATAATTTCTTTCCTCTGCACTTCCACATAGCCTTTACTTGTTTTGTTTTGTTGCCCCTTTCCCTCTCCCTTTTCCTTTTTTCCCTTTAGTTGAATTGTTAATTAATAATATTTCCTTAATATATATATATATATTTTCCTTTAATTAAATTATCCTTATCTCAACCCATGAGTTGTTCTTTCCTTTACTTCTTCCCCTCCTCATCTGAGGAGGGGGAGTGAGAGAGCGGTTATGGTGTTCAGCTGCCCAGCACGGTAAAACCACCACACCCTCACAGAAACATCCGGTAACAATTCAGGGGAGATTCTGGACACCTGTGGTTATGTTACACTAATGAGAAACCTTGTAAGGTGGTTTATTCTTGTGCCAGAAGCAATCTCTCTTGTAATAGAATTTGGATCCAAGGAGCATACAATTCATTTAAATACCACAGAACACAATGCAGGATTCTCATAATATCAGACCCTCACCACCAGCACCTTAATAATCCAAAAAAAGTTTATGTTTACTCCATAAAGAGTGCTTTCTTCCAGGTCAGGTGCATGAATACATCCAAAATAAATAACTGTGCAGTCAAATATACATGCTCACAAGGAATACTGTCTTTAAAGGAGTTATAGTTAAAATAAATCATGCTAAAATGGCTTCTAAGTACTTATAGTCACAATATAGACACGACTCCAGATAACAGCTGAACACATTCAAGGAGATGCTAGAATTCTTCATGTTAAATCTGTTCAATCTGGTCATTCAGATTTTATTTAGATGTTAATTATTGTTCCTTAAGCCTTGCATCAACTTTATTTTTAGTACAATAGAATATGCAAAAGATCAGAGTTGCAGGAGGGTAATCCTACTCCCATGAGTTTAGTGCACTTATTTATAAGCATTTCAATTCATGGTGGAAGTACAAAGTATCATGATATTAATAATCTTTTTTTTTTTCTTCAAAAAAATATATTAGAAGGCAGGTTGGTGGTCAGTCCAGAAGCAGAACATTTTGACAGTAGGTAGGAAATGAGTTCTTTTGGAGAGGAGAAAAAAAGAGGAGGGCAGCCCAGGTTCTGTTGACAGCATATGCTGAACTCCAGGAGAACGAAGACAGTTTTACCCAGTAATAAGCTGAGCAGTCAGATTTCAGAAGAGGCATCATTCTGGCCACTGTAATAAAATGGATAATTCCTTCTGTGGGTGAAATGGAGGAAATAAAAAGAAAGCAATAGAAGTGTTTGCACGTTACGTGCATGCATATATAAGTACACTATCTTCAAGATTATGTCGAAAAGATTTCTCCTCTTCAAGATATTAAGAACTAGAAAATCACAATTTGTTCACAGACATGCCATGAAAAAAAAAAAAAAAAAAAAAAAAAGGAAAGAAATGAAAGAAAAAGACTCCAAAACAAGATTTACAAAATATTTACAAGATTCACAAGTAAACAATTAAAATACTAGCAACTTAGTTTTCAAACCACTCCACAATTAATGCATGCCATTAAGTCTTCATACCAGAGCTAGATGCAATGTTTGAAAAGATTTGGTCTATGCAGATGATGAAATCTGATGACAGAATTATAATGACACCTTTGAAATCACTTGTTTCCTCAATTTGGAAAGAATTTTTTGTTGACAAGTAAACACGGGAATTGAAGTCTTTTTTATTTTGAGAAAAAAACACCAGCAGAACTGTGTATTATCTTTTAAGTTCCAATCTTTTATGCATAAATCTAACTTTAATGAACAAGTGAAAATACATACAAATTAAGACACGCCTTAAACTTTGAAATACACTTATGTTTGCCTGATTAATTAGAAGACCTACTACACCATCAGATAAGGCATGTCAGCATCACATTTGAATACATAATTTACATAAAATAAATGTTAGGAGCCTATGCTTCATAATTTTATAATTATGTGTTAACACTAATGATAGGTCAGTACTTGACTACAATACTACCACCACTATAAGCTGTAATGTTATTACTGCATTTTTCATTTCAAATTACCTCAAAACACCTGAGAAACAGAAATAAGCATACATAAATCCCCAGGTGGACTTCCTAAACCTGTATGAACAGACTAACACACGCTGAAGACAGAGGGAGAACAAGACAGGGAGGAAAAAGGAGGAACCCGGAAGAGTGAGGGGCAGAGCAGGGACAGAGAGGGGAACAGAGGTATAGCAAATGAGACAGAGTGAGGGAGACAGAGAAGGAATGGTCAAAACAGGCACAGAGTGGAGAGACAGGCAGAGAATCTGAGACAGGGCGACAGGCAGAAATGGAGGAAGGGAGAGAAGGAAAGAAGGAAGGCAGAAAGCATGTGCACGCACCAAAGAGCGTGCATGCAGCGGAGAGCACACAGCGCAGAGAGAGAGCACGCATGCAGCAGAGAACGTGCACACACGGTGAGAGAGGCAGTGACACAAGAGAGGAAGACAAAGAGAGAGGCTGGCAGGCAGAGCACAAGAAGACTTAACTGTCTCGAACACACCTGGAGGAGAGAAAGCAAACCACAAGTATATAGTAACTATTTCAAAATTAGGGGAGAACTTAGTAATGAAAAATAAATATATTTACTCAAGTCACTCATAGTACGGGTTTATAACCAAGTACAATTTTATTAAAATGCAAGAGATTTCCTACAACCAGATAATTGTCTATCTCACACCTTAGGTAAAAGGCAGCACACAAATAAATGTTTTCTCCTAAGACCTATAAAAGCTGACAGACATAGATATGTGCATCCCTTCTACACAAGAAGCCTGCCAACAGTCTTGTCCTCACATCTACTTTGTTGTACACCACATAAATACACCAAGTATGCAAATTCTCATTAAATTCACTGACAAAACTCACATATTTTGGAGTCTCTAATTCATATAAATCCTGCAAAACAGCAACATAAATTCATCTCTGAATATCAACTCTATTCTAAAACAACATCCAGAATCCATATCATAGCTTTTAGCAACTAGACATTAGAGGAGGAAGACGGCCCTCCCTGTGCCAAATACTGACCAAAAGCAACCACCACAAATTAAAAGGGCCAATTAATAAAATGTGCAAATGGAGACATTTCAGATAGAGGTTAAGGTAGTTCCCATGACACGGAAAATGATTACACTTTCTCTAATTGCACATCTGCAGGCAGCTACCATGTGTGAACATCAGTGGTTGTCTGATCACATAGCCATACACATGAGCTCTACATGGTATCTTTTGGACAAGCTGCAGGTATGATTCTGACAACTGTAGCTAGTTTCTAGTTGTCATCATTTTTTAGCATCAATGTCTAGATGAATCTGTATTACTTCTGTGTAGCAAAATATCTGGGACATCCTCCTTAAAGGCAGTTCTGCTCCTAAATCTCCTGTAAAACTAACCTACAACAGTTTTTTTTCTACACAAGGCAAAGCTGCTGATTTATGTATTGTCAGCCTTTCTCTGGTTGGGAATCAAATACAAAAATATTTTGAAGTGCAAAGTTCTTTACACATTGGTATTGTGAAACTGGTCTGAGGTACCTAAATTTGCTTCAATAGTTTCTTTGATACCAGTTCTTACCCTTCTGCATCTACATCCATGAACAGAACTACTGTATACCAATGTTTTATTATACATAGATTAATGTTTACATTTACTTAGGTTTCTTTTGGGACCATATGCATTGTTTTTTGGTCAAACTGCTTGCTGTGAGTATTCATTACATATATGATGTAAAAATACTTAGACAACTTAGAATGAATCTTCTGAATTACCACTTTTTAGGTGACCCAACAATCTCTTTCACAATAGAGCTAGAGAACATTATCCTCCTCCTAAAGGTGTAGCACAATTCAATTTTGTATTTTATAAAGAGCCTCTAATCTTTAATTCAAAGATCAATTTAAATAGTTATCCAGTTAATAACTAGTTAAAAATTAACCAGTTAAAATTAAATTAACTGGTTAAAATTAACTGGCTAATTTAAATAGTTATCTGAAAAGTATAACTACTAGGATAAAGAATCCCATGTTATTTCAGTTGCTCTTTTTCATCCTGTATCCTGTATTTATTGAACGTTTCACATACTGTTTCACTTTTTGTCTTCATGGGAATATTCAGGCATGGCCAGAACAGCACACTTTAAATCTTGTTCTGATGTGTTTCAGTAGCTCAAAAAGAACACTTTATTTTGCACTTTCAAACTTAGCTAAGTAAAAAACAGTATGACTTTGTGACATATCTTCCACAGCAATTAAATATCAGATGAGGGTATTTCAATGCTATAGCCATCACATAATTTTATTCATGGACATATTGCAGTTTTTTCATTATTTATCCATCTCATGTGACACTTTCAAACTATTATACTAATTCTTGTTACAGTTTCCAAGAATTTAACAACTGTCTATAAATTAAGTCGTACTTATCACTAGGTATTCATTTCACTATTTGAATGGAGTTTCAGAAGACATTCAGTGAAAGGACTTTCTTGTTGAATAACTTACTTTTCAATTCATTATCTAATTTTGCAATTCAATAAAGTGCAGGGTTTGGAGAAGATTCACAGAATTTTGCATCCCAAGTGTTTCATTACCCAAAGGTCTATCGCCAGAGCGTACAACACATTCTTTATAAAATGCAAGTCATTTACTATACAGGGATTTCATTTGTCTGTTTGTTTGATCAGCCCTGTAAGTATTAATACTATTTGGAATGTTGGATCCACTTGATAGAAGGAAAAAAAACTAGCACTGATAATTAAGTATGCCATAAAATAATAATAATAATAATAATAAAATCTGATAGCTTAGTTCACAGTCAAGCAACTTAGTTCATTATGCCAATCTTCTGTGCACTTGTTTTCTGTAGCAAAAGCATATCTTGCCTTAGTAACACTCATATGGAGATAACAGCACTTTAAAAATTCCAATACTTCCCATATTCCCACCAACAAGGTAAATTAGGAATAGCAGATTTCATCCTGTTAGATGCTTTTAAATACCACTTGTTTTCTGAAAAATTTGGAAGAAAGATAACCTATGTAGATGTGTAACCACAAACACGCTTTTTATCTTCCTCACATATGAAGGAAAGGTGAGACACTCTGAAACACTGGGTATAAAGTTAAGATTAATTACTGATTCCAACCACCTGCTATGAGCTGGATGTATGAGAAACAAAAATAAAACAATGTGTTCTGTGAGTATTCAAGAGATCTGATAGCTAAGTGCTTAATCCCTACCATAATGTCTAACTTAGAATCTTCATTTCTCTGCAAGTTTTTTAAAGGAACCATCAAACAGCAATAGATTTAGATTTGGAAAAGAACTCCTTATGTCTAACATTCACAGAGAATAAGATCTTTAAGTGAAATGTACTCATTGTAGACTAACTATAAAAAACACATATGTCAGTTAGATAGACCAATCATATCTCTCTACTGGTTTTTCAGTTTCATCCACTATTTTTAATAAGTGTCCACAAATTGATTATTAACTCCTTACCTCACTCAAGATTGCAGGATTGCCCTCAATATAGTTTTGCACACAGTGGTGAAATTAAAACAAGTTAGCTGACTCCCAGCTAAAAAATTAAAAATTAAAAATAAAATAAAGGAAATTTTAAAACAAAGTCTATATAATATACTTCAAAAGTTATCAAAGAGGGACTGAGTAACTAATCAGGAAGAAGAAAAGAAAAAAGCTTCACAGGGAAATAGACTATGGATCATTGATGCTCTTTGTGTACCTACAGAGTAACCACATATAATCTAAGCTGTCATGTGAACACAAAGTACTTTTGTAATACTGCACCACTAGTAAGCTAGCCAGAGCACACCTTGCTATGTGTTAGTTCCTATATCACAAGCACTCTATAAAAACGTGATTTATGTTTTTTTAGACTCCTATTTCTCTTCATCTTTTTAGAAAGGAAGAAGAAATGGGTTGTCTTGCAAATACTTCTGTAGTACTTCAGAGGTTAAAAAAGAATAGGAGTTGGGGTGGAAGGCAGCTAACACAGAGTAAGTCACTGATTTAGAAAAGCAGTATTTAAAGATGGTGATTCCTATAATGGCTTCTTCAAAAATATGTCACCTGTGAAACCTTTAGCATAGCCATAAAAGTGATCATCACTGTGGGGAAACAGTTGCAACTCTACCCTCTACTAGAGACATAGAGCTGTGTTAACTAAAGTTCATGGGAATTTACACTTTACTACAATTTTTTAAAAGCATGATAAAAAAGACAATTTAAATCTTTATCACATTGAAACTTGTGCATGCAAGAGGGAAATAGTATGAAGTATGTGCAGATTAGGATATACCTCTCTTGAATATTTGATTTTGTGACCCTGTTCCTACAATTACATACTGGATCTAGAACAGAATATCTACAATAAATTAGAAAGGATTACTGCAGAAATGCAGGAGCACTATGAACCATTTGCAGTGTCTTGCACTTTACACAACTGGCTTTCCTCTCTCTGATTCACACAGGAGAGCACAGTGAAAGAAGTAAGCACTCACTTTGCTTTTCATTCTTTCATTGTGAAAACTAAATGATGTTCTGCCCTTAGCAATAATATAACACACACACACGCAAAGTTATTCTGCAGAGCTACAGGGACTAAGGGATAGTTTATGTATAAGGTGACACAACAAACTTTGAAAAAAAAAAATTACACAAAATCCGTTTTCAGAGTTGCAAATATGTACACCTTTTAGTTCATTTTCTTGCCCATTGTTCTCTCTTTACCAAATCAGTATTTTTAATCATACAAGTGCTTAAGCCTACATGAAGAAAACAGCTTCTATATTTGAATATTTTAATAGTGGTTTATTTTAAATAAGGAATGCTCAAAAATCACTACTACTACTAAAACTGTAAGTGTGATACTGACCAAAAGAAATATAAAAATGCTGTGTTTGTTTTCCTACTTTGCCTTACCTAAATCAAAAAAAAAAAAAAAAAAGTAGAATAAACTAGTATTATTTTTCAAAGATAATATTTGAATTTTCTACAGTCATATTCCTGCAGTTATTTAACATTATAACTGCAAAATTAAAAGTTCACATCACCTCTGAAATATAATATTTAGGAGCATATATGGAAATTATTTCTCTTTCAACTGTTGACTGCAGTAGTTTTGTTCTCCACACATTCTAAGCAGCCCAGCTTCTCATTCTATCTCAGATGTAAACAAAAAGGGAAAGAAGAAACAGCATTGTTTTAGACTCTAACCTGAAATGCTACAACCTCTGGCCCGTGCTTCAGCCCTTCCACTGCAAAGGTCTCTAGGTGCAGTTTGGGTAGCTGCAGGGTGAAGTCATTCCTGCTTGCCGCAGTCTGTGACAGCAAGGTCTGATCTCTGACCTAAAGGGAAAAAAACAGCATCAATGGTAATTCCCCTTCAGACACATTAACTGGGATGAACTGGGTCCCCTTGAGCCCACTGAGTGGACTTGCATTGATCGCTGGACCTGAAATCCATGAATAAATTTAGGACTAATTGATTTTTCGTTGCAAATAAATCTCTAATTCAGAGTGCTGGGAGAGAATGTTAAGAAGAAAAAGCATCTTCGCCTGGTCTGAAATGAGAAGGAAAGACACTAAGGGCTCACAAGCCCACCTGATATGTACATTGTACTGACCTATCCCTTGTAAAAACCTTGTAAGAAAAGAAATAGTAACTCTACTTCTGACTCAAAAAAAAAAAAAAAAAACAGCTACGAAATTTAAAAGTTAATGTGATCATACAAACAATAAACTGTTATGTGAGTTCTGCCTACTGTGTGGAGATCGTATCATTCCTTCACAATTAGGGTCATTTAATATTAATTCACTTAGAGCCCCGACTACACTGAAAAATCCTCAAACTAAACAAACAAAAAACAACCTGTAGCACTGCAATTAACAGAAGGAGAAAAAAAAAAAAATCTACTACTAGTTTTCATATTGTGGACTCGTATATAAAAAATAATGCACTAACTGGTTTTAATCAACATTTATACAGTTCCGAACTGTGACATTTCAGGGGTGGGAAATACTACAGTTTGTACAAAATTCAAACAGTTTGATATTTATTTATTTAGTTTTGCAGGCAGTCTGAATCCAAAGGATAAAACTAATACCCCAAATACTATCAACGTGATTTCTACATGTGGCCACAAACATAACGAAATGCAGTTGGTGTCACAGTGCCACCTACTGACTAAGAGAGAAACCGTTTTCAGTTTGGAGACCAGAGTGACAAAAATACGTAGGTAAAAACTGAGCAATGTAAAGCGATTAACGCTCTTCTCTTTACAAACAACCAGACTTAATAGTCTTGCACAAGTGACATTTTTTTGTCATTATTTAAAATGCTATTTTTTCCATATACTACAAAATGTAATTAGGCTATCAGCGTGGATGTGAAACAGATTATATCTAAGACGTAACTTCCATGGACACATCACTCATATACATCATCACACCATATACTGCCACAAACCCACTTCTCATTGTATTTAATATAAAAATTATCATATCCACTTTCAAAAGATCCCAGTAGCAGGTATGATTCTAACACAGAAGGAAGTACATGCATACAAATATACATTACTATAAATGAAAATATGAAATACATTCATGTAGCATAGATTGTATCTGGTGAGTAATAATAGCTAGTACTGCAAAAAATAATTGACTCTTTTACAACAATAGACATTTAATATTAAAACATATACTAAACACACACTAAATAAATATATATCAGTATATAAATCATTTACTAAATAGTATTTAAGATAAATTTCAGTTTTTCAGAGCCTCCTTTGCTTGAAAGAACTCACCATTAATTAACTCATTTATTTTAAATCCCACTCTACTTTTTTGTAGTAATTTACAAAATTAAATTTTTGTAAAATGTTGATGAGTGAACATATTTCAAATAGTACTGAAAGCTTTGAAATCTGCTCTGAATGAAAGAAGCATGCATGTGTAAATCTACTGATAGAAAAAAGAAAAGATTTTTATTTTATTCGTTTCTCTGTTCTATGGGAATAGGGAGCCCTACATTTCCCAAGTTGACCTAAAGAATTCCTGTCAATACCTGTGGCTGCCAAACTTATGCACTATGATGCAATTTTTATAACAGGAAAGGTCCTCTACACATTTTTTGCACACATAGTGCACCAGGTTCAGGATATACAGTCCTGTGGAACAAACATACTCTCTAGAGTGTTCTGTCAGCATGTGTAATTCCAGTCAGATGTTAACCTTGCTGAATATAACAAAATGCATTACTTTAAATACATATATATATATTTATACAAACTCACACATACATACACTTGATTTACATTTTTATAGATATATATATATATACCACAACATTTCAGTTTCTTTGCTGCCAGTATGCACATAGATAAAAGAAAACATTAATGTGGATTAAGGTACTAAGAATTTATCAACATCAAACCACCAGTGTTTTGCCTTCTACCCTTCTGAACCGTAGTCAATAGATCTAAATATTTTACTGCACCCTGGCCAATTCATTGTTTGATGTTTAAAAACTCACCCAGAATCAAAGAAAATTTATTAAATTTGAGCCCCCAAATGAGATACTATTAGCTTTGAAAGTCAAGTTTAACTGCGATATTGATAATTCTCTTTTTTCTGTGACAATATTCACAAGGGAAATCCCTATGTCAAAGTACAAAAGCAGATTGCTAATACTAGGGGGAAAAAAACAATGTATAAGCAATGGAGGTATAATACACACACAATACAGACAGTGGAAGTCCTTTTAACCCTATTAGTTTCAAACTCTCCATTTTAGTATTGGGGCCTGACACTCAATGAACAATAAAATACAAAAGACATTTTTTAAAATGGCTGAATTGAGGTAAGCATATGTAATTAATGCCACAGCATCAGAGAAGTACATATTAGTTCATTAAAGAGCATGATTTTTGAAAAAAAAAAAAAAAAAAAAAAAAAAAAAAAAAAAAAAAACTTTTTTATGCTTGTAAATAGGTAGTAAAGAGTAAATCTCATTATGAATACACATGATGAGAAACAGAAAATTAAGCTAGCTTTTCCTTTGAAAGCTAGGTTTCTTTTAAAAATACTCACAAAGATTCAGGAAAAATAACAAGAACAAAAGACTGAATACAGGCTGTGCAAAAATCATTACATGGCTTCACTAAAAGTGGAAACAGTCTTCCACTTGGCTACCTTATTCAAGGGATGTAAAGTTGTAAAGGCCATGACCACATGGATAGTCCATATCTATAGGTTATCTTAGTTAATAACTATTTTCATCACTTCTATGCTATTTACTTTTTGAAAGATAAAAATATAAATACAGGAGTCGGGAGATTGTGATTAATTTGTTATTCCCTACAGAAATGAATATAATTTTATAGATTATAGATCTATCACATTATAGATCTATCAGGCAAAGGTAAACTGTTAGGGTTAGGTAATATATATATAAAAGACTAACCAAACGAACAAAAAAAAATTCTTTGCCAGTTGTCAGGAAGAAAAACTATTCCACGTAGTAGTTAGGCTTTATGAGGCAAGTTTCAGAGCTTTTTTGCACTTAATGATACTTTTCTTCTCATGAAATTTAAAGCAAGAACATTTTAACTGAAAGTGTTCTTAGGCTTGAGACTTATAATCTAAAAAAACTAATCAGGCCTATTGCAATGATGAAGAATTTCTAAAACTAGTTCCACTTCCCTATACTCAAAAATGAATATAGAGAAAACATGTATGAATCTGTCTACATGCAATGCTTGCAAAGGTTTTGGCTATTCTTAATTTGTTAAATACATTTTTGGCTGGGACAATGAGAAGTTACAAAAGTTATTTTATATGGAGTATAGCAAGTACTATGACAGTGGGCTGCTAGATATGACCATTCAATTTTTCAGTTTAGGCTTATATGAATACTGTGTGAAAAAGGGAAAAATCACAAATGGATTCAAACCAGTTTACAGTGCTCAAAACAGTGCTTTTAAAACAAAGGAGCACAGTGACTTATGACTGTGTTTAACTTTTTAATTAATTAAGAAAGCAATACAGAATACAGCACCATAGCCACTCAATTTAAAATCAATAAAGTACTGATGAATTCAGATCAAAGCTGAAACTGAATAATAAACTGAAGTTACATTATTGACTGAATTAAAAGTGTAGAATTTGATGAACTAATTCTACATGTCCAACAATGATGTTAAAAATTCTCTGCTGATCACAGGTAGAAATAATTTCTTCTGCAGACTACTTCTGTGCTCACTTCTTTGTTTTCCCTCTGTACACTTTGCGCGAGTATGTCCAGTTATGCCAACAGAGACAGTACAAAATGCTAGCAAGCTGTTAAAGGTTTCAAGATGCGCTTACCCCTCCCTAATGCATTGCCCACTTATGGTCTGACTGGTACCACAAACTAGAGATTTTAATCTCTCATTTTGGCCTAATTCACCGTTTTCTTATGTTGAACAGAAAATACCTGGATATAAATTTCACAAGGTAAGCAACACAGCAGAACCTTTTATAAGTTTAAAGTCAACAATTAAAAATAGTTCTCAGAAAGTGAAGGCCTTTGGACTTAATTACTCTTCCATTTCCTATTGCTATGCTAATAGCATACTATCTGCAATTTAAACACTACAAAAATCTAAAATGATACAGCGATATGGTGATAGTGAATGACAGACAACAATTGAGACTTCCTGACTTTGAGATGACCATGTTGCTGCAACATCAGAAGCTATAAATATGTTATACAAGTCATTCTAAAAGAGTGACAGCAAAATGGCTTCTACCACACCTATGCACTCCGCATGTGACATATAATTAACAAAAATGTTTTTAGAATACATATTTTTTAAAGCAAGGAGACAGTTAGAAAGCAAACCACATTTAAGTCTTAACCACAGTCTTTGAAATACACAGCTGGTTTAGCTGCATAATGTCCATACCTCCTGGGCAGCATGTAGAATGCAGGACATACTGCAGAAAACAAGGATGTGCAAGTTGCTGTTGCAAAGATGATCTTCCATGGTAAAATACATATAAAATATATAAAAATATTTTTTTATACTGTGTATATGGATACTTGTCCATGAAACATCCTTATCCGTGAGCATATTTCAAGAATCAAGGATCACTCCAGAAGCCAAGACACTGCCTTTGACAAGACTGTGCTGCTTACACTCAAGGCAATTTAAATCAAACATACCAAAATCAATTATTTGAAGTATATATATATATATATTTGTACTAAGGCCAACCCATAGCAAATCACAACATGCCTCTGTGAGACAAAATAGTGCCACATACAAGGGAAAGGGCTACATGGTACTACTTAAATGTCCAACAGAGTTAGGTTTTAGTACTTATTAAAGATCAACAGATTGTACAGTTTTTCATCAGAAGAAGAAATACATCCCCAATTCCAAGTGCCCATTGATAGTGGAAGATTTGGACAGCATCATTTGGACAGTATATATCCTGCTACAGGTAGCCATACGTTAATCTAGTTATATAGACCACTTAATTAAAATCTACACATTTCTGTATTAGCATACAGATTTAGTTGGTCCCCTTTTTGATTACTGGCATGCAAACCTATATTTAATTATATTTCAAGTCCTTTCATAGGTGGTGTTTAAAAGAACACTAATTACCACAAAATCACCATGTGTGTAAGGACGCCTGTATCTTAAAACTGAAGTTTTGGGCATGCTAGTTTTGTTGTTGTTGTTGTTGTTGTTTTTCCCTCTGAAATTCCAGTAAAGATTCTGGAAATTAATTTTCAGAGTAGAAAAATACCATCCAAAGCTTACCTAGAAGTTTAATTCAAGCTTTCTCATATTACTACATACAGACACTACATGCTCTGTTGAGCAAGATGTTAATTTGAGTCAGAGTTGTTTTTTGCAAACATTGACCACTGCACCTAAGCTTCACTATAGTTGCAGAATGTGCACTATAATACATCCCCTATGAATAGATTTGCAATGACCTTGGGCTGAAAATGAACCTATGTTTGGAGAAAATAATAGTTAATGTATTCAGTAAATCAACAATTCTCCAAACAAGTATTTTTCCTTAGTAAAGGCAAACTACACAGAAGTATTCAGCCTATTCAGCCCTCAAAAAAGAAAAAAAAAAAAAAAAAAAAAAAAAAGAGAGAGAGAGAAAAAAAGGAAAAAAAATGAAGACAAATATGTCTTGAAATTAGTTATTTAGATATGTTGAAAGTGAAAACAGTTAAGCACATAGATATGACATTCGACAATGTCTTATCTTTAGTTTGTCAAGGATTTTAAATCCCTCTTGAGCTGGAGTACCATTTTTAGCTTGGCGAGGTCAGAATGACACTGAACAATATGAGTGATGACACACTAGACAGCTATATGGACAGAGTTGTCATCAGCAAGCCAGCTGTGCTAACACCTGTATGTCCTGCACAACTGATCTTTAGGAACAAGGATCAAGTAAGTCAGATTACTGGGGAGGGGGAACAAAAGTAATTCATAAAACATTTATACAAAAAGGTGCTACTTTGAGATGGAGAAGAAAAATTCATCTTTTTATTGCCTTTTTTTTTGGTTGTCATGGGAAAATAATAGCTAGTTTCCTACTATAAACTTCCTAGAGCAATCTTCAGAGTTTTAATATTCTAGTTGGGTTTTCTTTGTGATTTTATTGCATGAATACATAGGACTGTTTCAATAGGCTTGTGATACAACAAGCCTTGTTGACAACTGATATCCACAGTGATAAACAGACCCTGAACACACAAACACATACAAGCAGGCTTTACTCGATGTATCTAAACACATTAGAAGAACCAGCTCTGGGAATAAAATTAGGCTAGGGAAAAAAATCAAATTTAGTTTTCCAAAAAAGGATTTTAAATCTTTATACATATACCTAAATAATAATGACAGACACTAACCCCAGTTACCTCAGAAAAAATGGGGCTAAAGGCATCTAAATGGGATTTAGGAGTATTGGGCAACATCTATCTATCAAGCTTGATTGTGGAAGCCAGCCTTAGCCCCATAACTGCTTCATTTTTTTCAAGGCCTGATCAATTTGTGTTCTTCTTGCTGAAACTAACAATTAACACTATTTATGAGTGTTATCACTGATGTGTACATGTAAATATGGACTTAAAACTTCTATAAATTAATTTCTTACAGGTTATAAAACAACCAATGTAAGAAGATGTATTTTACTGCTATGGACAACATCAAAAATGGCAATCTAATGCTACCATGTCACTAATTCTCAAGTGTTTCAACATTTCACCTCATTATCCTCTTATCCTTTATTTTTTAATACATCATACTTTTGGATAAAGAAAGATGATTTTGTCTTTGTATTTTACAAGGATAACAGAATGGACTGTATAGCATTCTTTTTATTTTTTTTTTATTTATTTTATTTTATTTTATTTTTTAAAAAACTGATTGCAATGTGGGGCCCAAATCTCATGCACAGCCATTTTATAGACATCTCAGAGAAGACAACAGGGGTTGGAGGAAAGCAGCAGTGAGGCAACATAACATAATGACTGCGTAAAAACACTTCTGCCAACTGGCATATGAACCTTTCAATCAGCAGAAACAAAGTGCATTACAGAAGTGAACAAAAAGGAGTTTACTAACCAGGTCCCAAAAGGAAAGGAACACACTGGATAGGTGCTTTGATCCATGAACCGTGCCAAAATGTCAGACTGAGTGGGCTGCCAGCAGGTATTGGGAAAAATATTTGGGGGAGGTTGTTTGTTTTTTTCTTTTACCAACACATTATCACAGTTCATCAAACTAATATAGGATAGCGGTAACAGTCTAAGCTTGAGAAGACATGGTATTTTATTAACCTGTTAAAAAGGCCAAATCCTAAGCATCTGGTGTTTTGGGCAGACCGAAAACTTTGCCAGTCCATAAAGCTTGTCAAGACCTTAATAGTTAAGAGTACAAGGGGAAACACAAACAATTCCCTGGCTCTGTACAGGCTGACTCACTGGGATGACTTCCCATGACAGTGTTTTGCACAGGCAGAAATTTAGAGAAGAGGGATTTAGGGAGCCTGAAGGAAAGGGAATTACAGCACTGTATGAAGAGTAGCTGTCAAGGTGTTAGCAGCAGTGGGAAGGGCTGTGGGGGGGGGGGGGGGATACCTCTGTGGAAGAGTTTGTAGCTGTCCAGTTCTTGACTCTGCCATATCCAGCCCACTCCAGTGGCCCTACTGCCAAGCATGGCTGAATCAAGCAGCCAAGATGGTGGCACCTCTGCTGAGATGTATTCAGGAAAGAGCAAAGAGCACCACACAGGCATAGAGTATAGAAAACAAGAACGAAACAGCCGTGCAACCACCACGGTCACTGAAGGATGGGGAGGTGGTGCTCCAGGCACCAAGGCAGATTCCCCAGCAGCCTATGGAGAACACCACGGTGAAGCAGGCTCCATCCACCTGTAGTCCTTGGAGGAACACACTGGAGTAGATGTCCATGCTGCAGCCACTGGAGGACACACCAGAGCAGGTAGATATTTGATGACAGAACCGCTGCCCATGAAGAGCCCGTGATGAACCATGCCTTTCCTGAAGGACTGCAGTCCATGGACAGGAAACACACTGAAGCTAAGGAAAAGTGCGAGGAACAAGAAGCAGCACAGAACTATGATGGGCTAACCACAGCTTCCAGCTCCACCTCCCCTGTGCCTCAGGGCAGGGGTTAAGGAGCTAAGAGTGAAATGAACTCAAACCTTAAAATTCAAGGGAAAGGTGGTGAGAATGGTGTACCTTTAATTTTTTGTGTTTTCATTTTTTTTCCACTACCCAAATCTATTTTAATTAATAGATTAATTTTCCCCAAGACAACCCTTTTGCCTGTGATGGTAAGTAGTAAGCAATCTCTCTGCCTTTATCTTGACCCGCAAGCTTTCTCACCCCAGGGGGAGAGAAAGCCTGCATGGCTGGGTGGGTGTTTGGCTGCTTGCCAAGAGTAAGCCACCACAGACACTCAAACTGAGAAGCAATACAAAGGGAAGGCTGAAGATTTTAGCAGAGAGAGAATTAAATTATTTCTTCCACTGATTGGACTACCATGACTAACAAGTCATTAACTACGTATGTTAAAGAATCTAATTGTATAAAATTAACAGATCTAATGTCCTTTACTGTGTTTTAAGCAAACATGATATTGATAGGAAGAAGTACATAAGAAGCTAATAACGAAATAATCAAAAAGCATAATGTACATATTTATTAAAAAAAAAAAATTTACTTGTCACCATTGGTTTTTGAGAAGAAAGCTGCCAGAAATCATTCATTTTTTTATGCATAAAAAGGACTGGAGATGGGTATTAAAACTAAACACTTCTTTTTTCTCTTGATGACAACATTGAGAAAATCTGTGTTTGAACTTCAAGCAGATGAATCTTCTTTTAAGAACTCTTCCAGTAAAAATTCACGGCTTGCCATTTTGCTTTCTTACAATTTTTTTTTAAGGGAATTCGTCAACATACAGGCACAAGTTCTCTCAGCAGCCAGTGTTTAAATCTGTGTTCTATTTTGCTCAGCTTTTCAGTTTAAAGCAATTTAAGAGATTAAGTGAAAAAAAGACATGTTTTCCAAAATTTGAAAAATTGATTTTTTTTTCCAAAATTTTCAAAAAATCAGCAAGTACCTTTTGGTCATCTTTAATATTATGAGAATAAAACTGAACCAGAACAAAATCCTCTTAAGGCTCTTAAGGTCCCTTGTTTGCCCCAGTGCAAATAAACCAGCTCCATGTGTCAGATGAAGATAGCTACCATGCCAAGACTGGGATTAAGGCAAAAATTAAGATTCTAAAGAATATCTTACAGGTTAAAAGGATATGGAACTAGTTGCTAAAATTATTCTCTCTCTTATGATAGCAAATGCTCAGATTCTTCAAAGTCTCTGCTTCACAAATATGATGATATAAAAAAAAAAAAAAAAAAAAATCAGTCTTTTCAGAAGGCAGCTCTGGAACAGTCTTAGTAGAATCGTTATAAGCATCAGAGCCTTTAGCAGGCACAAGCAAACCCAAGAATTTGTTGACAAAGACAAAATGTATGATACCAGATTTTCCATCCAGTCACAGGGGGGCAGTAAATATTGTAAATGATCCCTCATCTAGAGCTGTATTAAAACCATGAACAGAGACACTTAAGACCCACTCCTTTCTGCTTAGTTTAGTGTAAGTTACACACAAGTTTATCCAAAGGCAGATGACCTGGCACCTACACTGCTGCCTTCTGGAATTCTTGTAGTGGCTACAGTACAGGAAAGAAATGAGGTTGCCTTAATGGATATCGGTGTACACCCTCTAGACTAACTAAGATTTCAGTGGATGTCTGTAAAATCCCTCTGAGCTCTACAGGCAAAAATGTAGTATTATGCATTGATAACACAGATCCTGCAGGTGATGCAGTGGAATTTTGTGGATATTTGCTCATGAATACATCAACGTAGGAATACCACAATGTTTAGTGTTGAACTCCCATAAATATTTTTGCAGCTAATAAAATACTTTCTCAGCTCCAGATGATTCAGAACTTTATCCCTTTTCTTTTGACACCTTTTTGGAAAACAATTTAATTCACAGAATTTCCATGGGGAAAAAACAAAGGCTTGTTGTTCCTCTACTAGTGTTTCATCTACTTGATCAAGTTCTCGTAGAACAACAATGTAAACTTGATAGTCTACACATAAGCCATGCTCATTAATGTTAGATAATTAGATACTATTATGATGTCAGGTCTACATTTCAGATATTTCCCAAATAAAGATCAATATTTTCCCTTTGTTTTTCAAGAAGAAATAATATCTCAAATTATAAAGGATTTACAATCAATTCTTTTTTTTCCTGCTGCAAAGATCATCCTGACATTTCTAATTGTTATGTTTTTTCATTCTTTAGGTTGACAAACCAGAAAGGATAAATTACTATGCTATTTAGTAATTAGCTATTTGGGCCTAACTGCATGCAATTCTAACAAGCATCAAGAAATAAAAAAGCATATGTGGTAACTAAAATTCTCAAAGAAAACTGAGTTTCTTTATCCATTCACTGCATCACGGAAAACATTACTAAGCATGCAAATTTCCTATAACCTTGCCCCAAACATTTCAGTGCTTTTGCATATACAGCTCTGCTTTCAAAATCCAGAATAATAAATAACATCCAGAATAATAAATTCTCAAGGCCAACAACACTACATGTACGTGTCAGTGTAAAAACACAGCATTTTCTGCATTACATAGATTTCCCAAACTTAAAAGAATATGGGGACAAAAAAAGAAAAAAATACCTTTCAGCATGGTTTGCTGAAGCTAAAACACAAAAGCAGTTTAGGTACTGTCACTTTTTGTGAACATTAAAGGAAAGAAAAGCTAGAAAATGGTATCTAAAAATTAAATTAACAGCAGTTTTGGTGGACACAGAAACTAAAATAAGGAATAGATTCCTGTGTTGCTGGGATTTCAAGATGTGATAAGGGAAATGAACACTCCAAGGTAATAAAAGCTCTTTTCTTTTTTTTTTTTTTTTTTTTTTTTTTGCTCTGGGTTGATCTGGACTGAAAACAGTTATAAAACAATCAGCCACTAGAGGTACGGTTAAAAACAGCTCTGTCTTCCAAATAATTACATATTCAGCTTTGAGCTTTGTTGAACCTTCAACGAATACTATACCAGAGTAAAATAATAGAGGTCCAAGAGAAAACTGTAGATTATAATTCAATTTTAAAAGGTTCTAGAAGAAATTATTACTAACATTTTTGGTTAATACGCAACATCTTTTCCTGATTTCATAATGTATCAAAGATTAAGATAGCATGCACAGCACCAAATGTTTTATGAGCACCATGTATGTGACCATATTTGATGAACTCCACCTGACTCAGTAGAGATAAATCAGCAGTAATTCTGAATTATTTGAAGGATCAATATTCTTCATTTAGTTAAACAGAAATAGTTCTCAGTGATGGAGAGAAGGAAAGTGAATTACATAACGATAATAACTACATAATAAGTTATATATTAAAAGTAAGTCCATATATTACATAATTGTAATTTATCTTGCTAAAACTGAATACTTTTTCAAGCTGAGAAAAGTTGAAGGTAAAAACTTATATGCCATTGAGAGGAAGTTGTTTTGCAACTTCTACCCTCCTGCTTCCCTGAGAACAAGCAGTTTTAAAAGCTTTATGTGACTGTAAATATAGACAGAACACTTCAAATACTTACCTTATTAAGAGTGGCTTCCACGGATTTCATGTGACTAGTGATCTATTCTTTGTGTCTATTGTAAGAGAAAAAACAGAGTAATTAATAAAACTGAAGCCCTACTAATGTACAAAATTACTATTGTTTGTCTTTCTCCTTTTTTATTTCCAGTGCAAACATTACAAAAATAGTTTGTGGACAATATGCAGCATATTTCCATATAGAAGATGCATCTATTGTGAGCAAACTTTTAAACTAATATTTAAGGGCATTTCAGCATATATGTATATATCAAAGTGTATTTATACCAATGAACAACCACTGTATTCCTGGAGAGGAAATCTACAATCCTGGATAAGTAAAGGCACATTGAATGGACTCCAGGCTCTTGTGGGTTGAGATTACATTCTTATACTGGAGAATACTGACAGACTATGTTTTTCATGAAGTCTTTTTTGTACACAAAGAAAACTGTCTTCTGTAAACCTGAACATTCCCTTATGTGTTCCAGTGGACTTTTCAAATGGAAGTCCAGTCGAGGATCCTATTTTTATGAAACTGAAGTTCAGAGAACACAATACTACTCATGCCTTTTTGTAGACCAGGGCTTCATTAAGACAGACAGCTTTGAACAGTTATGCTGCCATAAATAACTTTGGTCTTATCTTCCATTTACAGAAATATAATTACAGTTGCAGAACACTAAGGAGAGTGGGCCACACTAACTATCAGAACACAACAGGAAATCAAACGGAATTTATGCCAAGCAAGCTGATACCTGAGTATTCCAGGGCAGTCTGTTACCTTGCAAGCTATGTGAACACTTTTTGTTCTAGCTTTCAGAGTTCCTAAAGCTGAATTACAAAACATGGTGGTGTTCTGCCTCGAAGGACCACTGCTTCCTCATTTTCTTGATTCATACTATTCTAACAGGCAAAAAAGAAAGGTGGATAGACAAATATGATTGGCTATCACGCTCTTATTAAAGCTGTCATGTAGATTTTTGTCTTTTCAGGATCTTCAGGTTATTCTTTCAATTGGATTGCCAGGGACACGCTTTTCCTACTCTGCTTACCTCACTTACGTAGCAACTGCTTTTTGTCTGTGTAAAATCAGTTCTAGAGAGCCAGTCCAAAAGTATTAATTTTTAAGTTAGTTAATGATATGGAAGTCAGACTGTTCCTTGAATATTCTCAGGTGTTGACCATAAAAACTCTTTAGATGGAATTTTGGACCTAGGTTAACAGGTGATCCACAGGTAACAAAAAGCCCTGTGACTGTGGTTGACTTATTATCTTGCTTTTTGTGAATAGTTAAATAACATCTTTAAATAAAATTCTGATAATATTTCTTTACAACACCTAGAAAAAAAAAAGTTTTCAAAACTAATCTATTTTTTTTCTTTTTCAACTGCTATATACAGCAATAAAAGTTTTAATTGGTTTTATTAAAAAAAAAAAAAAAAAAAAAAAAAACTTACTGAATTTAATGTGTCATAGGGAATGCTCTTTAGTAAAGTACATAAAATAGGTTGAGGCCACGTGAAAAGGGGCAACCTTTCACGAACAAATCCTTCTTTGGGTCACATCTGCTTTGGGTCACTTCTACTTTAATACACTCATAAATAACATTTGTAATTTTTATTATGTTGTTAAACATTTTACTGAAAACTATTATAATTGTTATTTTACTTGTGCATAAAACACTTAAAGCTTCTAAGCTGCTGTTTTTCAGAAGTCAAATGTATCTCAGGTATAATGAAAATTTAAAATGTTTAAATGTTATCTACTTACGTCTTTATGATTCTAAGAGATTAGAAATAATCTTGTAAAAGTAAATGGAATACCAAAACTCTGAAATCAGGTGAAAGATCTACCCTGTTCCACTGGTAATACCAAGTTCAAAATGGGTTTCAATTACTTCAGCAGCTAAGAACTGTCACCTAGTTGATGTATTTGTATGTTTTATAAGTACATTGTATCACCCTATAAAAAGGATGAGCTGGAAATAGAGAAAACAAGCAGTCATTTCCTAAATAAATCACAGAATAATAGAATATCCTGAGTTGGAAGGGACCCATAAGGATCATCAAGTCCAGCTCCTGGCACTGCACAGATCTACCCAGAAGTTTAGACCATGTGACTAAATGCACAGTCCAATCACTTCTTAAATTCAGACAGGCTTGGTGCAGTGACTACTTCACTGGGAAGCCTGTTCCAGTGTGTGACCACCCTCTCGGTGAAGAACTTCTTACAGGTTTTCCAGTCCAAACTTCCCCTGCCTCAGCTTAACACTGTTCCTACGGGTCCTATCACTGGTGATAACAGAGAATAGGACACCTGCCTCTCCACTCCCCCTCATGAGGAAGCTGTAGACCAGGATGAGGTCTCCCCTCAGCCTCCACTTCTCCAGGCTGAGCAGACCCAGTGACCTTAGCAGCTCCTCATACATCTTCCCCTCTAGGCCCTTCACCATCTTCGTCACCCTCCTCTGGACACTCTCCAACAGCTGAATGTCCTTTTTGTACTGTGGTGCCCAGAACTGCACACAGTACTCGAGGTGAGGCCATACCAGCGCAGAGTAGAGCGGGACGATCACTTCCCTCAGCCGACTAGCAATGCCATGCTTGTTGCACCCCAGGATCTGGTTGGTCCTCCTGGCTGCCATTGCACACTTCTGGCTCATATTCAACTTGCTGTCAACCACAACCCCCAGATCCCTGTCTGCGAGGCTGCTCTCCAGCGTCTCGTCGCCCAGTCTGTATGTATAGCCAGGGCTGCCCTGTCCCAGGTGCAGAACCCAGCAATTGCTTTTGTTAAACTTCATGCAGTTGGTGATTGCCCAGCTCTCCAATCTGTCCAGATCTCTCTGGAAGGCCTTTCCACCCTCAGCAGAGTCCACAACTTCTCCAAGTTTGGCGTCATCGGCAAATTTGCTCAAAACACCTTCTAGTCCTACATCCAAATAATTTATAAAAACATTGAAGAGGACTGGCCCTAAAATGGAGCCTTGAGAGACCCCACTAGGTGACCGTCAACCAGCTTGATGCAGCCCCATTTACCACAACCCTTTGAGCCCTGCCCGTCAGCCAATTGCTCACACATTGTATGATGTTTTTGTTAAGCTGTATGCTGGACATTTTGCCCAGTAGGATCCTATGGGAAACCGTGTCAAAAGCTTTGCTGAAGTCCAACAAGATCACATTAGCTGGTTTCACCTGATCGACTAGATGGGTGATCTTATCATAAAAGGAAATCAAAATAGTCAAACAGGACCTACCCTCGTGAACCCATGTTGGCTGGGACCAGTGATTGCATTGTTCCCCAGGTGCACTTCAATAATTTCAAGGATCATCTTCTCCATAATTTTACTGGGCACTGACGTGAGACTGACAGGCAGTAGGTGCCAGGCTCTTCTTTCTTGCACTTCCTGAAAATTGGTACAACATTTGCCAGCTTCCAGGCTACTGGGACCTCTCCAGATTCCCAAAATCCTTGAAAAATAATTGAGAGAGGTTCTGCAATGACATCAGCCAGCTCTCGAAGCACCCTGGGATTAATCCCATCTGGACCCATGGACTTGTATGGATCCAGGTGGATCAGCAAATTCCGCACACGTTCAGGGTTGGTTGGGAGTTTATGATTCCCACTGTCATGGTCCTCCAGCTCAGGGCACCCAGGGTCCCGAAGCCCATAATCATTGTTGAAGACAGAGGCGAAGAAGGCATTAAATATCTCTGCTTTGCCTATATCATTGTCTGTGAGGTGACCTTCCCCATAAAACAGCAGACCTATGTTTTCTTTGGTTCTCCTTTTTCTGTTCACATATCTAAAAAAAAAAAAAAAAAACTTTTTTGCTGTCTCCCACAGACATTGGCAGCTTCAACTCTAGTTGGGCCTTGGCCACATTAATTTTCTCCACACAAATGTGAACAGCATCCCTGTATTCCTTCCTCATTGCCTGTCCTTCCTTCCAGCAGCCATACACTTTCTTTTCTCTCCAGTAAGCTCCAGTAGAAGACCCCTGGTCAGACACGCTGGCCTTCTGCCCCACCTGCCTGACTTCCAATATTTTGGAATTGCCTGATCTTGTGCTTTTAGGAGGCAGTGCTTAAAGACTGACCAGCACTGGTGGATGCCAATGCCTTTGAAAGCAGTTTCCTTGGATACCTTGCTGACTAGTTCCCTGAGCAGCCTGAAGTCTGCTTTCCCCATACCCAGGGCTGAAGTTTTGGTGGCAGTTTTCCTCCTGTCACCATAAATTCTAAACTCAACCACCTCATGGTCACTATGACCAAGACGGCTGCCAACTGCCCCGCGAACTGCCGCGTGCCCCACCCTTCTGACGCGCCCCACCCTGTTTGCCCATCCTGGTTGCCTCGCTCCTGGTCACTCGCGCTCCCTAGGGGCTGCTTTTGAGCGGCTGGGGAGGGGGCGCTGCTAGCTCCGCCTACGCCTCGTCAGCCTCCCTTGCGAGGGCTGCCGGGTCGTGGTTACTCCCTTGGCTGCTTCGAGTGGCCTCCACACCAAAAAAAAAAGCCCTGCCTGTCTCAATCCCCCACTCTGCTGCAGAACGCATCTGCCCCAGAGCCCATCCCCTCGACAAGGGCTCTGCCAAAGAGATGTCGTCAAATCAGTAACATAATTGCCAAACAAAAATGTCTGTGTTATTTCAGGACCCAGAATTTGGAGTACTTTTATGGGCTAACTACAGAAAACATACATCTAGTATGTTGAACTGTTTTTTTTTTTTTTTTTTTTTTTTTTTCCAGAAGACTATCATTGAATTTCAAAGAGAGACAGATGTACTTTTGTTTTCTAGCATTACATTAGCTAGGGCTAAAACCCTGTGCATGAAAGTAAGAATCGATCTTTTGTCTGTTTTAAGTGATCTCCCCAAGGTCCTAGCGCTCACTTCGCTGCCATGCAGAGGGCACTCTCTGCATCATGGATGCTCTCTTCGAGTCGACGCTTGTCCTGCTCCAGCTGGGTAAGAAGTCTATTGAACTGATGCAGAGATTGATCTTTTCTTCTCAGCTCCATCATTGCCTCGAAGAGCCTCTGCAAGCAGAGAGAAAGCAGAGTTACTTGTCAGCCCAAATAATTAACTTCAATTTATGCCATAGGCTATTAAACAAAGCATAAAACAGACTGACTGTGAAGTAGATTTGGACCATTACATACTACTGTTTTAGAAGTTCTCCAACAGAAACATTACTAACTCACAACACCCCAATTTTTAATACATTGCCTGTGTACAATTATGTTTTATACAATAAAGTGATGAGTTGATCGAACAGGTACATATCACAGAATCACAGAATTGTAGGGGTAGGAAGGGACCTCGAGAGATCATCGGGTCCAACCCCCCTGCCAAAGCAGGTTCCTCAGAGCAGGCTGCCCAGGTAGGCATCCAGATGGACCCTGAACGTCTCCAGAGAAGGAGACTCCACAACCTCCCTGGGCAGCCTGTTCCAGTGCTCCATTACCCTCACTGTGAAGTTCTTTTGCATGTTGGTACGGAACATCCTGTGCTCCATCTTGTGTCTATTACCCCTTGTCCTGTCCCTACAAACCACTGAAAAGAGGTTGGCCAAATCCCTCTGTCTCCCACACTTCAGGTATTTATACACATTGATAAGATCCTGTTGTGGTTTAACCTGGCCGGTAGCTAAACACCACACAGCCGTTCACTCACCCTCCCCCCTCCCTCTCTGGGATGGGGGAGAGAAACGGAAAAGTGAAACGAGAGTTGAGATAGAGACAGTTTATTAAGATAGGAAACAATAATAATAATAATAATAATAATAATAACAATAATAATAGTGTGTATGAAACAAGTGATGCACAATGCAATTGCTCACCACCCGCTGACCGATGCCCACTCTATCCCGAGCAGCCGGCCCCCCATCCCGGCTAGCCACCCCTATCTGTTGTTTAGCATGACGTCAGATGGTATGGAATACTCCTTTGGCCAGTTTGGGTCAGCTGTCCTGGCTCTGTCCCCTCCCAGCTCTTGCTGCACCCCCAGCCTGCCTGCTGGCAGGACAGAGCGAGGAGCTGAAAAGTCCTTGGCTTGGTACAAGCACTGCTTTGCAACAACCAAAATATCGGCATGTTATCAGCACTCTTCTCATCCTAATCCAAAACACAGCACTCTACCAGCTACAAGGAGGAAAATTAACCCTGTCCTAACTGAAACGAGGACAGATCCCCACTCCGTCTGCTTTTCTCCAGGCTGAACAGACCCAGGTCTCTCAGCCTTTCCTCATAGGGAAGATGCTCAGGCCCCTATCATCTTTATGGCCCTCTGCTGGACCCTTTCCAGGAGGTCCCTGTCTTTTTTGTACCAGTGAGCCCAGAACTGGACACAGTACTCCAGGTGAGGCCTGACCAGGGCAGAGTAGAGAGGAAGGATCACCTCCCTTGACCTGCTGGCCATGCTCCTTTTAATGCACGCCAGGATTTCATTGGCCCTCTTGGGCACCAGGGCACACTGCTGGCTCATGGTCAACCTATCGTCCACCAGGATCCCCTGGTCCTTCTCCTCAGAGCTCCTCTCCAGCAGGTCATCCCCCAGCCTGTACTGATACATCCGGTTGTTCCTTCCCAGGTGCAGGACTCTACACTTGCTCCTGTTAAATCTCATTTGGTTTCTTCCTGCCCATCTATTCAGCCTTTCCAGGTCTCGCTGAATGGCAGCACAGCCTTCTGGCATGTCAGCCACTCCTCCCAGCTTCGTGTCATCAGCGTACTTGCTGGGGGCAGACACTATTCCCTCATCAAGGTCGTCGATGAAGATGTTGAACCAGATGGGACCCAGCACCGAACGCTGGGGAACACCGCTAGTCACAGGCCTCCAGCCAGACTCTGCACTGCCGATCACCACCCTCTGAGCTCGGCCAGTCAGCCAGTTCTCAACCCACCGTACTGTCCACTCATCTATCCCACACTTTCTCAGCTTTGCTAGTAGGATGTCATGGGAGACAGTATCGAAAGCCTTGGTAAGTCAAGATAGATTACATCCACTGCTCTCCCCCTATCTACCCAGCTGATGATGCCATCATTGAAGGCAACGAGGTTGGTCGAGCACAACTTCCCCTTGGTGAATCCATGCTGACTACTCCTCATAACCTTCTTCTCTTCCAATTGCTTGGAGATGGCATCCAGAACAAACTGTTCCAACACTTTTCCAGGGACAGAGGTGAGACTGACTGGCCTGTAGTTTCCTGGATCCTCTTTCTTGCCCTTCTTGAAGACCGGAGTGACATTGGCTATCCTCCAGTCTTCAGACACCTCTCCTGTTCTCCAGGACCTTTCAAAGATGATAGAGAGCGGTTTGGCAATCACCCCTGCCAGCTCCCTTAGCACACATGGATGCATCCCGTCGGGGCTCATGGATTTATGTGTATTGATCCCACTCAGACACTCCCAAACCACTCCCTTGTCAAGCAGGGGGGAACCCTCCATTTCCCAGACCCTTTCTCCTCTTGCCAGGGTCCAGGAGTCCTGGGGGGGCAGTCCTTGAAGCAGAGACTGAAGCAAAGAAAGCATTCAGTATCTCCAGATGTCTGGATAATTGAAGTCCCCCATGAGAACCAGGGCACAGGATTGTGAGGCTACTTCCAGCTGCTTGTAGAAGGCCTCATTGACCTCCTCCTCCTGATCTGGTGACCTGTAGTACACCCCCACAACAGTGTCTCCCATACCAGCCCAACCCTTAATTGTCACCCACAAGCTCTCCACTTGCCCTTCACCCTCCCCCACGTGGAGCTGGGTACACTCTAATTGCTCCCTCTCATAAAGGGCAACCCCACCCCCGCACTTCCCCAGCCTGTCTTTCCTAAGGAGGACATAGCCCTCCATGACAATGTTCCAGTCATGCGAACTGTCCCACCACGTCTCTGTGATGGCAACGAGATCGTGGCCCTGAGACCGAACACAGATCTCGAGCTCATCCTGTTTATTTCCCATGCTCTGCACATTGGTATACAGGCACTTTAGGGAAGCAGCAGGCACCATTACCCCTGGAATGATACAAGAAGATTCCAGATGAGGTATCGGGATCATTACCTTCTCCGAGGAGCCCTCAAACAATCCTATGGGACAACTCAGAGGTTTTTCCCTACTATCTTCAACAGTGACAGAAGTGACAACTTCCCCCAGCCCTTCTCTGTCACTTTTAGCTCCCCTCCCTTCCCCCGTCAAACCTAGTTTAATGCCCTGGTAATCAGCCCAGAGAGCTTGCTCACCAACACACTTGTGCCCCACTTGCTGAGTTGGAGTTGGTCATCAGCCCACATACCTGGCTTCTCAAAGGACTGCCCAAGATCGAAATACCCAAATGGGTATTGGTCCAGACACCACCCCCTCAGCCAGTTGTTCACCTGTCCCATTCTCCTCCTTCTTTCTGGGTCCCAGTCACCCAGCAGGAGGACAGAGGAGGACACTACCTGCACCCCTGATCCCTTCAACGACCTTCCCAGGGATGCAAAGTCCTTTTTAATATTCCTCATTTTTCTTGTTGCAGCTTCCCGTGATCCAACCTGAATGACAAGAGAATAGTAGTCCTCTGGTTTATCGAGCTGTGGCAGAGCCTTCCTAACATCTCTGACACATGCCCCTGGAACACAGCACACCTCTCTGGACAGGTTATCTAGGCAACAAATGGGAGCCTCAGTGCCCCTCAGCAAGGAGTCTCTGATCACTAAGACTCTCTGCTCTTTCTTTTTTTTTTTTTTTTTTTTTTTTTTTTTTTTTTTT
>CM021797.1:33577036-33595856 GCA_011076525.1 Nettapus auritus | reverse complement strand
TTTTTTTTTTTTTTTTTTTTTTTTTTTTTTTTTTTTTTTTCGTGGTGCTGGTTGTGATGCAGTGCCCCATCTGGCCCCACTCCCTATGCTCAGTACTTCCCCCAAGCTTGACACACTTCTCAGGGTTGCTTCCTGGGTTCTGACTACTGTTCAGACCCTCAACTTCTTCATTTGCCTGCCTGAGAGCTTCGAATCTATTACTTAGGGACACCGTGGGGGTTGGTGGTACTGTGGGTGTTGGGGGCAAACGTCTCTTTCTCCTTCGAGCTGAGACGAGGGTTCAGCCCCTTTTCTCTTGCGGGCGGTCAAGCCCTCTGTCCTGCATGTCATCAGCTCGGTCAGCTACCACCCCTTGCGGGGACTTAGGAGGGGGCTGCAGCAGGGGCAGGTTGACACCTCCTATCTGTCACCCTCAGAGACTCCCAGGAGCCCCTCAGGCTGCCGATTTCTTGCTTAAGCCCAGCCACCTGCTCGAGGTGTTCCTTCGGCAGGGCACAACTGCACCCATGACAGCCCCCTCTTCCCTCAGGACCCAGGTGGGCCTCCAGATTTCGGAGCTCCCCGCAGTCATCTGCCTGGACTGCCACTTCCCCCCTCAGGGCGCTCCTGGGCCGCGACACTCCCCAGGGTCTGCTTTTATAGCACCGGGGGTGGGTGGGCTGCTGTCACCCCTGGCTCTGCCCTGTATATTTACAAATAACAGATATAAACACAGTGGAAAGAATCCAGAGTACAGCATTAAAGGGAACAAAATATTCTTAAGCCTTAATTTAAAAGAAGCACTAAGAAAAAACATTCACAATAAAAGAAACAAAGTTGTATTTATTTAAATATTATGCATGAATCAGAAAATTCAAGATTAAAAAAAAAAAAAAAAAAAAAAAAAACACTGATGTTCCCTGTTAGTGCACAAAGTACAACATTGCTGCAATACTTGTTAAATCACTACTTTACAGCGCTTTTGCTGTGCTAACAAGAGTTTTCCAATATGCGAAATATTTTTATTTATTTTTCTCTCTGGCTTAGAACTAACACAACATGCTTTAAATCAATTCAGATTAATCCAACAGATGACAAATAGCACATCAAATTAATTAATACAGAACCTGACTAGTTACTACTGCTTTCAGCTGAGATAACTCAATATTTTTTGAGACTGCTGTATTAATAATGCGATTTCATTTTTTACTAAATGTTACATTTCACTTACAGTATTTAATTATTAAAAATAATATAATAATACAATATGCAGCTCTAAACATTCTTTTAAAAATGCAAATTTCCTGATTGATTCTAAAGCAATATAAAAAGATAAAGAAGGCCGCAAAGTTTCCTTTGCACCCTGTGTTCTTGCACCCTGTATTCAAAATTTAGGAATCTATTTCTGCCTAAGTTTTAAGAATATTCTGCATAATTTTACTCAGTAGATACAAAAGGCTGATAAAAATTTGCAGGGCACTGAAAACTTGACTAATCTGAAAAAGCTCCAAACCTAGCTAAGAGTCAAAAGCACTTCAAAAAAAGTTAGATAATATTTCTATAAAATAAAGAGGTACAGCACCAAGCTGTAAACTGTGAAACAAACAGAAATCTGTGGATTGCCTATTAAAGTATATATATATATATATATATATCAAGACAATAAAAGCAATCAGTTATTTTAACAGCATACTGTAAGGTACAGCACGACTACCAGAACTCTGGCAATTCACGAAATTCAGGTTGAGATTAATCAATACTGTAAAAATCAACTGTAAATCTACTGTAAATCAAGAATTTAAACTACATATGTTATTTTTACCTGGAAGAAAAAAATTAAAACACAGATCTCTTCCTTCCACAGTCAGCATAAACATGCCCAAAACCAGAAACACTGCTTTCAGAAATTACTCTGATGCCACCAGTGTCTATCAAAATCTTGTCTGTACAGTTTGATATGAATTCCAGAAAAATTATGTCCAAATTACTAGAAATGTATTGCAGGGATAAAAGGAGCTGTCTGTCATTTAAGAACAATTGCCATCTTCCATTTATTGTGCTTACTGTTTGTTTATATCAGGCTAAGTCAGTACTGAGGAAACACAGCTATGAAAGCAGAGTGATGTTCCTCCCATGAATATTCTCATCTTTTGACAAAGAAAATTTATCAAGCACCTTTGGTGCAACTCTCTGGATACCCCAACTTCCCTAATCTGCTTGAAAGAAGTGTTTTACTGATGCAATCACAGGACTGAGCTCTGGCCTATGCAGAAGAGAATCCTCCTAATACTTTGATATAAGCAGCTGGAGTCTTGCTCCAAGATACTAGTGGTCTAAGTGACCAGAGAAAGACAGGCTAATATGAACACCCTGGTAAGAAGGCATGCATATTTATTTAACTTTTATTATATAGCTATTCTCCTAAAGGGACTGAAGAGTAGGTTGTTCCAATATACAGCTTTCGTCATTGACCACAGATGGTGAAGAGACTCACTAAGTCTCAAAAGCTTGTTTGAGCTGCTGCTTGATAATGCTCACCAATTGCCAGCACAGGCCTATTAATGAAGCCATAACAGGGATGAAGGCATGAAGCCCAACTCTTGGAGAAGCATGGTCAGCAATCCATAGTAGCAAATGACAAAGCAATACAGAAATGATTACATCAGAAATCTTCTATCTTACTGTTTTATCGTTTTGACAACTTTCACCATTCTCTGGAGAAATCTTCAAAGGATTCAGACTTTTCATATCAATCACATTGCAATTACCTACACAAATTGTAAACAAAACAGCTTCCTAAAAACAATTTCAGCATTCATTTGAAGATCCTTGCTACTTTGGTTTAAAATCAAGCCTTGAAAATTGCTCAAATGCAGTATGGAATGTTCTACAGTAATGGCTGCTAAGCCTCTCTCTCTCTCTCTTTTTTTTTTTTTTTTTTTTTTCTTTTTCTTTTTCTTTTTCTGCAGATTGATCTAATTAAAACCCTTGATAAACTTTATGGACTCTAATATTTCCAGCTGAGTGACTGAAACCAAGAGGGTGTGCCTCAAGGCAGCAAGGCAACAATGATAAGCAGCAGGTTAGCCACTAATTTCTCAGCCAGGGTAGATTGTGAAAGTGTGATGTTCTGATATCCAAGAAAGTGTTCAGGAGAGAATAGGATAAATCAAGTTTAATAACTCTGCTCCTAATTGTTCCCTCAATGCTCCACTCTAATTACTTGGAGAACTCTCCTGACTGTCACCTGATATTAAGTTGTTGGAGGCTGAGTGTGGAGCAGTGAGATAATCAATAAACATTTAGTGGGGAGAAGAATGAAGATCCCGTTAAGCAGTGGGAACCGGCAGCACCCAAAGCCCTTCTGCTCATGAGAAAACCTATGGGAGAGCCATAGTGATTGCAAAGCAATAATCCAAAGCACTGTTTTTAGGCCTTGAGGCCTTTAGGCAACAGTACATTTGAGAAAAAGGTTAACGCGGTCACCCTAATTACAGCCCATTTTCACATACTTCATATATAAGCGAAGACAAGCCAATTAGGTAGAAAGGAAGATAAGGGAAGTTTTATTTGTATACTAATTAAACCCCTGATGAAATTAAAGGAAAAACATACAGCTCTGTAATTGTGTCTGAGAAAGGTCACTTCAGGTTCAGTTATCAGAAAAGCACAGCCTTGAGATATTTCACTTAATCCACAATATAGCCCTTATTTTGCTCCCCAGGTCTTAGTATTTACAAAAATAAGAAAATTTCAAAACCTGATAGTGCATTTATCTTGAAATGTTTCCTGTGGACAATTACAATTGTTAGAAAGTTAAGGCTGAATATGATAACAAGGATGGAGGTTTTAAAAACCTACTATGTCTGCACATAGTTTTGTGAAGATGCTGAGCTTTCACTTTCAAGCATAAGTGATTCTGAAACAACTTAGAAGCCAAACTCCAATTTATCAAGATTTCATAAAATGACAGTTATTCATATAACTCAGATGTTTAGGCATTCACGTGCTCCCTCAGACTTCACTGCATTTCCTCTACAGTCCACCAAAATCTCATAGTTCGGTTGAGTTTTCATCAGCATCCATAAAGGTAGTTCCCTCTAGAGATATTTTAGATTTGGGCTTCTTTTTCTCCATAAACAGAGTGGAAAAAAAAAACACTTGTTGGTGAGAAAAGCATGTAACTGATAGCACTGAAGAAAAATCTCACTGAGTGTATATAGGATGAGTTCAAACTTCTAAAAATAATTTTAACAATCTTTTTTTTTTTTTTTTTTCTTTAAAACCAGTTACAAAAAGAAACAAAAGCTCAACATGGTCATTCTTTACCACTCTATTCAAAAGAACAGAGGGATAATCATTCTAGATGAATGATGACAGTCATACAGTTTAAAGTCATGCAAAGCATGTGCGACGCATTTATACTGAGAGCATGTTTTCCAAGATCAGCAAAGCCAGATCAAACTGCTTACTAAATTTGATATAAACTACATAGAAACACAACACAGCACTACAAGATACTGAAGTATGTGTGCTATAAACAGATCTGTGAAATTAAAGATTTTGTCTTCAGGATGAAATTTGGTATGTGCATTTTCTATCCAGATTCAAAATACTATTTTTAAAAGAACTGTACATTGAATACCCCTTGTAAAGTTGTTTTAGGTAAATACCAAATAACCATCCACAGAAAAAGAATACAAAGTTAAGCAAGAATCTATTCATCCATGAGCTAAAATAGACTTCTCCACTGTCTCATTTTTCATAAAACATAGGTCATACAAAGCATACATGCTGTCTTTTTTTAGCTCTCTTTTCTACATCAAATCATTTAATCTGCCCAAATGCAGAAGTTAAAACTTGTATTTTCAATTGGTGAGTCAGAAATAATAGGCTGATAAAAGCACGTGAGAAAAAAAAAAAATGCAAACACACCCTCACTGGTTAGGAAGGCAGAAGAGTGAAAATGAAGGAGCAGAACTCTGAACATTTAAATACTTGCCTTCTCATTGTTTGCTTTTGCACTTGGTGTATAAAACATTTAACAACATGCATCATGACTACGTATGAATCATGACTCTTCTGGAGTCCAAAATTCTTATTCAAATGGCTGACCAGGAAATGAAACTAAGAGGAAGTAAAAGAATCCTCCTGCCAAGGAAGAGAAATAACAGCTACTGTGCATACCCTTCTATCACAATATAAAGAAACTACAGATCTGATTGGAAAACTGACTGCTTTACCAAGTTCTACATAGGTACACTTGTTCTATGGTGTTTTTTGTTTTTCTTTCTTATCTAGGATTTTGTGTGTATGTTCTTTGTTGTTTTTTCTTTTTCCTTTTTTTTTTTTTTAAGATTATCAGTGACAATCAATAGAGAAACTGACAATGTCTGGTCTGGATGAGCAGACAGTGAGGCAGGTCAAAAACTGAATAGCTGGGCTCAGCAGGTGGTGATCACTGGAATGAACTGGAGGCCAGGAATTAACAGTGTACCCCAGCAATCATTATTGAGTCTGGTCACATTTAACATCTTCATTAATGATCTGGATGATGGGGCAGAGTGCACCTTCAGCAAGTGTGGAGATGACAAAAGACTGGGAGGAGTAGGTGATATGTGAGAGGTTCATACTGCCATCCAGAGGGACCTCAACATGCTGGAGAAATGGGCTGACAGAAACAGCATGAAGTTCAACAAGCAGAAGTGCAAATACCTGTACCTGGTGAGGAACAACCCCAGCCACTAGTGAATGCTGGGGGACCCCCCAGCTGGAAAGCAGCTTGGCTGAAAAGGATCTGGGGGTCCTGGTGGACACCAAGCTGAACATGCATCAAAACCATGTCCCTGTGACACAGAAGGCTGCATCACATGCAGCATCACATTGAAGGTGATCCTTCCCCTCTTCTCAGCACTGATGAGGCCACATCTGGAGCTCTCAACTCCCTGGTGCGACAGAGATGCAGCTACTGGAGGGAGTCCAGTGACGGGCCACAGTGACCAAGAAAGGACTGGAGTTTCTCTCCTGTGTGGAAATGTTGAGAGACTTGGGACTGTTCAGCTTGGAGTAGAGAAGCTTTTAATGCTACCAAGTGGTAAAAGCAGAAGTAGTACTGTCTTCCAAAAACTTCGCAAGAACTCAGGGTGAATAGCTGCTCAGGATAACAGGCAGAAAAAAAGTTGGAAGCCTACAGAAGTTTCTAGCCAAGAGAAGGTCCAATTATTAGTGAGCACCATCAGATCAATATTCTGGCCTTTAGGAGAAAGTATAAACTAGTCTAATTTGGTTATGTTTAGTTATCAGTTCAGAAATTATCAGCATTCAGCTGATCCGTTATTAGTAATCAGCATTCAGAAGGCATGCATTACTGACTTAAACTAAATCTTTTTAAATGGCCTTCTTCCAATGATTTATTTTGCTTTCCATATTCAAGTAAAACTAACATTCACTATTGTTATTAGTATAACACACTGCTCTTCATGAATGTCTTATTTTCTTTATTAGTATATCTTACTGTTCTTTATCAGATAAGAAGACATCTTTAGAAATATCTGTATATGTTTTTTCACCCTAAAAGCAAACATTATTATGTAGTTATTACTTTAAGAAAATAACATCGGTTTCAAGAACAAAAATGAGAGCTATGTTTATATGTTTATGTTTCAATGGCCACAAGCATTGAAACCTCCATTATTCCCTTGGTTTTATAGCCATATAAGACCACCATGGGGAAATTTTGGTTCCAAATAGACAGTCTGTTAAGATGCTTAGTGGGGCTTCCTGATAAAGTGGATGTTCACTCTGCTTTTTGATCATTCTTGTAAATTCAATGCTGTCAGCAGATGCAATCTTCAGGATAGCCTCTGAGTGCCCCTCAAAAGACAGTCTACAGATAACCTAGAGAAATCTTGGATCTTTCGAAGGTCCAAACACAAACCACACAAACATAGCAACAGTTAAGAGTAAATACACATATTTAATGTCAACTGTATTCTCAGTGTGCATATCTGCAATGGAAATCAAATTACACTAATTCAAACTACACAGTTGAATTTCCACAGTTTGTTTGTTTTAAATTCTTCGTTATCAAGAACAAATCAAAACAAAATATTTTTGATGAAAAATCTTAGGAAAAGAAGTTCTGTGGCAAAGAAAAAAAAAAAATCATAGCTGAGACTTCTCATCAATACATGAAAAGGAACATCTAAGGCATACATTTAGAAATATAACAACAAACAAGATGGATTTAGACTTCTCAACTGGAAACCAAACTTTGCAATATCAACATAATGTATCTGGATTCACAGTGTGTTTCAGAGTGGCGGCAGTAGTGTCTTAAAACAGTTTGAAATGAACTCCATGTGGCTGCTGTGCTCTTGCACAACAGAACTAACCTGAGGCTGACCACCCATGACATCCTTTCAATAACAAATGTTTTTACATGCCCTTTAAGCTCCTTTAGAAAAAGAAACATGAGTGTATTCAAAAAGACATTTGAATGAGATATATCTGCTTTGCAGAAAAAGCAGTGATTTATTTTTATTTTTTTTTAACCTCTTTGCTGCTGGACCTTCAGTCTTAAAACAGCAATCTTTTCACATGCTGGTATTCTGAGAAATGACATATATGATGACTCTTCTCTGAAGTATGTGGTGTAGCACAGAAGCAGTTAAACTTACTTTACACATCACAGTTTACCTAGCAATTTACTAAATGGCTTGTCTTTGAAAGTGCCTTATGTAATGAGGTAACAGAAGGTAAGTGGGGCTACTAAGCAAAACATTAACACTAAGCAGCAAAATAATTTTAACAGATAACCAACAAAGCACTGGTGAATTAAGGAATACTTTCAGACATGTTTTCACATTTCTGATACAGCATTGGGTACAATTGTCTGTGATTGCTCTGTGTAAGAAAATCCCATAATATTAGAACACAAACTATACAACTATACAACATAACTAAAGCTTTACCAAATCACTAACATAAAGTCAAGTAGTCTTCTAAAGAAAACTAGAAGTAAAATGATTGTGCATGTGGCTCAAGAAGCACTTGTAATATACAGTTACTCTACGAGATCTAGAACCCAAATATTAAGAAATATTTCAATAATAATTTGAAAAAAAAAAAAAAAAAACATTCAGGAGAATCACTCAATTGTTGGAAAAATGTATAGATTTTCATCTTGCAAGAGATTTTTCTTAGACAAATTATCAGAAGTTGTAGGCACTCAGATTCTGAAAGTGAATGTCCTTACCTGTATACATCTAGACAGTTCATTTGTTAACTGAAGCACCGCTCAGTCATCCAAGCAAGTTTAGGTACCAAAAGCATTTTACTTGCATTACTTCAGGACAGATTACAGTACCTCAAAGATGTAAAGAATAAGTTACTTTTTTTTTTTTGATACCATGCAGACTTATTTCTCAAGAGAATATATTTTCTGATCAAGTAGAAAGGAACGCATTTTTCAATTGCATCAACTCAAAATGTTTAGAACAGCATGACTGAAAATGTTTTTTGAAGTCAGTGAGCTGTGTATGTTTTAAAGTTACCATGAACTTTAAAAGCTTATTAATTTAAACACTGTAGCTATTCCTGAATAATTTCACATCATGACACTTGTTCCAGAATAGACATATTACTCATATATCTCTTAGTTCCAAAGTAAGTGAAACTAAACAAAGCTTCCAACGTTTTTATATGAAGTAATTGCAAAATACAAAATGGCCATGCATAGATTCACAGAATGGTTGTCCTGGTTTCAGTTAGGACAGTTTTCCTCCTAGTAGCTGGTGGAATGCTGTGTTTTGGATTAGGATGGGAAGAATGCTGATAACATGCCGATGTTTTGGTTGTTGCAAAGCAGTGCTTGTACCAAGCCAAGGACTTTTCAGCTCCTCGCTCTGTCCTGCCAGCAGGCAGGCTGGGGGTGCAGCAAGAGCTGGGAGGGGACAGAGCCAGGACAGCTGACCGAAACTGGCCAAAGGAGTATTCCATACCATCTGACGTCATGCTAAACAATAGATAGGGGTGGCTAGCCGGGATGGGGGGCCGGCTGCTCGGGATAGACTGGGCATCGGTCAGCGGGTGGTGAGCAATTGCATTGTGCATCACTTGTTTCATACACATTATTATTATTATTATTATTGTTTCCTATCTTAATAAACTGTCTCTATCTCAACTCTCATTTCACTTTTCCATTTCTCTCCCCCATCCCAGAGAGGGAGGGGGGAGGGTGAGTGAACGGCTGTGTGGTGTTTAGCTGCCAGCCGGGTTAAACCACAACAATGGTTTACGCTGGAAGGCACTAGGGTAGATTCTCATGGGCTGTTAGTACTAGCAAGCAAAAACATCAGTGTTAAGATGTATTTGTAGTCCCAAACCCTAAGGACAAGTTAGCTAGGCATATCACTACAGTTGAGCAGAAAGATAAGTTGAAAAGCCATCTCAAATGATGGATGCCCTTCTGAAAACCAAGATGCACTGGGCCAGTCAGACATACCCTACTCCAATCAAAGATAATAATGAAACCCTACTTCTAAACAACAGTTTGGAAAATGTTGATAAGCATAACAAATTTATGCATGTGACAATCTAGAAATTTATATTGTCTTGCGAGCTAAGTGAATTATGTTAGTATTAGTAGAAAGCTGCAGAGAAGAATCATACCACCATAACAAAACATAATCAAAGACAATATCAGAAAAGCTTAGGCTTAATCATTCTGAGATTTCAGTGGATTTAAAAAAAAAAAAAAAGAAAAAGAAAGAGAAAGAAAAAAAACTATGTTAAATGACTATAAATTTTTGAAATTATATACTTGGTGGTACAACTATAAGATCATTCATTCCTTGTTCATCTCTGAAGTGCCACCTCCTCTCCTGCCACTGATTCCCTTGCACTTTTTTTTTTTTTTTTTGATATTTCAGAAACCTGGATCACTACAAATGATTTAGGTTGGTTTCCTTGTTGTTAAAAAAAAAAAAAAAAAGGACAGATGTTTATTCATTGTCAGAAAAAGTGAATTCCTCTGCTACTATAAAAGCTAACCCTTTGCAGTTGCAGGCTAGACAGCCCTGCAGCAGCAGCAACAGCTTTTCTGTGCCCTGGCAATGTCATCCTGTCAAATTAGTCACTTACATGCCACAGAAAAGACAATTCTATTTTTTGCCATTGTTAGATTTTGTACTCCGACAGAGCCCCTGCCTTACAGTTCTAACAGTGCAAGACTATAAAAAGATAGTAGATACTTGATACTATAAAAGAGGACTTTCATATTTTTCTCATTTTCCTTTATATAAGTCAGGTACCAACCTTTACAGGTGCAACTGTCATACTGCTACCACCATCTTCTGCTATATACAACCATCTGCAATACTGTTGCTTAATTGTACTACATATTATCTAACTGTGCACCTTTATAAACAGCGTACAATATAAGGTATACATGGTCCTTACCCTTTATTATGGTTTACAAGTGCTACTGTATGGTACTGTACATACACAGAAATACTTAGTTGGATATAGAACCACAGAATAACCTAGCACTGCCAAGTCTACCACTAGACCATGTCTCTAAGCTCCACATGTACACGTTTCTTGAAGACCTCCAGGGATGGTGACTCAACCACTTCCCTGGGCAGCTCATTCCAATATCGCACAACCCCTTCAGCGAAGAAACTTTTCTTCATGATATCCGTGATGACACAACATACTCCACTGACTTGAGCTTCACTGTAGGTAAACTGATTTCAAACCATCTGCCTCTGATTATGTCCTATTGGTCTTTATAAATCTTCTGTTATCAGTGACATTTCTAAGTCCAGGAACAGAGTATTGCAAGTTCTCAAAAATATTCTTCCATTGCATCTGCACCACTGAATTTGTTTGGAATATTTTTAAATCACAACAGCTACTTAAGATAATTCAAGAGCAGGGAGAAACAGCATTAATGAAAAGATCATCAGTGACAAAGGAATATTACCTACAATTTAAATAATCACAATTTCATTCCTGTCGTTCATTTAAAAAGGCACACATGGTGTGAAGTCAGTAGGAACATGGACACAGGCTAAAAATGCACCAGGGACACAGTAAGTCACACAGCACTCTGTTTCAGAGCTAAATTGAAGAAACAAGTGTTATGGGGTACTAGGGCTATGACCACAGTCTTCACTTCAGACATTGGTTCAAAAGGAGAACCCTAAAAATCTGGATAATAGTTTCAAGAAATCACCTACACAGAACTTAATGTTAGATTCTGAGAAAGAAATTATACTTACCCTGAGTCCAACACACTCATTGTCCCCATTGAGTCACTTAACTTTTCCTCCTGGAAGAGGCTGCTACACAACTCCACCTGACAGTGGTGTGTTAGGGTGGGCCATCACATCAGGCACTTATGGACAACACCAAGCACAACCATTTACATCGGCTAAAGTTCTGATTTTGTTTGCTTCAGCATAAGTTTTCCTTTCTCTTTAACTAAAATGATTGGTCAAATCCATTATTTTATTTTATGTTATTTTATTATTTTATTTTTTAAAAACATGGAACATTAAAGTGGGCTTAAGCAGATTTATCAGTTTATACAGCTTACATTCAAAGACTGTGTTCCCTTTCGGTAGAAGAGTTCTAACCACACTGCACACATTCTTATTCAGATAGATGTGTTTCTGCAGACAGTCCCAAATGCTGTTTAGTGAATGTATGCATATTTAATTTTAATATCATGCTACCCACACCCTACTGCATGAAGCATCTGCAGGGGGAAAACACATATACATGATTCGCTTTATCCCTTTTACTCTTTAAACCTCAATAAAACAGGAATTAATTTACATTACTAGATAATGTATAATTATATATATATATTATATTGCTTATATATACATATATATACACACAATATATCATTTCATACTAAAAAGATCTGTGGTTTTCTTTTTTAATGCAGGGCACCACTGTCCCTCCTTCATTAAAAACTGGAGAGTGGTCTTCTCAGCAGAAAGAAGAGATAGAGTAAAACAATATTTAACAAATACAAAAGGCAACTTTAAATGGTTCCATTGAAAAAGCTTCAAAGATTATCACAGCCCAATATTCAACGAGATCAAAGTACTATAAAGGCATGTTGATTGGGTGTCTCCCTTCCCTCTGGATATGCTTTGTGGTGTACCAAGTGCCAACAGAGAACACAAGCTCTAAATGAGGAATACATTTCTCTAAGCATGGTGCCCACAGACCCTGAAGCCAACATGATACTCACTGACAGCAATAAATCACTGCAGCTACCAAATTAAATCACTATTTGCATTTTTCACAGTAATGAATGTGGTTTATTATCAAATACATTGGATATCATAAAAAACAATAACTTCATTGAACCTTTTTCCCTTTTTTCAAAATAACACATTTTTTCATTCTCTCAGATAAGATATGTTCTTGTACAACAGCTAACTTGGAAAAATCTTGGGACTTACCTTAGAAAGTAAGCTTAAATTAGTCATTTTAAAATCACTTAACTACTTATTTTATAGTCTACAGACAAAAAAAAAAAAAAATAAGGTGGGTTTACTCCAGCTGAAAACTTTAAGAAAATATTTTACTAAGACAGTAATAAGATTCAAGCGGCAAGCTTGAAGACCTTCAATAGGTACTTCAATACATACTGTAAGCTGCTTTGAATTATCCTACTACACTCTTGAAGAGCTTCCACATGTATCCTGATAAAAAGATATCATAGGTATATGTATTGGAAGCCAACAGGGGTAGAAAAATAGAGGGGGAAAAAAAATAAAATTAAAAAAAATTGCCCTTGAAAATCAACCAATACTTAATAAACATACAACCCAATTAAATTCAAAATCCAGCTTACGAGAAAGTTAGACATAACTGCTTTCACTGTATGTAGCTAAGAAAGGGGGGAAAATACAAAGGAATGCATCTTTTAGCTTAGTCTAAACCTAGATATACCTCATTATATTCAAATAGGTATTTAAGAGCTAGTTACTTAAGGTTTCACAAGAAGATATAAAAGGTCTTTGGACAGTTAACTTCACACAAATAGCAAGGGAGATCATGGGAAAACCTGACTAAGGTGGAAAAATAAAGGGGCCCTAGAGACAGCCTAGTTAAGCAGCAGCAAGAAGCAAATCTTCGTATAAAGGGCTTGTATATCAAGAACCTTTACAGCAGAAAGTCCTACACGTTGATATCTAAATGACCAGCAAAAAAATGGGTTTAGAACATTAAAAAAAAAAATCAAATGCTGTTTTAAAGATCTATTGATTTCCTCTGCACATCTCAAGGTAACAAAGTTACTTTGTAGTTGAGCCAATAAAATAACAGATCTCCCAGGAACTGGATTTTAACATGAAGCTTTTCTGTATTCTTGAATGAAAACTGAAAGATAGTTGAAGGTCTTGAAATAACAGGAATAAGTGGTATGTAAGTACATACATTACACCACACACTATAATTATGCAATAATCCCATTTTTCTTCCAAATTACATGTCAATAAATCTTTCTAGCTGCATTACAAATTCCAAGGTCATGGACAGAGGTGTTTATTATTACAATTACAATTCAGCAGTAAAACCATTAAGCTTTTAGATCCTGATATTTTCCATTTATTTTCCCCTTCACCAAAGGGAGAAACAGTTCCTAGAGACAGAGTGCCTGGAAAATATTGGACTATTACTTTTAAAGGACTATAAAAACATGCTGCCTCATTCAGTTACTTTCTAAATAAAGAAAAAAAATAATTTTTGACAGAATGTCAGATTTTTTATATTATTTTTTAAAAAACAATGTAGCAAACAGACTTTCTAATACTTCCTGAAATGGGCAATGTTACTAGACTGTAAAGATATAAAAAAGGTGTTCCAGATTTCACTGTGTATCGGTCATTAATAAATTTAACCCCAAACCACAAGGTCTCAGCCATCTGTTCAGAAGTAATTTGCAGACCAAACTATTGTTACTTGCAATTCTTGTTCCACATTAGTTGCATTAATTCTAGGCAAAATTCTACCTGTCTTGGTCACTTGCCTTACTGGAAGGGTGCTTATATGCATAATTAGTAAAAACGGCTGCTGAAATCAGAATGCTGTATCAGACCACCGTGATCAAACTAATTCCATAATTTTCTATAGAAAGAGAAACCTATTTTCCTTGCTGTTGAATGAAAAAAAGAGAAAGAGGAAGAGGAAGACAAAAAGGAATAGAGAGAAAAAGGGAGTGGGGAACTATTCTTAGTCAGAAATTAACTCCTAGTCTTAAATAGCTTAAAGATTAACTAAAGTGATCTTACGTAGTTATGACTTATTTCAGAGTTCTTTTTCAGTGACTAAGTTAAACCATAATTGTCATAATAGTGAGAGCATCTACCTCAGTTATCTTCAATGGTTTGATACATTAAAAATAAAATACAACATAAGATTTTGGTTGTCAGATAAATAATCTTTTTCACCTGATGAGTTTTAGCATAATGTCTAACTGGCAATTTTTTTTCACTGTTCTGTCATTGTAAAATAGATGTCATTTTGGAGATTATTTCATTTAAAGGTAATATAGAATAAGCCAAACATCTGCTTAATATTCTCAATGTTAACCAATAAACATTTTCTAACAGAACAATATAAAAAATAACAAAACACTCACTTGATATGAAGTAAGTATTCCAACTGCAATGTGAAGTCTTAAAATTTCAGTGAATTACTGGCATAATCAACTCACAAAACTGGACAAAAAGAGGAGCTGCTGAAGAATGAAACAGTAAAAAAAAATGCAACGCCAATATAAAAAAATAGGAGCTTCTGAGTGAATTATGTTTGACCGATGCAAAAATTTTAATTGTTGTACTGAACTTCAGTAACACACATACTAGCACATAACTGCAGACTTTGTCATTTCTCCCGTTCTACTCATTAGCTACATATCTTCCACAAAGACTCACTCAGAAAAGCTAAGGCAGACATTCAACAACATAGATGGATTGTTTCATTGATGACTCTAGAGCAAGCATGATACTTTTCTAACCACTACGTGTTCAGTCCCTCCAGACAACTTGTGCTGATACTGATGAATGTTCTAGGCACACAACAAAGGAAATACACAGACCTAACAATCTGACTGTATAGTTATCTCAGTAAGAAAATGCAGAGGATCAGCATTTTTAATGAGGTGATCCCCAAAGTGGAAAAAGAACAGGGTAATCCTTGGATCCTGAATGTTAGAGGCTTACCAGAGAAGCAAAGGACAGATGTGCAGCAGAACATAAAGACCTGCTTTCAAAATGCTAAACAGAGTACAATTATTTATCTCTAAGAGAAGATTCAATGCACAAATTTGTGATTTTTTAATGTTATTTTTTTTAAAGAAAGCAATAAGTAAGATGTTAACATGGACCAACATCATGGAGAGATATATCAGAACTGTAGATTGAGAAATAGAATGCAGTCTTCAACACAATTGTTCTTTTTTTCCTGACTGTCAAGTGAAGCACTCAGGTTCAGTCCACAACAGGATGCTCTCTATCTGACTCATCTGTTGTGTAAGGACAGTGTCTGCCAGGAGGAAGCCTGGGAAGACTGTGCCTTCCCACATTCCTAAATTCTATGTGCAATGCAGTACAATCTTTAAACAAGAAATCACAAAGGGCCAGCTTGAGGGAAGGACTTGAGTAGACCAAACTCTATGAAGACTGTCTACATACATAGTTATCAGTAGTGGAAGTTATGTAACAGAGCAGGAGAATGAGCAAGCTCACGTATTTTACAAATACTGTTAATGCAAATTGAAATACACGACAAAGCTGTTTAACCTGTAATTTATTATAATAAAACATATGACCTCTTCTGTCCAAGAACAGGGCAGATGGCAATGCTAATCCATTCTTAGCTACTTTATAAATTATCTAGATGTTCAGAACACATTATGGAAACTTAAAAAATGATAATAATAATTAATGAATTATGAATTTTAGTTGCTAATGTGTTCAGAAGGAAGCTTGCTTCTCTTTAACATACTAAATTAGATTAATACTAAGTTTCTAGTAAGTTAGACACTAACAGTAATAAGCCACATTGCTTCCTTTAAAGAACAGCCTTCATTTGATTTAATTGAGCAAGGCACAGAAATACACTTTCTTGCCACAGTGACAAACAAGTTCCCTGGAATCAAAGTACAGCTCAGTACAGACAAATCCTAACAGTCTTTCAAATTCAGATGCCAGAGAGCTTAATAAAAATCCTCCAAATATTACTCTTTTTATAGTGACTGCAGTCTTCACTGTTCTATTTAAAAAGCAAGAAAATCACTTTGAGAACAGAGCTGCAGTTTACATCTGCAGGGAGAAAACAAGAAAAGCCAAAACTCAACCTGAGTTGACACTGGACGGTGCAGTGTCAGGCAATGGAAAAGGCTTCTTCAAGTCTTTCAATGTCAACAGCAAGAGAAGGTCAAAACACTGGACTGATAACTTGAAGCATATGATCACCTAACAAGTAAGGAGGAGGAAAAAGCAGAGGCTTTTAATGCCTTTTTCACCCCAGTATTTAACACTAACAACACATCTTGGGCTGCCCTGACCTTGGAGTTGGAGGACCGTAACTGGGGGAGCAGTGACTTTCTATCTGTGGTCACTGACACTTTAAGGGAACAGTTTTATCAGCTCAATGTTCGTAAGTCCATAAGGCCTGACAGGATTCACCCAGGGTGCTGAAGGCATTAGCAGATGTTATAGCAGGAATCCTCTCATTCACCTGCTGACTGCAAGCTAGCCAGTGTTATACCCTACACCTACAAGAAGGGCATGAAAGAAGATGCAGGAAACCACACACCTACTGGTCTAACCTCAGTCCCTGGAAAAGTTATGGAGAACATTATCTGGTACAGTCAACATGGGTTCACTAACAGAAAGTCCTGCCTTACTAATACGTTCTCCTTCTATGTTAAGGTCACCTGCTGGTGGATGAAGGGAAGGCAGTGGATTTCCAACAGCAGAGTTAAAAGAGTTGTAAAGAGTGCGGCTGCATTGGGCTGCCAGATGGGCACTAGTGGTGTCCCTCAGGGCTCAGTTCTAGGGACGGTTCTGTTCAGTGTTTGTATCAATGATTTGGATACAGGGATGGAGTGCATCCTTAGCAAGTTTGCTGATGATACTTAACTGGGAGCTGCTGTTGGCTCACAGCAGGAACAAGAGGTCTTCCAGAGGGATCAAGATACACTGGAGCATTAAGCAATCATCAAATGCATGAAATTCAACAAGGGTAAACATTGGGTGCTGCACCTGGTACAGAGTAATGCTGGACACTGGCACAGTTTTGGAGACCAGTGGATGGAGAGCAGCCCTGCAGAAAGGGGCCTGAAGGTGCTGGTCAACAGCAGGTTCAACACGAGCCGGCTGTGTGCCCTGCCAGCCAGGAGGGCAAACTGCATTTTGGGGTGCATTAACACAGCACAGCAAATAGAGGTTATTTAGCATTGGTGTGGCCTCGCCTTGACTATTGTGTGCAGGTCTGTGCAGGGAGGTGCGGGTCTCTGCTCCTGGTCACCAATGGCAGGGCACATAGGCATAGCAGGGAGCTGCGCCAGGGGAGGGCCAGGCTGGGCGTTAGGAAACGTTTCTGTGCCGTGAGGGTGCTCAGGCACTGGGACAGGGTTCCTAGCCAGCTGGTTGGTGCCCCGTGCCTCTTGGTGTTCACGAGGCGTTTGGACAAGTAACATGCTTCAGCTTGCAGAAAGCCCTGAGGAGGTCAGGAAGTTGGACTAGATGATCTTTGAGGGTTCCTTCCAACTGAACTTCTCTATTCTATTCCTCACATACGTTAAGCCTTTCTTAAAGTGGGAATGTGGCAGTTATTTACAGAAACAGCCAACTACAAATCTGATTTTCAAAGCGTGTGCAATGGTATTAATACAAGAAATTGTACAGATAGTTGGAATTATTCTTGTATATAAGTATTTGAAGAGAAAAGGCAGATAACACCAGCAAATTATGTATCACTTTCACCTAAAATCCACACCAAGAACAGAGCCTGCTCAGGAAAAATGTCCACTTGAACAGATCTATAAATTTTTTTGCCAAGGGAGGTTGTGGAATCTCCTTCTCTGGAGATATTCAAGGCCTGTCTGGACACCTACCTGGGTAGCCTGCTCTTAGGAACCTGCTTTGGCAGGGGGGTTGGACCCGATGATCTTTTGAGGTCCCTTCCAACCCCTACAATTCTGTGATTCTGTGAAATCCCTCTTTCCATCAGAATCTAATTTATCCGGATGAATCTTTTCAGCAAGAGATTCTACACCTTCTGAACACAGAATATGTACATCATGATTTAAATGAAATAGCTAGTGAAAGCAAACACTCCAAATCTTCCCATTAGAAAATGCTTTTCTGTGGTGGTATCAAAGCAGTGGAACGAGACTACTTTCTCACACTATCATAAATCATCAGTAGCTTCACTAAATACAACACAGTAAATGAAACAAAAATTTAGTCAGGGTACAATCTTCTTCTGAAATACATATTTCAGACTATTTTCAGGCAGATCAGTAGCAAGTTACATGATTTAGCATATACTGCAGTTGAAACCTGAAATGCACAGTTATTCATTAACAATTTACAGGACATGCTCCATAAATTAAAGCTCAAAAATATATTGTTTTTCTTACATGTACTAACATCCCTGAAAGGAAGTAAATCTAAATATACAGTTTTCTTCCAATAGGAAGAAAAAGTATTTTGCTGGAATTAAGACATGCTTGTTTAAGGAGTAAAAATTATGTCTGCTCTAGATGCCTGTTTGGAATTTGTGCAAAAAGTCTCTTTAAGGA
>CM021797.1:33528502-33576936 GCA_011076525.1 Nettapus auritus | reverse complement strand
AGCTAGTAATTTACCTCATCTAATAATAATAATAAAAAAGGTGCTATAAAAGACTTGCTTAGTTCCAGCTGACCTTGAAACGTAATTGGCTACCTCAGACGTCTCTATGGTATATGCCATTAAGAAGATAAAAATATAAGGGATTAAAATCTGAACAGATAAAGCTAAGAAATTAAGTATTACTCCTTTAATAAGGCTACTTTATGAAAGTACATGAATACCAAAATACCTCCTTACTGATTTCTACTGATGTGTGGATAAGTTTCAAAATAAGTTATCAAAAGTACAAGTGTCAAATATTTTATTTTTCCCCCTCTTACCACTATATAAATTACAAATGAAGACTTCAAGGCTATTTTTTTTTTTTTTACTCCAGGATTCTCTAGTCTACAAGAAATCATTTGTACACCACTATATTATACAGATTTTTGTATGTACTTAGTCCAGACTGAAAGATTATTTCATATATTAAAAAGAAAGCATACTTTTCTATTTTTTATTCAGTGCAGCACCACCTTTTTCTATACTTAATACTATTAAAGAGTTTAAATTGTAAAAGCATCAAGTTTTACGAGATCAGTTTTATAAGCACCAATTACTAGAAAGGAGATTATTCCTCTGTACTGTAAAATAAGAGCTACAAAAAAATAGTTTTAAGTCACAAATAAGGATGAGCCAAGACAAAAGGATCAATATTATGATCCTAATATTCATTTTAAAACTTTTATTCAAGTATTTCCAAAACAAGCCTAATGGCTTATACATACTTCAGCTGCATCTGAAAAAAACAAAACAAAACAAAAACAAAAACAATAATATTAACAAGTAAACTGACAAACAGACAAATTTAATAGACTCTTGCACTGAAATGAAACACCCCTAGGTAGGGGCCTAGGAGGGGAGAAAATAAATAAAATATAAATGTTAAATTTAAGTATCATTAACTTTCCCTTGTAATGAGATAAAGCATTTTAGAAAATAATACTGCTGACTAAAACCCTCCTTAATAATTTTAACAATATCCTTCAGCTTTTTCCACTGTGTACCACTGCAGACTGTAACTCTTTGCTGCAAGTTATCCTCCTTGACATCCATATTGTTGTATTTTTCAAAAATTTTTTTTTTGACATTTAGGTTCTCTTTCTGTCTCTTCACCTTTTTATCACTTCCTTCATAAATCTCCCTCAGAATCATAACCGCTTTTATTTCTCTAAATACCAGTGAGGCACTCTCTTCTGCTCAACTATCGTTTCACAGAAGAATATTGGGAGGTGGATAGTACTAGTGGCACTACTGGCCTGCCAACACAATGTTTCTTCTGTTCCATGTTAGATATGCACCCTTTTTCAAAGCTCTTAGTCCCTTTCTACTCCTTGATTTGTTATCAAAGATTCTGATAAGTTCTTTTTCTTCATTACTCATTATGTCAGGGGAAAAATTAAATTCTGATGAAAAAAAGAACCTCTTTCTCTACTGTCATCTACCACATTACAAACTGGCAAATGTGTTCTTTGCACTAAGATTACATTCAGGAAAGAACTAATCAAGGTTTTAAAATATTATAAGGATCTTTACCCCCTCAAAAAAATAAAGTATTCTTGTATTTCTTCCTTCATTTTTTCTTAAGCCTGCTAACACCTCATTACAGCTAAAACTGCTATCTCTTAAGTATTATGTAAACTTCAAATACTTCAGAGATTACTGCTGTACACTCTCCACTTCCAAAAACAGAAAAGGGAATTTATATTTTAAGTTTCATCTTTAAAGTCTTTTCTGAGTACTATAAAACTCCAATGTTACACATTCATCTACTCCTAACATTTTATTTGTACAAAACATAAAAGATTTGGTTTATTCACCAAAAGGAAAATTTCTGCTGCCTGTTTCATACAAATAATCATTTTACCTTTACAGTTTCACTTAAGACTTAGTTTTTATCTGCTTCTTCACTGGAGTGCAATTCTAGTTTATTATTTAATTCCTGTAGCTGCTGTGCCTGTTCATTCAAAAGCACTTGTGTCTGATGCTCCCAAAGTAATGCATTATTTAATTCTTCACATGCACTTTCAAACCTCTCATGAGTGATCAATTTCTGATAAGGGAAATAAATTGTGTTTGATTGTGTAACCATATTCATTTGTTTACAAGGTTGACTTCCAGAGTGTTACTTGCTAGCATAAAAAATTCTAAAACAAAAGCATGCTTGAGATGAATACTTAGGTTTTTGAACATGAAGACAGATCAATAAACACTAAATGATAGACAATTTATTCACTGTATTTTTTCTAAAAAATGTTCATGGTACTGTAAACACTATGCTTTAATTATTCTATCCAAATTCATATACCCAGGTTGTAAAAAATTAATATTTAGAAGGAAATATGTAGATCAATGTCCTACATTTTAGTGTGCATCTTATTAACCCTTGCAAACACCTGCCTGGATCCTTCTTCCCACACCCAATATGGTCCAGAGGAACAAATAAATCCTCATGGAAAACCACCTACATCTAAATGACAATCTAAAATGTGACAATCTCATCTAACTCTCCCAGAACTGTAAGGAGATAAAAACCAATATGAACAAAACTGAAGATGATTAGATAGCCTTGTTCATTTAAGTTAAAAAAAATAATAATAATAATAACATTTTAAACCTATGAACAGAAAGGAGAATGGATGTGAAATCATCTATTAAATAGTCTCGTTGGAAGTGTTTTGACTGTGTTGCACTGACAGGTCTACCACCCATGCCTCAGGATCAACTTTGGGCTCTGTTACAAGTAAGAGTTCCTACCCATTTACTTTCTCATATTGCTCAAACATGAGTTCAATTTTTAATGTAACCTACTGAAGATGAGCATAGGAAGAAACATGTCCAGTCAATCTCTTGTATGCAAAAGTAAGACAGGTTTCTTCCCTCCAACAAGGGCCGAAGGCACAGATTCATGAGGATGATGGGGAACATAGCAGCAACTAACAAAATGGAGTACTGGGGACAGAGAACTCATGTTGCAGGACAGTAAGGACCTGAGAAGGATAAATCCCTCACACACCTGGTTTTAAGTTGTTAAGGAACCTTTTTCTTGTTTCTTCTCATTCCTGCCAGACAGTGCTATGTACAGGTTAGTGGACCCATAGTGCTCAGTTAAATCATCTAGCTACTGCAAAGGTTCAGAGGAATTTCGTGCATAAATGCTATTTAGAGTGCAGAAAGGTTTTTGTTTTGTTTTCTTCCTTTCCATAAACTAACTACTTCAGGGAAACGCACACACTAAAATTTGCACTGACTAGCTCACAATACAACCCCATACTCAAAGATGGAGTAAAACATTTATCATAATGTTGAACAGTATCAGTATAAAATTTAATTATTATAAATAAATAAATTATAAAATATTACATTTATACTTTATGAGCTTGTCATGAACATTCATATTAAATACTCTCATTCTAAGTTTACTGTTTTGATGTGATAACTATTAATCATTTTAGAGCATATAAATCACATCAACATTTTCAACACATGGAAGAACACCTGAGTTGCTGAAGCCTGAATGTGCAATTTACATAGAGTATCTCATTCTGCAAATCAAAGAGAAACTTGTATGGAAAAGATTCTAAATACATCTGGCTTAAAGTGTAGTGACATTTATGCATCAACTTTTCTGGAAAATTTCTGGAAAATAGTATATTGGCTTTGTAGATTGACTTGTTTTTCAAAAGAACACAAAAAATGTGCAAAAAGAAGGTATCTCTTGTAAGCAGTCTTACCTAAATCAAATGTACTTACAGATTGCTTAAACATATTTAATTGCTCTTGCAGGCTCTGAGCTTTGTCAGCCTCTTTTTTCATCTCAGTGAAATTCTCTTTGAATTCTGCAATTTCCAGGCGCAATGAGCGGCGTTCTACTTCTGCCTTATGAAGTCTTTGTGTAAACTCAAATATTTGCTTCTGCAAGGATGCTATGCTTTCCTGTTAGTAAACAGAAACAATATTACACACTTCAAAAATGTGCCATTTTATATCTATATGCGATTTTTAAATATCAGTTATGTTCAATATCCAAGCAAAACTGTCATCTTGTCCTCAATCCCTAGAAATGCACACAAGTGCAAAAACATGAACCCATTTCACCTTCTCTTGACGGTTATTGTAAATTTTGTTTTCAGAAAGTATCTACTTTCATGTAAGACCCACAGAGAAAGACAGACTCTATGAGAGAAAACATATCCTTTAATTTTCGTCAGAGGGGAAAAAATTCTCTTTCCCTACTGAAAAGCAACCCGCCCCCCCCAAAAAAATAGTTAAAGTGAGAAATATGTTTGTTTTTATTAAATTAATTTAATTTTTATAGAACTTCCCCCCCCACCCCCCCACCCTTTTTTTTTTTTTTGCATATATCAATTCTTAGAGTACAAAAGAAAACATCCTGTCAGTGCATAATGCTTTGGGGTGTTTCAAGTCAAGTTCCTATGTAGCTGACTTCAACTGGGTCATAAAAAATCTGAAAGAAAAGTAATGGTGCTATGATGAGTTTCACTGTAACACTTTTACTGTGAACCTACTGCTTACGTGAAGTAGCACATGCATACCATAATGGGTAGTCTGTCACAAAATCCAGCATCCAGTGCTTGGGCATTTATTTTATGAAGTCCATGAGCCAGCCTTCGTAACAAAGAGTCCTCCGTATAGGAAATATTCCTGCTGCTGTCTAGTGGAAGAGTCTGCATTATTACATTAAGCTTGTCCATAAGTTTTGAAAAGGAGTTCCTGGCTGCACTTACAAGTAAGTGTCCAGAAAGACAGGAATTTGGATCTTTAAGAAACAACAACAACAAAACATTATGTAGGTCATCAGTAATTTTTTTTTAAGACAGAGAAAAAAGCAATAAAAAATAGCATCTATAAAATACTCAGTAGGAAATTTCCATTTGAGAATGGAGATTAAGGTCAAGGGAATTTCTCAGAGCAAATCTGGGACAAATTCTGTATTGAGCATTGAACATTCTACTCCTATCAATCTGTGGATAGGTAGGGTAAGATTGGATAAGATTCAGGAGAATAGGATTTGTGTTTCAAAGAATATTTGTTTATGTTTGCCTCCAACACTATACATTCTTAAGTCTTTCTTGGATGTTCTATTTTCGTAATTTATGAAACATGTAAGACAAATGAAAGCAAAATGCCACACAGGTCAAACGTATCAGATGTGATAGCACATGGTAAAACACTTTATCGCAGTATTTACAATGCAAATTTCTGAGCATTTTCTGATTCCTCTTCCCTCCCCTCCATAGATGTCTAAATCATTTGCTGTTCAAAATTAGTGAGGCTTGGTACCTTAATGCCATACTATTTATATTCTGAGACAAGAGAATATAATTTACCTTATTCGAAGGCAATTAAAATTTTACAGCTACAATTACTTATTTCCCCACAGGATTTTGGTAATCATCCTTCTCATATAATGGACTTAAGGCCCCAGCACACCCAACATGTCCTGCTTACTGCTAGATTCGTCAGGTCTGTAATTAATAATTGTGTTTAATGTTGATAAATAAAATTGTCAGTGCTCCTTCCACTAATTGGTATTCCAGATAAGAGTTAATAGGTTTATTTATGCCTTAATAAAAGTCTTGTAATTTAGTTTTCCCTCTGCTAGGCAGGTCTTAATCTGTCATTACTTGTCTTATGATACTATCAGTGTAAGATGACAAGCATGGAAGAGCTTATTTACATCCAGAAGTACAGATCTCCTGTTGCTGTACCAAATTAAAATACTTACTTAAAAGCATAAACAGAGAAAATAACAATGATAGCTTCTTCTTCTTTTAAGTAAAATATCTTATTATATGTTGCAAGGATAAAGCCAAAGGTTGTAAGTAAGCAAAAGATTATTGTTATCAGATTTCCACTCTCAAAATAAAAAATTTATCATTTACATGAGATCGAATTTATCTATAAACAAACAAAATACCACATGATAAAGTCAGCACTCTATTCCTGATCACATCCAAGATAAACTACTTTCATCATTTTAACTGTTAAGTTTATTCTTGTCCTACCTTTCAGTTTCAAAGACCACCTCTTTTCTCCAAATATAATGACAACATTAGTTTGAGTGTTTAATTAACATAAACCTAGACCATGTGTACTGCCTTCCACGTAAGATGACATTGAAAACATTCTAAAAACCTCTCCTTTGTAGTGATTACTGGTAAGTATCAAAAAAAAAAAAAAAAAGAAAGAAAGAAAGAAAGAACACCTGTCAATGACCTTTCTTCCTTTTCCCTAGCATTTCCATCTACACCTCATTTTATATGAGATAGTTTGCCTGTCAAAAAACGTAGTATTTCTTCATGTGTTTATTACCAAGGATGGCATACTGTTCCCTACTGCTAGAATCCCCCCAGTTTAACCATATGAAAAATAATTTAATAATAACATTTTGGGGAATTGTACTGTAACACTGTATTTCACAATCAGTATTCCAGCTGAGGGCCCAATAACTAAAGAGACTTTCCTGGGATGGGAAACAAACAAACAAAAAAAAACAATGCCTCATCTCTGTTTAATTTTCAGTGAAGAGTGATTTAAAGTAAACATGCAGAAATATGTTGATGCAAGTTACAGTTTGGAAAGATAAAATAAGAATATAATGCAATTCCACAAGGAACTGTATCTATAATCATTGGGAAGAAAATACAGGATTTAACCATAAGCATTTTAAGTACATGCCCACAAAGGACAATAAAAGCATTCAATTTTGGATATTATGATGTGTGTAACACAGGATTAACACTAGTGCAGGTAAATCACCAAGAGAATTTAATTCTTACATCAAGCAAATTAAGAAAAAAAACAAATCTTCATTCACTGACAGGTGAAGAAAATTCTCTTTTAATTTGTTTTGGTGAAACAGAACTGTCAGCACGATGAACTCAGTAGTACTACACTAGACTAAAACATTCATGCTTCAAAACCTTTGTGTATGTTACAGTTGATTATATTTGTATTCAAAAAACTTGATTTGTACTTTTTCTAATTTACTGCAGTACAGGTTCTGTTCAAACAAACCTACAAACATAACCTTATGAACAAACAAAAAACACTAACAAACTTCTATGGAAATTGAAGCTAAGAGACCATTCCAAAACATGATATAAAGAGAACCAAACTACCACACAGTGTGAAGGGAAATGATCACGATTGTTAAACCAAAATCACTTTTTAAAATTAAAATGTCAAGAAATGAGCCTCAAAACAACAGAGTGTACAATTCCAAAGTTCCGGTTTGGAGTGATACAGATTTAGTTTCTTTGAATTTCCTCAAACACCTCCTCAGAACGTGGCCATCTTTAAAACTCCTTTCAAGACAACCATTCCATGCTGTAGATCCACACAGCACCTTCTTGTGCCTACTGTCTCCTGTTACATGTAGCCTCATCTAGAACAGCTGTAATTTTAAGACATGAGCAGAGAAGATGCCTCACAGATTGCCTATTTACATTCAATAATTTTTAAAAATCACTTATTTCAGTTTACAGGTTTAAATCTTACTTGAAATATGACTTACGAAACATAAAAGTATGCAAGCCTTTCTTTCAAATATATTCATAGCTTTATCACTTTGGTACTTCTGGAAGTTTAATTTCCAACTTGAAATTACTTATGAGTATTTTTTTGAACCAAAGGTTATTTGGAGACTTTTGATCTCATGAGCAACAGAATCCCAAGTAATACATGTTCAGTAATTTCTTGAGGGTCTGTAAAAATATGACTTAAATAGAGATGACCTATAAAAAAAAAATCATCAAACTGACTATGATTATAACATTCTCAGCATGGTTCTTGCTAACTCTTAACATCAAAACTGTGCTGAGTACAGACGTATCACATACATAGAGTCTAACAGAATTCGCATCTACTTCAACACAGGCAAAATATCATGATGTTTAGGGTACTTTAACTTGGCACTTCAGCACGTTGATGCTGCTGTAGAATTTATCTTTGATTCCCTTTCAATTTGCTGTTCTTATTCAGTACTCTATACACATGAACACTTCAGTATAAAACCTATGAATGGCCTGAAACTCAGTACAAACTTTGTTTCATATGGATACAAATTTAAATTGCTGAAAACAGGGTGAGCCAAGAGGGCACCTGAAACTCAAAACACTTGCTTTTGATTTAATGGCTAACCTCTGGTCTCAGTTTATTATTTGTGGTCTGTAAGCTGTATCACGTTCTTTCCATCCTGCTACTTCCTTTTACTCTTATAAATTATCCTTCATTTCTTTTAATAACCTTTATTTGATGACAGAATTCTTAGAACTTGGAAATTACAAGGTACCAATGAAAAACTAAGGATAACAGCAACTTAGAAGGAACAAGTGAGATCTCATATCAGTCCTCATTGCAAAGAAATTAAAGAAGACAGTTAACAGCTGGGAATCAAGAGGTGACTTATCCAGGAACTGGCATTAAAATTTTCAATAGGCATATAAAACATAACATATTTAATACTTCTGTGAGGAGAGACTGAGAAAATTAATCTAGACAAAAGGCTCATTAATGATCTACTTAAAGAGGGAACACAACAGGTACATAATATTAGGACTGCTGTAATGTGTCCTAATTGAGAGCATTTTCTTTCTCTGTCAGAAACCACAAGATAGCTACTAAAATAGATGAAAAACTCAGTTTTTTTTCCAGACGCCTGTAATTCTGGAAATTATAGATTTATATCTGGAATTCTAGATTCATATCATATAAGAGGCAGAAATTACACTCATTCAGTCAGCAGTAGTAAAAACCCAGGTTAAATGTGTCAGCTTTAGGGCCTTACTTAAGACAGTAATAGATTTTATAAAAAAATTAGTTTGATCTTCATTAAAATATTTCGGAACAGTGGAACAAGCTAACTAGGAATTTTTAAAATATTACTTCATTGGAGGTTTTTAAGAACAAGTTAACCATGTATCTATTGGCATGGTATAGAAATGTTTTTTCTAACTCACAACAAAGCAGTTCAGATGATTTCTAGAAACATCCTTAAGCCTTCTATTTCCATGACTCCATGTACTGAAATGACAGATGTTATCGTATCACCAATTAAAGAAAATTGATATGTTCTACTAAGGCAGTTCTCCAAGAATTTGATAAAGAATAATATCAAAATAATATAAAAATAGCAATCATGTAAACATTGTAGTTTATGCCTTTTTTTCTTCTACTACAATAACATATTTTTAAATTTACCTGTTTTGTTAACAACATCCTGTAATTCTGTGACAGAGCTGATTATTGCAGCAAGGAGCTTAGAACTAGTAAACCAGCTGAGTGCTTCAACACAATCAATTTGTTCCTGTTTGTGTCCTGTGAAAGAAAATTGGAACTAGCAATAAAAACAAGTGACACAAGTAAGGCACAATACTATCTTCAGCTCTTTCAGAAATTGACCAAACTAAGTACATAACCTTCAAACCAATTCTTCTTTCAGAACATTTTAGACTATATTAAGTACTCTTCAACAACTACTAAAACAGAAAAGTAAATGGATCTTTGTCTTTGTGAAACATTTTTGATACCATTTGATCCTGTAGGGAGAAGCAATCTGGTAAAAGAAAGGAACAGAAAGACTAAATAATACTTAAAAGAAAAATTTAGAAATCCAATGCTAATATTTTATCTGAATCAAAATGCAATCTTTTTGCATTTTTAGTATGAAAAAAAAATAAAGCGATCAATAAAAGAAAGGGAATTATCTTTTTAGACAAAAGATAAGACAGAAAAGATATGATAGCACTTAATTCTGAAACACATTAACACAAACATCAGAGATACCAAATAGTATGAATTCACACGTGAAGCACTGAAAGAAAAGTTACAGCTAAACAGACAAAGTAGTTCCTTTTAGGGGAAATTACATTTGTCAAGAAATCTAGAAACCTCAAATCCAGAAATGACATTTGTCACGATGTCATTACATTAATCTTTCCACTTTATTGTTAACATTATTATCTGTTATTCACTAACCATTTAATTTGACATAACACTTATAAAACAAGAAAACAATTAGCTTACTTGACACATTATGCTTGCCTTTGGAGTCCCCTACACAAACTAGAATTCCGATGCCTTCTTTAAAGCCATTTACCCAGGAGAAGAGAGAACTAGAAGACTGAGATAATACTTTAAGCCTGTTGGCTGCCAGAACTGCAATCACACCTCTTCGGAACACACGTATCAGGCCTTTGAATTTTCTTTTCTTCATTTTAGATTCTTTCTTCTTTTCCTCTACACTAGAGAGAGCATGAACTAGAATCCTAATCTCCTGGTTAACTAGTTCATAGATGTTGACCTGATCCTGGAGAAGGTGTTTTTGTGTAGACAGAGCACACGATCGGCCATAGAGAGGATACAGGGCACCTGCCAATAGTGCACATGCTGCCAGGAGAGATGAATGTTCCTTCTGAATCTGTGTTAATGTATTTTTCACATGAATATTTTCAAGGGCCAACTTCTCCCATCTTTCTCCAAGGACATGGATTGATTCCTTGTTTTTCTCTGCTGTTTCTTCATATTCCTGGGATAATAGGGGTGGGGGGAGAAGAAACATTAACTGAAAGTTATTATTTAAATTAAAAAAAATATATCAAAATTATTGTACCTAAATAAGTTGGGTTTTGTCATTTTGGTTTTTGTTTTTGTTTTGTTTTGTTTCTTGGATGGAATTATAACAAAATGAAGGAACAAAAATTATCAGTCATGATTGTCAAAGCCTGTCTCCTAAGCAAAAAGTTACAGTACCACATACATGTAAAAACTAACCAATGGCGTGCCAAAAATTTGCACAATCTTCAACTACAAACTTTAGATTTCTGAAGCTAATCCACTTCTACAACAGTAGAACACAGAGGGTTCAACAGTACCTGGCTATCCACAATACAGTTTCATAAGTTCACTTAATAATAAGCAATAATTATAAGCTCTAATTTCAGAAAAAAAAATATTGTTCTTCAAAGAAGAAAACAAATTTAGTGTAAGAGACAGGAAAAAAGGAAAACTCTGAAAGATAAAACTATAGACAGATTGGCAGCAGCTGGGAAAGGGGAATTAAAGGTGATCTCTTAATTACTTTGTAATCAACCCCCTACTTATATATTCACAGATTAATTAGGTCTCATACAGAACAGAGTTTTGAAGAGAATGGTGTAATACGTATATTTTTATGTTGACTACAGCCACCACAGATTTTTTCAACTTGCATAACTGTTTTTTTTTTTCTCCCTTCTCTAAGCGCTAAAATAGGGAAAGAGGGAGGTTTGAAATAGTAAACCCAAACAGCTAAATGAAGATTCCAAAAAGCTAGGGAATACAAAGACTATGGTTATACCATGCAGATTAGGAGCTAGTGATGATGGGCGTGTTCTTATACTGGAATCAAGACAATATGCCATGGCCTCAGATGCTTAGACTATCTTCCTGGTAAGTGAGAGTCTTCTGTGACCGAGCCACTTGAAGCTACATTTAACAGGATTCAGTGGTACATGGAGGTAAAAATTTTTAGACACTTCAGAAAAACTCCACAAGCTTAAGTTAAACTTTTATGCCCCTGTTACAATACATGAGCACATAAAGGTAGAACAAGTGTAATGCTAAATCAGTATGACAAATTAAAGAGAAGATTTTGTCAAGTCTCAGCTGCCCCTCTGAGAGCTCTAAGCAGTTTTGTCAGAAATGGGACAGAGGTTATTCCTGTTAGTAGTGGACAAGAGAGAAGTGAAGTGACATTTACCAGTCACATTCCCACGTATCAACTTTGGTTCTGGACCTAAGCAAATGGGGATGGGGGCATCCTAACTTCTTCCTCCTTCACCCAATAAACACAAAAAGGGGAAAAATACATAAACTATCCCAAGAAACGAAATAAAAAGATTCTGCACTTCTGTAAAAAGGTAACCCACGTCAGCTCAGAATGTCTTTGACCAAATAAATATTTAATTATTTTTGGAAAGAGAAAGCATTTTAACTGGACTAGGAAGACAAACAGAATAGAAGCTCTCTCATGACCAAAGTTATACATATTGCTCTTTAAGGCAAAGAAATAAAATACCAGCAGGTATACTTCACAGATGGTTTGACAATATTTATTGTTGAGAGAAATAAATATTGTTGAGAGAAAAACATACTACAGTGTTTTGCATATAACCAGGTTATGTGTGTTATTAAAATATTTCCAGTGATAAAGAAATATAGTAGGTAACTAAAATGCAATTTACAGTCCTCGTATGTCACTTAACTGCTCTAAAATTACGTATGCACAAGTACAAATACTTTCAGAGCTACTGAATTATTTAGAACGATTCATTTTTACAGAAAAAAAAAAAAAAAAAAAAACTGATAGCATGACTGGAAGGAACTGAAAAGGTAAGCTGAATTTAGAAAACAGCTTATGGTTTCTGGCCATTACAGGTGAAAGGCCGATATCTGAGTAAACAAACTTAAAGTATGATCCCTGCAGGGTTGTTGGGCAGCAATACTAACAGTACTCTGGCTAATTAAAGCTTATATAAAAAAAAAAAAAAGAAACACCTTAGTGTTTAAATGTTTCAGGTTATATGGGAATATGCGGAAGTGAACAAGACAGTGATTACAGAAATTAAAAAATAAATTGTAAGAAAATGCACCTTCTTATTTTTAGGGGCTGATATTATTTTTGTATTTCTCTTCATTATTTCTAGTGTTTTCTTCAAAGCTTAAAAGCACAATTTGAAAGGGAGAGAATTCTCATCCTAAATGTAGGCAGATCAACTTCCTTGGGTGCTTGAGTTTTGAGAAATTCCTCACTGGGCTACAGAACTTGGTAGATTCCAACAATCCTTGACAAAAGAATGGATGTTACTAGCAACGCAATTTTATCCTACTTCTTACACTTTATTTTGGCAAGAAAACAGAACTGGAAGCTAGAAATACAATGATGCTGACTTCAAAAGGTTTTCTTGTATTTCAGTTGGATTATTTTCTGTGTTTAAACATCAATTTTTGATACAATTGCAACATAACCACAGTCGTTAGGCAGTTCACCCACCTTGAAGTAAAAGCAAAGCTTCTCTCAAAAAAAAAAAAAGGCAAACAAAAGAAAAGCCATTTTTCTCCCGCAAGGATTTTTTTCCGTTTCCTAAACCTTTTATTTTTCTGTTGAAAATAATAATTTTAAAGTAGTTACAGGATTTTTATCTCACAACATGTATTTGCCAGAACAAAACGCTACTATTTTAAGTGGTTGCCACAAAGATGGGGACAGATTAATAAATGTCTACAAAATAAACAAACAACAACTCATCATTAAAATTCAGAGGACTTTTCCTATGAGACTGTGTACAGACTAAATAAATAATTTGTGTGAGGCTAAGCAACAGGCACTGTAACAGAATGGTACACCATAAAATCAAGGGGACTATGCTGCTTCTGATACAAAAGGCAAGGAAAAAGGATATTTATTTTAAGGTCTGTTGACCATATATAGAGACTAGGAACAAAGAAAAGCACTATCTGTAGAGAGGCTTATATGTTGGTGGTCTGCAATAAGGCCTCTGTGGGAATTTCTGCCCCTGAGAAAAATTGCTTTCCAGTTACATTGTCCACCGGATCAACAATAACAGCTGTGAAGTAGAATCTGTTAATATCCATAGATCCTATCTTGGAGTCAGGGACCCTGAACATTACTAGATGGGGACAGAAGCAGTGGCAGTTGTCATTGCTACTAAAACCTTTATATTGCAATGTCACATTTTAATAATTAGGAAACCATTCAGAAAAGCCCTGTTTCTCCACTTCACTTCTAAGAAACCAAAATAACAATCTCCAAAATCCATTACTCGTATTGCTGTACAGTTAGAGCTCAGTTAACGTGTTAAAGCCATCAACATAGATCTAAGACACGCCTGAACTGAAAGCCTTCTCTTTGCCTTCACATATGTTTCCTGTGGAAACAAGGCTACAACATTAGTGTGTCTGCATAGCTCTGATCCATCACAGCAGTGAGTCTGCAGATTAATATGGCCAACAGACCCAAAATGCACTATGGAAAAGACAATCAATTCTAATGAGAAACAAGCAGTCAGGATTAGAACAGCCCTAATAGCAGACATACATGGAGCCCATGGACCTCAGAAATGTTAAAGCTTCATCTGGTATTTGTAGGTTCAATGTCAGTCATAAGGTAGAAATCCAGAGGAAATGAGACTGCCTTCTTCCAAGACTGACACTAAATGCTAAGGCAGACAAACTGGAACGTGAGAAAGAACAAAGATAAGACCAGGTTTTGTTGAATGAACTCCTGTTTGAAGTTCAAAATGTATACAGATGCTGCACTGCCTAGTTTCTACTGCTATCAGCCTGTAATCCAACATAACTTGTTTCAGAAAACATGCCCAGATATTTCTAAGGGAAAGCACCTCTCTTTTAGAAACCTAGTAGTCTTTTACAGGACATTGATGTAAAAAGTCTTTTCCAGAAGACATGCCTAATGCACAGCCTGCAACAGAGAGTGATATTTTCAGTGCATGCACGTGCTGGCTACAGCTGAGAAGAATGGCATGGTCAGCACCATCCAAAGCATGGTATAGTACTACACAGAACAAATTCTCCACATTACAGTCTGAAAGAGATTACACAGACCTTTGTTTCACACAGTATCCATAGCAGATAAAAATCTAAACTGCATAACCCCACTACTTCTTTTTAAAAGGAAAGGTCAATTTCAAAATTAATCTTCCTTATTTCATCATTCTTTTTGTTGATAATGATCTCATAACATGAAAGTACAGCATGCTGGAGGAAGTCACTATGAGTCTGGATACCCCTTATGGGCACTCATGGGGATGTTTTTTGTATTGCTGATATCCAATGTGAACTGTAAATGCTGAATAGAAAACGTTTAAAAGTTTAACAAAATGTTTAACAAAAAAACATTAAATGTTTTTTGGCTCATTTCCAAAAAATCACAGTAAACTGCTTTGCCTAAAGAATACTTCATAAGTACAGTTTTCAGAGAGCAGACTTCCAAGCTTAAAATCAGAGACAAAAGCAGTCTTCATCTGACAAAGCATATTTCAGACGGTAGTCACAAATAGCAAGTCATATCTTATTTCTTGTGTTTCACAACAATTTTAACTGAAACATCTCTAAAGAGATGGGATTGTAAAAACAATTAATTGCAGTTGTAGAGTAACAATAAAAATTTTAGATGGTGAATAACTTTCCTAACAATGACTGATGACAGCTTTACACTTTTGAACCACTGTTCACCAAAGTATTTGTATAAAAAATCCTTTAACACTGCTGAAATCTACCACTGTAACTGCTAATTAGTTCTCAGGGTCAGAACAAATACACCTAAATTCATCCCCAGATGACACCAAACTGCTGTAACTCTACAAAGTCTTTGTAAAGCATGATACTAAAAACTAACTGCTGAACTATAGTAATTCCTAAAAATTAATAATTCCTAAATAAGCAATTTCAATCTTAAGCTTTAGCATTCTCTCTCACTATCTCTCTCTCTCTCTCTCTCTCTATTTATATATTAGCAACTTCTGGACGACATTAAGCACTTAATTTCTGGAACACTTTAACAGGCAGTTGTTTTAGTAGTGGTGATTTTTAAATTTTATTTTAAAGAGATAGTAAAGGTCCCTTCCAACCTCAACTATTCAGTGATTCTGTGTAAAATTCCCAAACAACATGAAATTGTTTAGCAGCTCAAACTACTGAAATAGTCTGTTAAATATTTACAAGGAGAAGAAATTCACAGCACCATACCTGTGCCCTTGCATGAACTTCCCGAAGGAGACCTGAGTACTGCTGTTCCAGATACTTTTTTTGTTTCTGCCAACAGTTTTCCTGTGCTTTCATCTGTTTAGCCATTTTGCTAAAAGCTTCTTCCTGGCGTTGCTGAAGCTCCTTCATAGCATAATACTTGTTCTTATAAACATATTCTAGGTGAGATATCTGCATGACAAGCATTTAAAAAGATTTTTTTTTTTAATCTCTCAATATACTTTTGGACTTTAACTGTACATATTAATTTAATTACAGAATCTTCCCCAGCATAAAATCTAAATTTCAATTTATTCAACTTATTTATTAAAAGTAAAAAGCCTTTCATGACAGATTGTTTTCTTGAATCTTGCAAGACATGTTGGAATAATGTCTTTTCTCTGTTTTCAGTTTGTTCATCCCTATACCCCCTTGAACATAACTGTTGCATCCTGAACCCTAACTAGACATCCCTTACTCATTTTGAAAGAAGCGCATTAAATCTTATACTGCTAAATAGTAATCCAAGTATACCAGTCTTCTAGCAGTCTGCAAGGACTTAAAGTAATAATGAAAAAACAGACCTTAATTTTATTTTTTGTTTGATTGGAAAGCCAAGACATTCCACATATTATTGTGTATGAAAACAATTGCAAGAAGCTTTAGTGTACAGAATGTTTTTCTCAAAATAAGCTCATCAGTTTATAATGCGATTTCAACGAACATGAAGTGATTCACTCTGTGATTTAACCTTGCAGCTCCAATGCAAACCAAATGGAGGAATGAATTAAGCTAGCAACAATTTCTAAATACATGTACACGTACTTTGTTGTGAAACAGTATCAGCAATATACCTTCCAAATACATCGTATCAAAATGCGGGAGAAAAAGTTTGTTTTCAATAAGTGGATACACTACAGGTAACAGCACTGCCCCAGATACGTGAAACGCTGGTAAGTACACGACAAGAGCCCTAGAAACCTCATAATCAATCTCAATAACCATACTAAATTAAACTGTAAGAAAGTTTTTCACACATACACACAAAAACACTGCCAACAGTGTTCATTTCCATCTCCTCCCTTCCATTCTCCTTCCTCCTCTACATTGAAATGAAAATAGAAATGTTGTCTTTTTGTATAATCCAAAATTTATTCTAAACTGTCCCTCTTTAGTAATTTTGATTAACTGCTGAGGTTTTTTACTAAATGATGGAAGGAATCAAAATGATTCACTGTAACTAGCCCTGTCCCTTACACAAGCCAGAAAAGTGCTTACAATTCCAGCAGATGAGAAAGTTCTGAAAGAGCTTTTCCCTTCCTATGCTCAATAACAAAACATCAGGGCAGCCAAGATCTGGAATCTTTCTAGTAGACCGTGTCAGCACAGGACTGACCCAATCAATGCAGTCAGAACATGAACTGAATGAAATACATGTCAGTCAGCGGAACCAGTCTCAGTCTCTTCTTCCTAAAAACGTACGGATTTCTGGGGAGAAGGGCCATGGAAGCTTATTAACATTAAATCAGTCAGAAAAGTACAGTTTCTCCCTGGAACAAATATTAAAATATGTTGACATGATTTATAAAAATAACTATTTTCTATTGTATTTCTGAATACAAATATTATAATCAAGAAATCATAATTAAACAAAAAATACATTGACTTTTTTTTCAAATACTATATCTGAATCTTAAACACATAATTTAAAGATGATGTTCCTGAAGCAAGTGCATTTTGTTTCTGTTTTATGCTAAAATAAAGGCTTGCTTTATTAGTGTAAATGACTAAGTTCTTTGAATTGCTTCATCAGTAAGATTAATTTATTTTCTTTTAATTAGGTCCCTGTGGCTAATATTGGCTAGTACTATTAGCATGTCCTGCACAGAAAGTGGAGCTTAGAGACTTCATACAGACTTCAGTCACATTTACATGCCCACAGCAATGGCATCAAACTGAGTTGTAGACAAGCCATAATTAATGGTATTGAATTATTAACGTCCAAATTCTTTTTGAAATAAGATGAATGTCAGTCTTTTTTAATGATACTGTGATGTGGACAAATGTCACTGAATTTAATAGAGGTAGCTGGTGCCTAAGGACACTTACCTTCTCATTAGCCCTGTTGAGGTCTAAGATCAGGGCATCAACATTCTCCTGCAAGACTGCACAAAGCTCAGACCAAGAGAATCTATCTAGGATGCCTTCTGGTTGTTTTATAAGCACACAGCCAGCTACCAACCGCTGGTATAAGCCATGGAGGTAGGTTAGCTTCTCCTGAGACAAAAGAAAATGTAACTGTTATATATGAACAGTGTTAGAATCCAACAAGGTGCATCACACTTGCAGTAATATGAGCTGCACACAACTGGGGAGGAAAAAAAAAAAAGTCACCAAGCTCATTGTCAATCTTTTGAAAAGCGATACTGCTAATATTTGCAATCAAATATATTAAAGCCAAAGTAAGAATAAAATTTTTACAAAACTTGTCTGGTTATATAAAGCATACAAATACAGAAAGTCTGATCCTGCAATGCTCATAACCACAACCTAATACAGATGTAATTTTCAGTGCTATTCGTAAATGCAATTTAATCATTTATGTTAACACTTTCAGGTACATTCAAACTGTACCCACCTCCAAGTATCTGCATAGTACACAGAAAAGAGCCTGACTGGCATGGCAGCACAAACCACTGTTCAAACTGACACTTTAAATTCCTTCAAAAATTTCTTTTGCATGAAATATGTATAACCAAATAGCTAGACAAAACAGGCTTATGGCTTCATCAGCTGAATTTCACAAACCACATCTCATTCATTTAAAGTGACTTTAGTCAGTGGTACAATAAACTGATGCAAATTGTACATAATCTTTAGCAACAATAGCATGCAAAGGAAATTCCAGACTTCATCCTTCAAGTACAGATATGCAACTTAGTAGCTTTCATTAAGAAAACAATAGAAAGATGTACCTCAATAACTGCCAGAAACGGAGCCTTTATTCAAAGTCAATAAACCAGTGGAAAGGTTCCCACTGTTTGCCAGGGGCCCCAGTGAATCTTTAAATCAAGAAATTGTGGATGACTAAGCTAAGAAACTATGGTCTTCCTGAGACCTTTCCATTGCACTTAGGTGCATTTTCTCACAATTATTTAATGGTAAAAAAAAAAAAAAAAAAAAAAGTAGTTCAGTTTATTTTAACTTCATTTTTGGCAGATCTTCTATTTCTCCAAGGAAAATGCAGTGTGCCACCATCATAGCATTTTTGCTTGAGCTGTGATAAACCAGGGATGATAATTATCCACTTGGCATGAAAATAAGGGATCCCAAGACCCCAAATCACTTCACACATGTTGAACGCAACCACAGTGCTGTAGACATGCTGACTTTACAATATAACCAGGCTTCTAGTTTCCTTCACTTTAATCATTATCTGATGTGTGTATAACAATTCCAGCTGCTTCATGTGGACACTATTTAAATACCAGACTGCTAGGGAGGTGGAAAGAATGTTCCCTTTTTACTCAGTTGACATCCAAATTTAAATTTGTGGAAGTAATGAGCTCAATATGCACAACAACGATGATAAAGAAAATCATTGCTATTGCTAATATAGAGCTACTTTACTGGGGGAAAAAAATAAAGCAACAAAATTAACATCTGTAAACAAATACAAGGAGAGAGAGAGGGAGAACAGTTCTGAGATAAAGTTTTTTTGAAGCAATTCCCACTAACAGCACATCACAATGAGCTAAAAGGTCACAAATAAGAATTTTTAGTTTTTTTTTGTCAGGCATGCAAAATTACCTCAATTCCACATTTGCTATCTATCAATTGCTATGTGAATCAGTAATTAACAACATGTGAAGATGATACTGTTGTAGGTTCCAACTGTAGAACATTCCTGTTAGCTTTCAGTTTGAAAGAAAGAAAAAATATTCATTGAGCATATCTGTTTAAATAATGTCAGTTGTTCAAAAACTCAAAATACTGGAAGAGTTAAGATATTAGTTCCAACGCAGACAGAAGCAGAAACAATATATCCTGAGATCTTGTAGATATTAAATATATTTTTTAAAATACATATCTTAAAATCATATTTTGGGGATAAATCTGTTAAGTCTAAAGGTAACCACCTGATGTATGTAAATGTACAAAGCAGAGATTAAATAAAGATTCTTTTTGACAGTCATCTTGTCTCTGGTAATACCTCCATATCCTTCTGGTAAGCCCTGGTAAGCTTCTGGATTTCATTTTCAGATTCTGTGGCACATGCTTTCCCCTCCTCCCAGTACTGCTGTACATTCTGTAGCTGCATTTTTAAAGCTCCTATTAAAGTCTCTTTGTCTGCACACTTAGTATGCAGATGATTTAACTCTTTATTGGCATCAGCCAGGTTATCCTGTGCTTCCTGTAGAACAGAGACACAGAACAGAAAGGTTGGTATGAACTTCACTCTGTAAAATGTTATCTTACTCCAGAGCTCTGCATCTGAGGAAGTAAACATACACATCACCATGTGTTCAGAAGACTCCAGGCTAATCTGACTAGATCTTGCCAATAATGGATTCTTAAAATTGACAATAGTCATTTTCCACAGCTTAGAACTAGACAGCACCAGAAATCCATCTCAGAAAGTTAAAAACTCCATGGTACAATGACTTTTCTTTTTGAATTCAAAATCCAGTTTATCTCCCCAAATGAGAATTCAAAAGTCATGAATGCAAATTATCCTCCGCAGAGTGAATTGGTCTTCAAGACAGTGAAAAGATACATTATTTTCATAAGTAATGAAAATCCTTGATCCATTACAGCCAGGTTGGTAGATAACAGAGCTACTGTGAACCCCTGTATTATTTATCTGCATGGAAAAAGAACAATTTGAGGACTCCCTTTAGAGGTTTGACCATGAAAAGAAATTAATCATCAGAAATGGCCATAAAGATCCTGTTACCAATACCAAATCTCACAAGATAAACAAAGACTTTATTAAACCATCCCTTGTAAGACAAAAGATTGCTGACATACACATGCTTACCCTTCCTACAAGCACTGGACTTCCAGAACTGCTAAAGTTTGTTAAAGGTCAAAGCGAAAGCATTGTTTCTTTTTCATACAACCATAGCTGCTTATACGGAAAACGTAATAGGAAAGATGCTTCCAACTCATTAGACAATGACTTTTCTTCTTAATGAAAATATTACAATATTAAAGCACCAGTAAGTTTCTAACAAATGTTTTTAGGCTGGACCTAGTTTTCAATCATTTATTAATTTTTATCACTGAAGATTTAAAGTGATTGTGTGCATACACAATCACTCTGTATGTGCTACATACAAAGCAGCACCATCTGTGTGCAGAAAATACATTTTTTGCTTGAAGAGTACATGTATCTGTTGCAATGGGGTCTGCAAAAAATAAAGCACCTAAGCTTTAAAAAGACCTTGTAACAGAAGCAGAAACCGTAAGTGTCCTGAACATAAACTAGTTAGTAAAGAAGGTTCAAATCAGATTAAAGGATATGATGTTCAAGTATAAATGAATACGAAGATTTAATGAATGTTGCAGACATATCTCTGACTAAATTGAAGTGATGAAGCAGTATACTCCCCGCAAAACAAACTGAGAAACACTGGGAGTAGAGACATTCTATTTTGGCGGTAATATAATACACTGCCAGTAGGAACATTAAGTTTAACCATGACCTCAGGACTTCCTCACTCCCTTGGCCACTGATGTAACCACTAGACAGGACAAAACATGTTTTTTTTAAAAAAAAAAAAAAAAAAAAAAAAAAACTCTTTATTTAGAAAGGTTTTGAAGTGAATTTACCAGTTCCCAGGTATATCTTACTGGTATACCTGATGTTTCATACATACATTAACTTGACGGTTTTAATAAAAAAAAATTAAGAATGGACATCTTTAATAACATCTGCTTTCACATGAACAGGGGTAAAGTTCTTTTGTAATTTTTAGTTTTCTTGAGAAAAGTAGATACAGATAGTTAAGAAAAAAACTACTGAAAGTCATCTCAATATAAAACAATACTTTAAAATTGAAAAACAGATTTCAAATTATTTCAGAAGTGCAATCACTGAAATGCTCAGTTATGTAGACGCCGGTGGTAACGAGAACAAGATAAAATGACTTCACACGAACTTGAAGGGTAACTAGCCTGCTTAACAGAATACAATGATCCAGAGACTTGTTCAGATACAATGAAAAGATAACTTAAATCCAGACGGACACTTTTTGCAGAACTTTCAAAATTGATGTTAAGTTCATGAAACCATACCTTAAGGTCTTGACTTAAAGCATACGTTTTCTCTTTGGATATCTCAAGTTCTTCTGTCATCTTTTCACACAAAGCCTTCATTTTCCCAAGCTGTGAAAAACACTAAGGTCAAAAAGGCTCTTACAGAAGAGCTATATAATCACTTGAATATTAAGGAAGAATTTTGTATAATAAATTTGTTTTGAATTCCTTTGACAGTATTTATACTCTCCACAATCTAAATAATGTGCTATTAAAAACAAACAAAAAAAGCACTAAAAACTCTTTTGTAGTGATTTACGATAAATAGCAGTGGCTAAAATCCCAGACTGAGCCCATCATTAACTTTCCCATCAACTCTCAAAATATCTGACAAAAAACAAGGACTTTGAAGTGTGTTTGAAATGTAAGAAATTCCAATTATGATTCAGGGAGTGGTTTGAGAAAACAAGCTTGCAAAGTCACTGGCCTTTTGCACAGTGTCCAGCTAAGAGAATAGTCTCTTGCTTTTTACTGAGTGCTGCACAGCAGTCAGATACCAAGAAGCAGCAGTAATGATCCCAAGAGAGACGTGTTTACTTGACAACTTTTTAGGTTTTAGAAGCAACCACCTTAGTGGTCCATAATGACAACTAGGTGTACTAGCTTCACTTTCAGAAAAAAAAAAAAAAAAAAAAAAAAAGATAATAACACACCACTATAATCTTTCTTTGTTGTTGGTTACCTGATGATAAGGTAAGTAACACATTCATCTGAAATAAACCATCAGATACGTACTACATTGAAGGCTACTGCTCACACCTGAGTATTCAGGAACAATTCCAAAGTAAAATATCCCATTTACAAAATTTACTAATTACTCTGAATTTTTTTTGTTGCTCAATTTCAGATCAGGAGACCTGGCAGAACCCTCAGAAATAATTATGGTAAATTGCAGACTACAATTGGAATATTTCCAGTCTTTTTACGGTTAGTAACAGTTTAGTAGCCATTTCTCTCTCCCCAAGCATATTCTAGCCTCTGCACTAGAGCCTCTGCACATTCTGCACATGAAGTCAAAAGCTTATTCTCCATCAAAAAACAAAACACACATACAACTTTCAGTCACACAAACACACTATATAATTTGATCTAGTCATTAACAGAGTAAATTAAAGGTGACAAATTACAAGTTTACCAGCATATTTCACATACCCACACAGGTGTACACGTATATTAATAATTGCATCAGTATGTGCGGTCTTGTTGGAAATCTCACTACAAAAATAACCACTATATAATTACTCAAAACTAAACTGTTACTGCTGTGTATTAAAAAATCCTATTTTTATTGCACAGTGCCCTTCATAGTCCCTTTGAGTTTTATTGCATTATTACAAACAGTTTTATTACTATACATATCTAATATACAGAAAAACAAAAGTAGTGTTATCTTTGGGGACGGGGTAATCAAGAAGGACAGAGCACTGCCCTTTCTGTGCACCATGAAGGTGCTCAGTGATCTCTGGCTCCATATGACAACTTCAGGGTCAGTCACATGCAGTCCTACTGGGAAGTCTTGTGGCAGGTCATCAGTTGGTCCTGCTCTGCTTGCGATTTATTTTCCTTGACAGTTCATTCTTCTTTCTGTCAGAATACTCTCTTTGCTTTCTTAGCAGCCACCCCCTTGGTCTCCCCACTGCTGTCTCTGGCACGGTTTCACAACAAAGCACATCACTAAGCCAAAGCCTGCTGAGTCGACTTTTCAACTGTGCTGCACACCACGTGACACTCCTCCTCCCAAATAACAATTCACTGTGGGTAATATGTTCCTAGTTACTCTTCTGCTTCCAGACTTGGGTCTCAGAAGAGTTTCATAATGACTATACACGTCGACTCTCTTATCTCACTGGGAGAGACCTAACAGTGCTTGCTGTTTACAAAAGCATAATTGTTTCCATGGTCTCTTATTTTTGCACCCACTGAACAAACTCAAAGGTCTTCCAGGAGACCGTACTTTTTCCTGTAAGAGGGGCAAAGCTGATATACTTTTTTTTTTTTTTTTTTTTTTTTTTAATATTGTGAATGCCTAGCTAAACTATGCATTTGTCAAAACAAAAGACAAAACCTAAAAATTAAAAAACATTACTGGCATTTTTACAGTCTTACTACACCTTGGTCTTCCATATTTGCCAATTTTATCCAAAGATAAGCTAATTAAAATTTTGTACAGAAAAGCTTTAACAAAGTGTAGTTAACTTCTCTCTACCACCTTTAAAGCTACAAATTCATAAAACATTTAAACCCAAGATGATTAATTTAATCACATTAGCAATACTAATGAGAAAATAAATGCAAGATTGTGACTTTTCAGACAATAAAATAAAACGTCAGTAAAACTGTATGAAAAGCATTTTTTTTTTCAAGGGTAGGACTCCCAAAATTGAGATGTATCGATTGTCATCTTAGGTATCTTAAGGAAAGTGCTGTCAAGGTACTATTTTATTTGAAAAGACTGCAAAATACCATCAAAAAATGACTTCATCATAAACATGCTCATCTCAGAAAATTATGCCACTTTTTAAATATACAAGGGAATGCGTATCTGCATATCTGATACCAAGGACTGCTGAGTCTTAAGTGGTATTTAGGAGTACTGTAATATACACTGCCCAAACTCTTACATCTTGACTTCTTTTAACTGAAATCCTAGATATGAAAGACCTATTTCCATGAACAATTATTGAAAATAATAAGCCTAACAGATTAAAAAAAAAAGAAAAAAAGTGGGAAAAAACACTCTTTTCCCCATCCCCCCAAATATAAGTGAAACTTTACCGCAGGGCAAGCTTAGAGAAATAGTAGTGACAGAGGCTATTTCTTTTCGTATATGTGAAGCCGTCAGCTCAATGTTCCCTCTCTTCTGACCTTTGTTACAAGCAAAGCGTATGTACTGCTGCAGGCTGAAGGCAATACATATAGAGCCAAACAGTGCAAGTGTTACCTCATTAGACGTATCTTCCAGCTTGTTCTGGTAAGCTGTCAAGGTACAACTCAAAGTCTCAAGGACAGAGAAGCTTGAAGGTTTACCTTTGTCCTTACAAGTGCCTAAAGAAAAATAGAGAATGAAAATTAAGCCCATAAAGCCACAGAGAGAAAACTACTCACACTGGATGAGAAATATTAAAATTAGTTAGGGCCTCAGTGACAATACAAAACACTGAACAGCAGCCTTGCTTTCCACAGAAGATAAAGCTGAATAGCCATAATTTCATAGCAAATACAGCTGAAAGACATTTGTATAAAAGTTTTAATACAAGATACAGGACTGTAAATTCTGGATTACATTTTTACCTAATGTATTTGGTATGTAGTTCATATATAATTTCTACAGTGGTCAAAACTGTGTCATTCAGTCAGACCAGCCAACATTAAAACCACACAATAACACACTTTGAAAAACACATTGCCTGAAAGTTAAGTATGTTACACTCTTCTTGACATTATTTTACTGTTGTGACTAAACATGCAAATTATAATGTAGTACTTCATTTACTCAAAGCTTTACTGAGCCAAAGATCACATGACTATATTATGCTTGGAGAGGTCTTAAAAACCTTTTAAATGATCTTGAATTTCATTCCAAAGGAAATAATAATAAAAAAAATATTATCTGTCTGCAGAGTCCTACATAATGTTTCAATTATAAATCTTCAAGCTGATATATCCATTATATACACACTATACTTATTTATTAAACCTTTAGATGGAGACTTCTGATCTGGTTGCCTTAATTAGGGACACATGAACAAGTCTGAACATTCCAAAGCCTGTAGCACAATGTGCTAAGAAAGCAAAACAACCCTATATTGATCAAGAGGTCATAAGATGTCAGCTGATATTAAATTTCCAAGTAAAACGTACCCGTTTTTTCTGGTGTTACAGCAAAATAGCAAGTTATTGACAGATTCCTCTTCTCAGCTTTGTTTATATTAGTATGCAACTTTCATAAATCCATTTTGTAACAAATGATAACATCACCTTTTCCTCAAGCCTTAAAGCACTATACTTTTACACTTCTAGCTCCAAAAAAAAAGCTGTAATGCAATTAGCATCAATTTTCCCAGGGTGGCTCATAAAGTCAAATCAGATACTAAACACTAAGTCTTTTCATTGGGTCAGTCACAGTCCTGAATGAAATTTTATCAGTCAGAGAAGGTGCCCTTACAGACTTTAAATCCAACAAGTTGTTGGATTTAAAAAAATAAATAAATAAATAAAAAATTAAGAATCCTGTGGTTAGTATTATCTAATAAGTGTGATATTCTAAAAAATTGGATTTATCCTGTATGCCACACATAACACACTATTGTTAGTGGAAAACCTGCACACACATGCAAGTTAGAAAATACTGCCAACAGCCATTCTGAAAATGTAAGTTCTAAATTAATTACTGACTTCTTTCCAAGCCCTTCAATGCCAGAAAGCATAGAGTATGGCTGAGTACTATTCAGATTGGACACTAACTTATCTATTCAACTTGCTGGCCAGCTGTTTCTGTTGAAGTTACGCCTAGAAAAACCAATACCATTTTGTAAATTTGTTTTCAGTCTCAGGACTCAGGGCATAATCTGCCCTACAGCATGAAAAGTGAACGTATAAAGAATGCACATAAAAGGGAATTTAGAAATAAAGCACATCTCTAGGACAGAATGCTGCTCTGTCCTATCAGGGACCTCCAGTGGACAGCTATTTTCCATAGTTTCTAACCATCAACAGAGTCAGGGAAAAGCAAGATCTTCTCAATGGGAGTCCAGTGCCCTGACTCCAAACTCTGAGTCCTAGAACTGTCCCAGATGGCAATTTATTACACTTACAATCATCCTGAGAAAAAATCATAAAATCTGACCTTTTGTGAGAAGTTCATATTTTAGATATAAGTAACAGATCTGTAACACCTTACAATACTACCATTTTACCATAGCTAAAGTTAAGGATGCACAGGACTCCAGTGCTGTCTTTTCAATTACAAAAGCAATTTCTTCCTATTATCTATTGTAGGAACACTTTGCAGTGAACCTATTGCAAAGGGAAAAAAAAAAAAAAAAAGTACTGTTCTTCCCTACTTCTAGCTCTAAAGAAGCTTTAACACGCAGTTATCATCAATTTAAAAAAACAGCCATGAAGCCCATCTAGCAGTTGTCTTCCAATCCATATTTTTCATCAAGATGTCTAAATAATGTATCTTCATTTCTGAAATCCCAATCTGCAATGCTGTCCCTAAAACATGCCTTTGAACTGTCTTAATTTACATCATGGTTGCCAAGAAGAGACTTTTGCCAGTAAACTTTCCATCCTGGCATTCTTTGCTGCAACCTTATTTTCTACGCAGACCAGCTTGCCAACAGAAATACCAGATTCCACCTTCCTGCATTAGCTGAAAACAAGCCTACAGCTTTAATACTGGCCAAATGTTGTCTGTTTCCATACAGCTATGCAGGAGACATGCAACGTAATCCAAATGGCACTGTCTTGCTGGAGAGGCCATACTGCAGCAACAAGGGGGAAAACAATACTTGAAGCATTTGCCCAGTATCACCTAAGAGTTTGGGGGAAAAATCTGGGGGAAATGCCAGGTTCAACATGACTCTGACAGGAGGTAAAAAGATGAGTAAACTACTCTTTCAGTCTTTCTACTGATTCAAACAGCTAAAACTCTTATCTCTTTATACTCAATTCACAATTTTCTCTTTTCTTCAGATTACTGCAACTTTTTTGTTTCTTTTTTGCTTAAAATGAAGACAGATTTCCCTGAGCACATTCTTACAGGTGAATAACTGCAAAATATGACAAACTGAATATGAACAAACTGAAATCATGCAAATTGGCTGGTAACAGTAACAATGCTGTGGAATACTTATAAAGGTCACTTAAAAAGAGGAAGATGTAGATCGTATTTCTTAGTTTGGAATGTATAAAGGTTTTTTTTTTTTAATTTCTTTTAATCTGACAAATATAAAGTCTTCTTCTCTTTTTCCTGGATAGCTCCAAAAGCACAGCAACTATCAGCACTTAAATGAAGGGTCTGGAGCCTTTATATTGGCAGATTTTTAAGGAAAATTTTTGACCACTGGAGTTGAAAGTCTAAAGAAAAAAGAATCAAAACAAGGAAGACTGTCCAGTCAACTGTGGCTCCTGTAGCGTCAATTCCCCGCTTCTGCTAATTAAACTATGAAGATTTACTGATGATCTTGACATTTTCTGGCATCAAGGCATTTTCATTTCAAATAACACTTTTTTTTGTTTTTTTTTAAATGATATTGTTAGATAATTAACATGGATTTCTACATACACCTATGCAGCCCTAATCACAGAATCACAGAATTGTAGGGGTTGGAAGGGACCTCGAAAGATCATTGGGTCCAACCCCCAAACATATAATAAATTCCTAAGTGTAACACATTAAGCTGAGAGCATTAAAATGTTAAGTTTCACACTTAAAAGCACACTGAACATGTAGAACAAATGTATTTGTCAACATCCACTTCAGTATTAGAGATAAAGACTCAATCTACAGCAGTGCTAGATTTGACTTTCTGCCTCAACTAAGCCTCTACAGGGACATTGAAGCTTAAAAAAAAGATCCCTTTAAATAAGATCTTTCGAAGTTTTCTTCAAACAACAAAAGCAAATTAATACTGAAGTTACCAAATCCCTAATAAGATAGAAACAGGTCAAAGCTGTTCTCTGCAAGGTTTATCATGAAGGAGAACAGAAAACCTACCCAAAAGCCAATTACTGCTTTGGAACTACACTTTGGCAGCAGCATCCAGCTCCCTCCAGAATTGCAGTATCCCCTCTGGGCATGTGGAACTTTGCAAGATTGAGGAAAACATACAGATTTGAAGAGCTTTTCAGTCTGACATATCTGCAGTAAACCTATAGGTATTACCCACAGGAATTACAATTACGGAATAAGACTGATACCTGCTCCCAAATAAGTTATATAGCCCATATGAAGAAATCAATTTATCACATATTCAAGGCTAGGCCTTTGAGAACAACAGAATTTCTAGGGAGTTCCTTTACTCTATTTTAACAGTACCAGGCCTTAAAAAAATCTTAATTTATAAGCGCATCTTTCCTTAAAGATGTTACACCGCCTTTTCTGCCTATTGTTGCTAAACATTGCAGAAACTTGTCATCACGATTTAAATCAAATAGATTAATCTACCCTTTAAGAAACTTTTGACCTGTTTTTGGTTTGGTTTGGTTTGGTTGTTGTTGTTGTTGTTTCCAGTTTATTTGCTCTGTAAATTGGAAGGTTTTTGTGTCTAGCATATGACTTTCTAACAGGAATCACATAAGAGATTTTTTTTACACATAGCATTAAATGAAAATTTCAAATAAAAAAGTGTATTGTTTTCACCCATTAAAAAAGATCACAAGCTTCTATGTTAAAATTCTGTTTGTTAGCCACAAGTTAAAATGTTTGTGCATGCAGCAGTTTGTTGATTGACAACTTCTACCTTGCAATTCATTATAATTAGAACAGAAAAATAATTGTATTAGATCAAATGAATGTAATTGAATACTAGTGCACACTCAACAGCAAAAAGTATTGTGCTATATCATGTGTCCTACACAACCTTTTTGAATATATGACCTTTAAGTTGCTGAAGGTTGCCTCAGAATTTGGCTCAGTTCAGGCAAAACATCTGTTCCCTTTGCAGGTATACTGTAAGGACTTTTTTCTCAGTTGGATTTAGAACACAGCAAGTGAGCCCTTTTCTGACCGATCATACACACCCCAGCATTTGTAAATCAAACTCTGGGCTGACAACAGCAGGTCCACATTCCGTCACCCTTTCTCAGCTAGGAAGGCCATTTGACTGCTGTGAGAACTGCTCTTATCATGTCATCAAATCAAAGCATGTTGAGAAGAGGGAATGCAAGAGGCATCTGCAGAATTCCCACAATGTAGTGACTTTGGAACATTGACAGATGCATCTGTCATTTTATACCTTCAACTAACCTGCTGTCCGCTGGCCTGACATAGCAAAGCTGTCCAAGAGTAACTCCAGCTCTCTCATGTTGTTTTCATACGCCTCTGTTAGAAAGACCTGGCGTTTCTTGGCCTTTATTTGACAGGAGAGACAGACAGCAGAAGAGGGGGGGAAAGAAATCCATTAAGATAGCATATATAAGCAATACAGATCATGGTATTTTTATTGCCTTTTACATTTAGATTCATGTTATACTTTTAACACATATTTTCCTGAGTCAAATCAGCTAATGCCACAAATAAGTAACGGGGTTTCATGGAAACTTGAAACACTTTTAAAATAGAAGTAAAGGTTTCAGGTAGTCAAAATAAAAATAAAAATTGGTCTTGAAGATCTTCTGCTTTAAAAATATCTTAACGAACGATGATTAACTGCTGCCCATGAAGCAATATGCAAGCAATGAAATCTATTGTTGTACCCTACAAGGGCATCCAGAAAGACACCAAACTACTGGCAGACAGTCTAGAAATTCATGATTTGGCACCCTGTCAAATCCCACACCTATTCTCATTGCAAACCTGCCTACTTCAATTGTTAGTATCTTCCAAGCTTGATAGTTATTTCCTCAACCTCAAAAACTTCTCCCTATGAATGGAATGTAAAGCAGCAGAGCCTTTCAGCTTCTAGCATTGAATTTTCTTAAAGAAAGCTGTTAAGTGCAGCCTATTCAAATTAAGACACTATTTTTATATTGAGGGTAGAATGGTATTATAGCAGAGTTTTTAATCAATGCAATAATAAAGACTGTATCAAATCATTCTTTCAAGTTATATCCAATACTAAAACTTGCAGCTTTCAAAGATTGCTATTACAGATGCATCTGTAATTGCAGACAAGACTAACATCCTGTTGGACATATGTAGCTTTCACTTCTCAAGAGAAAAGTATAATTTTAGATGATCATTGACAAAGTGTGTTACAACTCATAAGTTTAAAAAAATCAAGAGGAAACGAGATTTAAATATTTTTCATAATTTTGTTATAACAAGGTTTATGTTCAAAGATGTCAAAGGTTATGTTCAAAGATGTTATGTACAAACTAATTATTTTTAATTACTCAATTTATTTTTATTCTAAATTCTAATACCTATTTGACTAATTTCCACTTCTACTTTGTTATGAACATTTACCCTATTTGCACTGAGAAAAATCCTACTGTTTTCTATCATATCTATAAACTATGGCTTTAATTATGCTTCACTGCACATGTAAAGACCCAGTCAATTTCTCAAGTGTGGGAAACATCCTCCACAAGAAAACTGCTACTGCTACACACTGGTGGCGTATAACTGGCAGGCAAAAAAAAAAAAAAAAAAAAAAAAAAAAAGACTTACTTAATTCTCTGCAGTGTTCTTCACTACTCAGTTTAAATATTTTATAAATTTGCTTTACTCTTTCAATTTTAATTATATGTACTGTATATCAACTAATATATTATTCATGTGTGTATTTCAATGTTAGGTCCCCTGCAGCATTTACACGCCTTTCCTTGTGTGAAAGTTTGTACTAAACTTCATAAAGAATTTCCAAACCACTTCTATGTAATTAAAAATAAGCAGGTTTTAATTCTTAGTCTATAAAATTTTCTACATAGAGAGAAATTGTATTTGCTGAAATCCAGTAAAAATAATTTACAGGATGCAAATATATTAAATTCATTACTGTCCTGTACTGATACAATCTCAAAGACCTCACATATTACAAATAAGTTAACAACATGAACAGCATCATCATAGAATACTCTTTTTTATACAAAGCACTCCAGCACAGACAAGAGAAAACTAAGTCTTCCCAGAAAAAAAAAAAAAAAAACCTTTCCCATGAAAAATTAAAATGTGAGAATTCTTTTTCTCTCTCCTAATCCAATTTTTTCATTTGGATTAGTTAATTTACCACAATTTAAACAGTATATTGCAGTTTATTTAGTCTTCACTATTGCTCTGTGCTTTATTTGCTAACTGCATCCATACTCTCTAAACCAATTTCAGTCTCTGTTTTTCAACAGCAATAAAGATCAAAGGGAAATTCTTCAGACTAGCCAGTTTCTCCACACTTCTGCTGCAAAAAATTTTGTATCCTTCCTTTCTAACTCCCATTTGCAATCACTCTCTCCCATTATTAGAAATACTGTGAACTACAGTGTAGGAAATCCAGCCACTGGATAAGAGTAAAAAAAGGGCCTGAACATATCGATCTAACTTCTTATGTCTCACTGACAGGTATCTAATAAGAATGCGTAGAGTCGTAAAATCATGGAATAATTTAAGCTGACAGGATCTCTGGAGGTCATCTGGTCCCACTCCCCACTCAAAGCAGGGCCATGCTTGAAGTCAGGTTAGGTTGCTCAGAGCACTGTCCAGTCAAGTTTTGAGTATCCTCAAGATTCAACAACCCCTCCAGGCAACCTGTTCCAATAGCTCACAATCCTCACTGTGAAGGTTTTTTTCCCCCTTACAGGTAGTTAGAATTTCCCTTTCTAAAACTTCTGTTTGCTCTCATACTTGCACTGCACATTTCTAACGAGAGCATAGCACAGTCTTCTCCAAAAGCACCCATCTGATAGTTCATGGCAGTAGCTGTAACTCCCTTAGTTTTCTTTCCTTCAAGATGAACAAACACAGAGAGCATACATAACTCTGCTTTGAAAGGGGAAATGGAGTCCACTAGAGTGTAGGAGTGAAATATAATCAGTTGCAGCTGCTGAAAGATCTCTGCCAGATCCAACTATTCAAGGAGATGAGATTACTCTCTCCCACCACCTCCATCCATCATCACATTTGTGTTAGGGGATGTCATTCCTGTGTGAAGACTTGTATGAACATTCCCTAGATTACTTCAAAAGGGAAAATTAGTGCAAAGCCTTTATGTAAGGATGGTTTGCTTCCCAGCCCTTTCTACCACATTAGTAGAAAGAGGTGAAAGACCACTTGTAAAGTAAGCCTTTTGCTGACTTTTCTTCACTTCCTGCTCATCAGGACTGACCATTCTTGAGCTTGGAGGTGATCCTTGAAAATCAAAGGCAACAGAAGACCTGCAAGAATGAACAAGGACCTCCCAGGTAAATTTAAATATATAAAGAAAGCACACAGAAGGTGGAAGCGGGGACAGGTGACCTGGAAGAAATGCAGAGACACTGTCAAAGCATAGAGGAATGAGCTTAGAAAAGCTAAAATCTACCTAGAATTGAATCTAGCAAAGCATGCGAAAGGCAGAAGTAAAGGTATCTTCACACAAATCACCAGCAAAAGGAAGACTGTGGGCAAAATGTGGGCCTGCTACTGAGCGGGGAAGGAAATCTGGTGATGAGGACACAAGAAAGGCTTTCTCAATGCCTTGTTCACCTCAGTGCGTAAGATCAGCCTTCATGAATCTCAGTTCCTCGAGACCAGTGGTAAAGCCTGGACCAAGATGACTTACGCTCGGTGGTGGAAGACCAGGAAACATTTGAACAAACTGAATGCACACATACCCATGGACCTGATGGCATGTACTCACAAGAGCTGAGCAAGCAGGCCAATGTTACTGTCAGGCCACTCTAAACTGTCTTTAGACATTGCCTCCCATAACATCATAATGGATAAACTGGTGAAGTATTGGCTAGACAAGTGAACGAGGCAGATTTAAAACCAGCTGAACTGTAGGGCTTGTGGGGCAGTAAGCAGGCAGAGGGTCGTGAGCAGTGGCACAAGACTGGTGTGGCTGGGATCCCAGTGGAGTAAGCAGTGGAGCCAATGCTGTTTAACATTCTGTAACATCTTCATTAATGACTGGGATGATGGTCAGAGTGAACCCTCAGCAAGTTTTCAGTAGAAAAGTGGAAGCATTGACTGAATCACCAGATGGGTTTTGCTACTATTCAGAAGGACCTGCAGCTACTGGAGAAATGGGCCAACAGGAACATTAGGAAGTACAAAAAAAAGGTAAGTGCAAAGTCCTGCACCTGGGACTTTACAGGTCTAACATGTACATAACTCTACATGGCAGCACAGGCTGGAAACCAGCTTGAGGTCAACGGACCATGAGATAGCAATGTGTGCTTGAGGCAAAGAAGGTCACCAGTATCCGGGGCTGCACTAGCAAAGCTATCGGCAGCAAGTTGAGGGCAAGTGATGCCTTTCCCTCTAGTCAGCCCTGGTGAGATACATCTGCAGCGCTGGGTCCAGTTCTCAGCTCCCCAGTAAAAGAGGGAAATGGATTTATGGGATTGAGTCCAACAAAGGGCCAAAGGTGACATAGGAACTGGTAAAACTGTAATACCAGGAGTGGCAAAGAGAGCTGGGACTGTTTAGCCTAGAGAGGAGAAGGCTCAGGTGGACTTACAATGTGTGTAAGCCCTTGACAAGAGGAAGTGGAGAAAAGAAAGCCAGACTCCTCAGTGGTGCTCAGTCACTGGACAAGAGGCAATGTACACAAACTAAACTACATGAAATTCCATTTAAATACAAGAAAAAAAATACTGTGAGGATGGTCAAACACTAGAACAGACTGTCCAAAGTCATTGCGTAGCTTCAGTCCTTGGAGATATTCAAAATCCAGCCACATACAGTCCTGAAAAACCTGTTGTAGCTGACCTTGCTCTGAATGGGGTGTGGATTAGATGATCTCCAGAGATGCCTGCCAGCGTCAGTGACTCTGCCCTTCTGTGTGATTAGTCTGAAAGGAAGGTACCCAGAGGGAAGAATGAAAGAATAGTCTGGTTGAAATAATACATCCACTATTATATCTAATTTCAAAAAGCCCAACTGCATGCATCAAAAACACTTCAGAATTTAAAATTCTCCAAATTTATATTGAGTATCTCCTATCCCTCCCAAACACAATTTTCGCCTCCAAAATATTCAGACTGGGAGGCTAGAAACCAAATAATATGGCAGTAAAATCATACTTCCTGAACTCAGAATATATGCTGGACTATAGCCCCTTCCCCAAGTCAAACCTCACATCCTTAAGAAGGCTCTTAGTATTGCAAAACATCCCCTGAGAACAGAAGAGGTTCTGGTAGAAGAATGTATTTCACCATATATTTACATAAACATCTAAAAACACAACTGCATTTTTCAAGACAATAAATAGAAGCCAAGTATTTTTTATTACAAGTATTGTAGGGTCCAACCAGGGGAAAATTCTTCCAAATGCTACAAACCCTTAACTAAGATTAAATGGAACTATTAGGAAATCCTACTACTTATATAAACTATTTCACCCACTGTCCGAACTACACTAACCTTTCAGAGGCAGGGTATTTGCACTTATCTGGGCAACTCCCTACCACCATGGCTGCAGAGGTACTCTCATCTACAGTCTCCTATTTTGGTATGATTACATCACCTGCTCCAGAACAGAAATGAAGTTCCAGTGTTTGTTTTTTGTTTTGTTTGTTCATTTGTTTGTTTTCTTTTTTGATTTATATTGGGGTTTTTGTTTTTAGGATTTTCTAAGAGTGAACTCTGATGTTGTTGAATAAAGTATAAACCCTACTATACACGCTTCAAGAATAGCCCATGTGACCTGATTCTGCAAATGCGTGAATCTCAATGTTAATATGATTTAAGAATAAACATGTAGGCAGGAGTCTGAGGCTCTTTCAAAACTAACTTAACAAAAACTCCAGATCTATCAAACAACGAACTGGGGTCCTGTCCTGCAATCTACTGCCATTATTCCGTGAGGGATCTTCTCAGGAACATTGCCTGTTTTATTCGCACTTGCAGGGATTTCCTGCGTGACTCTACTGCACGCAGACTAATTCAGTCACTTAGTATGCAGTCCAAGTGTCATCTGTTGATGTCAGAGCATGTGACAAAGCAAGACACAGCCACACAGTCACTAAGAAGCAGCGTGTTTAGCTACTCCTTGAAAAGCATTTGGGTAAATGCTTTGTAAAAGGATCAGAATGCAGTGACCAAAGCAAATCAGTTACAGAAATAGCTCCAGAAGGCTGCTCCACAGTAAACAAAAATTTGGTTTTACCTGAGTGATATTCTGTATTGCAGGACAGTGGCACAAATTTTAAGCAACCAAGCAAGAACTGTGTCAAAAAACCCCAACCCCCGATAATATAATTCTTTAGGCTACTCTTTATTTTTGTTCGTTAACTAGCTATTAAATACTTCTCATTTTATTTATTATCTCGTATTAACTAAAATTTTTGAAAGTTTGTAGAGCAGTTTTTAAAACATGCCTGGACACAGGTAAATTAAATACAATTTCTCAAGAAATTGTGTACCTCAGTTTTAATAACCTAAAATGAAATTAATCAAAAATGCTAAAATTTTAAATAGAACATTTCTAGTTTCCTAAAGAGAAGTTTGCAACAACCTTTTGGTAGAAGAGAATTTTATAAGAGTTTCTCTTCAGACTTTTTTGGTTAATTCAGTTTTTTTTCAAAAATTGGCAATTTCAAAAGCACTTCTTAAATGCCTGTCTTCAAACACTGGGACATCACAGCTTGAGTGACATCTCCAGAATAAATTATGAAATTGATTTCTTTGTAGAAGATCATTTAAACATATGCTTGACATCAGTGGGATTTATCAAACTGATTGGTCTTCTTAAACTGGGACAACAAAAGAAGGAACACTTGAGTTAAGGCAAGTAAAACAGGAACACAAAACAAGGTAATACAGCATTTAACAATCATTAGTATAAAATTAATGAAGACTGTGCCTCTGTCTTCTGTGTTGCTTTTATTTGTTTGTTTGTTTTTGGCTGAAACAAAAAAATGTTCACAGTTAATCTTTGACATTGAGTACCAGATTCTATTCCACAGAATTTGTAGAATAATCATACTATTCAGGGTGTTTTATTGTCTGTTCAATCGATACTTGAGAGACTACTACTAAACAACAACAGCTACTGCCAAAGTACATGAACTAGATTCTCAAACAATCCTGTCCTGACTTTCAGCTTGCAATAACCTACAAGGCTATTCCAGACAACCTAAATATATACACCACATGACTGCATGCATGACTGCAAGGGAAAGATTTATATGCCACAAGGTAAAAAAGTCTGGGTGTAATCTATTACACTACTTATACACTAATTATACAATTATACTACTCCTGATAGTATCTATACAAGGGGGAGGAAATGAATACACAATACATCCAGATTAAAGAAATTTACACTAAAATACACTATTCTTAATGACTGCAATTTCCTAATATGCATTCTGGTGAATTGGCAAGTTCCCCAGATTTCAATATACATTTCTCATACAATAAAAGTTCTACATCTCCCTCTTGTCTGGTACTAAGAATTAGTACTCATCCACTACTAGGTGCCAGAAATGTAAATACCCTGAGTAACTTTAAAATCTATTCAAGACACCACTTATTCTTTCCCCATTGGGGCAGGAATACAGCTGGGACTGTTTCAATTTAAAACAAGATCTGAATCACAATGGCCATTCCTCCAAATTCCTGTTCTTCAAGCTTAAATTTCTAAAAACCTTAGCTGGAAATAATGACAAGCTTGAGACCAATTTCCTCAGTAAAAACATAATGGAAATCTTGAGAGCCCGCTCATGCTGAACACTCATAAACAGTTTTGTTTGATACCAACAGATTCTATCACATTTGATCCATGCAAATTTCTGGCAAACTTCTGCCACATGCTGATATTTAAAATTAAAAGCAGTGTAACTACTTTACTATACATTCTGCTGAGCCATAATAAAATGTGTTTTTTTATATATATAAAAAGTTTCCAAAGAATGTATTTGGTCCCTGCCTAAGTCTGTTTCTCTAAAAACAAACAGCCTTCACTGGTTTGATTATATTTCCCAAAACGTTTTACAAACAAAAATGTTAACCTGTGTTATAGCAGTATAGTGAGAAACCAATATAAGATTATGAGACTGGAGTGGATAGGACAGGATGTCTAATGGTAATATAAAACATAGGAAAGTAACGAACAGATCAAGAAAGCAAGATCGGGAAATGAAGGGAAGAGAACACATTTTCACATAATTTTAGTATGTGTCTGATAATGTGAATGTATGTGAAATGCTATCTATACTCAGTTTTTGCTAGAGACTTCTGCTTTTACTTTTCTGGGAAAAAAAATAAAAAATAAAAAAATAAATAATAATAAAAAGTTGTCCAGACTCAATAAACAAGACCACACACAGCCATTCCTGCTTCTCAAACAAATACAGTAAGTCTTCAGGAAAAATACAAAGCCATCAAAGGTGATAAAAACCTAATCCCAAAGGGGACCATTAATGCAACTCCACAGAAAATGAGTGTTTTTATTACCTGTTCAAGACAGTTCTCTGGTTTGAAATCACTCCATAATAACAATTAAAACAACCAGCTCTATGAACAAGACCCTTCTTTTAACCAAGACAATCTATTCTGCTTTTTACCTTTCTATAATGTAATGTTCATTTTGAATACACTAATATTTTTGCCATTACCAGAAACCTTGACAAAAACTAGAATTTTGTCCTGAATTTTTGTCAAATGCAGCCTAAATGTTAGTAAATAAAACACAAAATAAAAAGGAAAATCTTTATCACAGAGATAGCTAACAAGTCTCTAATGTTCATAGTAGAAATATGTCATATTGAACATATAGTTCATATGAATGCATGCTAATCATTACTGACAGTAGTTAGGGGACACATCTTATTCCTTTTGTGCCATATAAGATAACTTTTCCAGGTTAACTAGGCCAGCAAATGTCTTTTAATACACTTCTCGCAGGGAAGAAGGTGTGATTCTCCCAGAAGGAAGAAGGGGTTTTTGATTTGTGTATCAGTTATTAGTTACCAATCTGCATGATAATTGTATATTAAGACAATGTATGGAATAATTCCAACTAAAAAAAAATTAAAAGGAAGATGAACCATTTGGCATCAATCAATTGAAACTAGTAATTAGCTCTGTGACAAAACCTAAAATCACTGAATAGGTGAATGCTTTGCCATTCATACACACTAATTTTGTAGTGACTCTAAGAATGGCCAATCAATGTAATTTTGAAATGAGAATCCAAATTCACTAAAACATTGGCAATGGCAAGGACTGACATATAGAAGATCTATCATCTGTCAGAGGACAGCCATTTGATCCCAGTTACTTAAAACATACTTTATTAATAAATGCACACTACAGATCTCTATGAACTAATTCCTGTCTGAACTGAAGTGTATGAATTTTACAGATATCACACCCAATACTGACTTTAACATTCATGATGGAGCAATTTCACTCCTTCAGCAGTTTCACCCTTCAGCAATTTCACTCCAAAAGGCAGTTACACTTACAGGTTTCTTTTCCAATTCAGTTCTTATCTACAATTTTCACCTATTTGATTATACATAGTCAAGGAAACTATAATTCAAGTCTACTTGTTCGTAATGTTTTTGTTTACAGACTGTGAACATCTTTAATTTTCAGATAAACTGAACAGACGAAAGCAGTAAGTCTGCAGATCCTCTCTTCTGCAGGCCTCTGCTCCTGTTCACTGCAGCTGTAACTGCCAGCAGTGGGGAATTGACTGCCTTTACCTTCCAAACTCACAGTTCCAGGAATGGAAAAGGAAGAAATTTGCAACCCAGTATTTAAAAAAAAAAAAAAAGTTTATGTTGGATAAGTATAGAAATATTGCAAATACTACTACACAGTTGAAAGAGAGAAGGTTTTATAGATAATGCCTAAGATATGTGTATTGTCCCTGCTGCTATGCAACAGGATGGGAAGATCGTTATTCAGACTTGGGGTGAGTAGAAAATTGAGGGAAGGCCCCAGTTGGTCATATAAAAAAGAAAGATTTCACAAAGTAACGCAGTAAAATACATTCTACATGCCAAATCCACATCAAAGAAAAAAAAATCCCCTCTGTTTTGTCACCCTCAAACAAGCATATTTATAGTCAAATGTTGCAGTAAAAACAAGTTGTTGTGTGAAACAAATGTGTGTACATACGATGGTACCTAATGAAGACTGTAGATGAAAAAGGGCTAGGTGCAAAGATATAATATTCCCTACAAGGAACCATAATCTGTTTCTACAAATTGCTGCCTTCTCTAGGAATGTAAACACAAGTTAAATTCGTATAGCCACTCTTTTAAAATAGCTGTTTTCTGCAAAACCTCTTCAGTTAAATACACAGCAGAACACTTCAGGTACGTTTTCAATTTAGCTCCTCCAGTGTATTAGCTACGTTTATTTATGTTTTACAAAAAAAAAAAAAAAAGTAATATGAGTAAGATCAGAGTAACAATGGAGTTCTTGTACTGCTCAGCAAAGCAAATGCATTTTCACAGTATGTTGAAAAACCCCTAAGAAACAAGTGCCACAGGCCTTTTGTCTTACCATTGTAAGTTCCTCTTGTAATTCTCTGCGTGTTTTTTCATTATCCTGTAGCCTCTCATAGAGATCTTTAATTACCTTTTCATTTTCCTCAATCTTCTCATTCATTTGCTTGTTTGTGGAGAAATAATCTCTTTTTAATCTGGAAAGTTTCAGCATTAGAACATTTATTAATCAAAAATACTTTTGTGAACTACACTTTGAAATATAATCAACAGATGTGGCACATATGATGTTTACATATTGTAAGGCTTCTGAAGCCACACGCTATTTTTTCAACTGAAAAAGTCCTACTTTTTTTTTCAGGAAAGTTTTTTCAGTTACTAATGTTTCTACTAAGCTTTCAGCCATAACTTTATTTGATCATTTTGATATGGACTCCAAATCATACGTAATAAACATAATTCATCAAAACTTAATTAACACAGTAGCCCTCTTCAGAAACACCATGTAAAGTCCTGCTTAATCAACAAGCTTTTTTTCATGTAAAAACCTCACTTCTACTGTTTCCACATACCTGACTATATTCTACTCAGAATGGCATGACTTTAGATTTTTCCACCAGCAGATTCATCCAAAGCTTTAAAACATTCTTCTACTAGAACTGTCCTTGCTGGTACTCATGAAAACAAACATACAAACAAACAGACCATGGCATGGCTAAGCAGGCAGCTCATGAGAGCTGCAAAGCCAAACAACATGCAGGAGACAGAAGCGGGAATAGGAATACAAGGAGGAATTTAGAAATACTGCCTAGACATGTAAGCAAGATGTCAGAGGAGCCAAAGCTCACTTGGAACTTATGTTTGTAGAGGATGACAAGGACAAGAAGAGATTTTACCACTATATTACAGCAGGAAAGAAAACATGCTTGTCCACAGGGTTCAAACAACTGCTAGCAGCAGATGAGGACTGAGTTAGGGATTACTTGTGAGAACTGAACGCATAGAAATTGAAGACATCAGATGTGTCGACAGAGCTGGGCAGTGTCATAGTTAGTCTTCTCACCATTACCTTTGAAAGTGCATGGAGATCAGGGAGATCCCTGGCAACTGGAGGAAGGCAAATATCACACCTCTACTTAGATAAATTCAAAAGAACCAGCCATGAAACTACAGACCAGTTAGCCTCACATGTATAAGAAAGATCACAGACCAAGTCCTCCTGGAACAACTTTCTGGGCTCATGAAAGAGAAAAAGATGAAAAGATGGGAATCAGTCACTGAGGATTTATCATGGTAAAATCATGTCTGACCAGCCCAGCTACATCATGATAGAACAAATGGAGTTGTTGACAAAAGGAGATTAGTGGATGATGTTTAACTCAACTCTAGCAAAGCTTTTGACACTGTCTCATAGTATTTTTATAGCCAAATTAGGACTTCACAGTCTAGATACACAGACTACCACATAGATTAAAAAATAAAAAAGGTTAGAAAGTAAATCACAGATGGTAGTGGCTGGTAACTACTGTTGGATACTGTAGGAGGGTATACTACAATCTGTTTAACATCTTTATCAATCACGTGGATTAGGCCAAGAGTGCCATTTCATCAGTTTTGCAGATAACACTGAACTGGGCCGGGTGGACACAACACAACAAAACTGGTATACTGGGAAGAACCTATACAGGCAGGAGGAATGCACCAACATGAAGCTTCTGAAATTCAACTGTGGCATGTGGAAGTTCAGAGTTTGGGAAGGAAAAGCCCCCCTGAAGCAATGCAGCTGGTAACCAGTTGTGGAACAGCTCTGCCCAAAAAGACCTGGCAGAGAGCAAGCCAGCCACAAATTAGCAGCATAGCATTTTAGTAGAGAACTAATAGTAGCACAAGGAAAAAAGTTAATAAACTGGAATGAGCTCTGATGAATGCCATTACAATGATCAGGGGCTGGAGTATAAGCCATGTAAGAACTGAGGGGACTTGATATATTCATCCTGGAGAGAAGATGACTTCAGGATGCATAACAGACCCCCACAATACCTTTAGGTTATCAAGAAGACTGAGACATTACAATCTCATCGCTATAATGTATGGCTGGAGGACAAGAGATAGCAGTCACAAATTGAATCAGAAAAGGTTCAAAGGAGAAACTAGAACAAACTTTTTTCTACCATAATGGCAGTCAAGAAATGGAGGAGAAAGCTTGTGCAATCTCCATTCTTGGAGGTGTTCAAGACCCTACTGGTTGAAGCCCTTAACAACCTGATCTCATAGCTGATTTGAGAAGAAGGTTGAACTGAAGATCTTCTGTGATGCCTTCCAATCTGAATTATTCTATGACATAACTGAACAGTGGCAACAATGAGGTCTCTCTCTTCCTTGTCTTTTCTCCCACCACTTCCATCTCATTAGAATTTTAAGTAATCCAAAAGGCTCTAAATTCTTCCAAATTTTAAAGTTTTGAATAGATATTGTCACTTCCTGGCTTTGACTTGTTTCTTACATACATCCTATAGACTTATCTCTTGTATCTGTAAGATACATTTTAGCTAAACGAATACTTTAAAAGTCCTCCTAACACCTATGTGCTTCTGCTTCAGCCTGGCTGATTTTTTTTCTTTTAGCTGTAGATGTTTACTTCTTATCCTTAAAGAAAGAATTTGTCTATTTCAGTCCTCCAAAGTCACTCCTACTCTCATAGCTTTCAGAAACACAGTAAGAGACATTCCAATTTATTCTATGTCATGCCCTCACTCTTCAAGAAAAGTAAATTCACACAGAGAGCCAGATCCCTTGTTGCTTCCAATTTACATAGTGCTACTGGGTTCAGAGCTAATTAATAAATTATGCAACCCAGAAAAGTCTGTTTGCTTGGGATCAGTTACTACAACCATCTTTTTCTGAGAAAATAATTTCTCACAGCTTTAGATTAGCTTCCAACTTTGGTATCATTTACTCTACATCAAGTCCAGCTAAAAAAAATTCAAGTGTTCTATCACAATAAATGAAAGTTCCCAGCACTTTCCAAGGTATAAGACTTAAAGACAATCTTGTGGGACTCCTCCAGAAAAGGGGAAAATATATTACAATGCCAAACTATGGCTTAAAATAAAATGTCAAGCTCCTGACGTTGTCATTAGTCCAAAGACCACAACCCTCAAAGGTAAGTAGATTGAAAATTCTAATGATGGGATCCAGTGAAAGCAATCACTGATACTCATCAGTATAACTGATACTTGTTTGCCTCAAAACATAAAAAAGGCAGGAGACAAAAGAGGCAGTACATGCCCACAGCATGCAAGTATCTAAAGTATACGACTATACTGACGGCCCACCCAGGACCATCAGGCTGTTTCTGTTTCTTTAAGCTCTGTTGACACAGCCACCAAGTGCTAAATTGTATTGGCTTCCACAGAAAGGTTTGCATTGTCTAAAATCATGGAAGATTTTCTCAGTAGGCAGAAGCTGCTAGAAATAATTGCTTGAATCAACAAATAATTGAAAGTAGTGAAAATACTGTCTGGATATTAGACAGAGTTTATAGTGATATCCAATTAACACACAAAACCAATGCCTTGTGCATATATGAGCAGCTCATACAATTCCAGAACAACTTTTTGAGCTTATGCAGAAAAAAGTAGAATAGTTCCAGAAGTTTCTAGATGGAAGGAGTAAACAGTACCTAGACAGTGCTGGAAAACTAACGGTTTCCTGATCGATTACAGAAAGTCATGCCATGTTGACAAGACAGGAAAAGTTTTTCTAGGCTGAAAACTACTCCAGCTTCCTTGACAGTAACCAAGAAACCCCCCAAACTCATCTGTTTCATTTGAGGATGCTGACTTTGTCTGCTCTAGCTTTAAATACAAATATGGACCTTGGAAAATCTGACCTCGGAAGGACTGAAGAAACAGTCCAAGAATGAGTGGGGAAGAAAAGATATTATCTGTGAAATCATCTGTGAAAACGAGAATTATCCATATTTTCTGGACCACTAGAATATGGCAACCTACCAGAAGATAAAAAATGAACTATATTCTGTGTAATAATAAGAAGTTATATACATGAAGAACACACGAAATGCAAATTGTTTTTTTATGTAAAGCCGGTGATCCAGCAATTTTCAAACAAGGCTGTTTTGAGCACAAAGGAACTTTTTAAATTAAAAAAAAAAAAAAAAATGTCATTTCACTGATACAGGCTCTCTCTACTTCAAGAAAATGCAAATAACTTAGTTTTAGTTTCAAGCCATTTATGTTGCTAACACAGATTCATGTTCAAAGCAAGAACCACCAGGCAGGATGTTCTTTTAGGACCACAGAGAGTCTCAAAATACATTCAGTCAGCTTCCCAGCTGTTAAGACCACAATCTTCATGAAGAATCATAATGTATTTCACATATTGTCACAACTTTTTTTAATATGAAAATTATTTCATTTTCTTAGGGAAAAAAAAAAAGGGGGGATTTATTTTTTTAGTATGGCTCTGGTTTACCTAAATGCATAGTCTCACATTCAGACTTATTTTGTCCTCATTTTTATGAATAACACAACAGATATTTCAAATGTTACTAAAAACAGCTTGTCCTGGTTTCAGTTAGGACAGGGTTAATTTTCCTCCTAGTAGCTGGTAGAGAGAGCCTGGTCTCTCAGAGGATCCTTCTGTGGTGGGGTTGCTGAGGGTCAAAGAACAGCAAGTGCCAATCGCTACTGCAACTGTGCACCGGCGACAACATCGCACCAATCGAGACTCCCTGATTCCCATCCATAAGTTAATTCGTCAGCTGGAGAGCCAAGGAGTGATCAGCAAGACTCATTCACCTTTTAATAGTCCCATATGGCCAGTGTGAAAGTCTAATGGTGAGTGGAGACTAACAGTGGACTATTGTGGCCTGAATGAAATGACGCCACCACTGAGCGCTGCAGTGCCGGACATGCTAGAACTCCAGTATGAACTGGAAACAAAGGCAGCCAAGTGGTATGCTACAATTGATATCGCTAATGCATTTTTCTCCATCCCTCTAGCAGCAGATAGCAGGCCACAGTTTGCTTTCACTTAGAGGGGCATCCAATACACCTGGAATCAACTGCCCCAGGGGTGGAAACAAAGCCCTACCATTTGCCATGGACTGATCCAGTCTGATCAGGGGGAAGCTCCTGAACACCTGCACTGCATCGATGACATCATTGTGTGGGGTGACACAGCAGGGGAAGTTTTTGAGAAAGGGAAGAAAATAGTCCAAACCCTTCTGAAGGCCGGTTTTGCCATAAAACAAAATAAAGTCAAAGGACCTGCACAAGAGATTAAGTTTTTAGGAATAAAATGGCAAGATGGACGTCATCAAATCCCAATGGATGTGATCAACAAAATAACAGCTATGTCTCCACCAACTAGCAAAAAAGAAACACAAACTTTCCTAGGTGTCGTGGGGTTTTGGAGAATGCACATTCCAAATTACAGTCTGATTGTAAACCCGCTCTACCAAGTAACCTGTAAGAAGAATGATTTTGAATAGGGCCCTAAGCAACGACAAGCCTTTGAACAAATTAAGCAGGAAATAGTTCATGCAGTAGCCCTTGGGCCAGTCCGAACAGGACCAGATGTAATGAATGTGCTCTACACCGCAGCCGGGGAGGATGGCCCCACCTGGAGCCTCTGGCAGAAGAAACCTGGGGAAACTCGAGGTCGACCCCTAGGGTTTTAGAGTCGGGGATACAGAGGATCTGAGGCCCACTACACTCCAACCGAAAAGGAAATATTGGCAGCTTATGAAGGAGTTCGATCTGCTTCAGAAGTGATCGGTACTGAAGCGCAGCTCCTCCTGGCACCCCGACTGCCAGTACTTGGCTGGATGTTCAAAGGAAGGGTCCCCTCTACACATCATGCAACCGATGCTGCATGCAGCAAGTGGGTTGCATTGATTACTCAGCGGGCTCGAATAGGAAACCCCAGTCGCCCAGGAATCTTGGAAGTTATTATGGACTGGCCAGAAGGCAAATACTTTGGGACATCACCAGAGGAGGAAGTGGTCCGTGCTGAAGAAGCCCCACTGTACAACAAGCTACCAGAAGATGAGAAGAGATATGCTTTGTTCACTGATGGGTCCTGTCGTATTGTGGGAAAACATCGGAGATGGAAGGCTGCTGTATGGAGTCCTACACAATGAGTTGCAGAAGCTACTGAGGGAGAAGGTGAATCGAGTCAGTTTGCAGAAGTGAAAGCCATCCAACTGGCTTTAGATATTGCTGAACGAGAAAAATGGCCAGTTCTCTATCTCTATACTGATTCATGGATGGTAGCAAATGCCCTGTGGGGGTGGTTACAACAATGGAAGCAGAACAATTGGCAGCGCAGAGGCAAACCTATCTGGGCTGCGGCATTGTGGCAAGATATTGCTGCCCGGGTAGAGAACCTATTTGTAAAGGTACCCCATGTAGATGCTCATGTGCCCAAGAATTGGGCTACTGAAGAACATCAAAACAACCAGCAGGTGGATCAGGCTGCTAAGATCGAAGTGGCCCACATGGACCTGGACTGGCAACATAAAGGTGAATTATTTATAGCCCGATGAGCCCATGACACCTCAGGCCATCAAGGCAGAGATGCAACATACAGATGGGCTTGTGATCGAGGGGTGGACCTGACCATGGACACTATAGCACAGGTTATTCATGATTGTGAAACATGTGCTGCAATCAAGCAAGCCAAACGGTCAAAGCCTCTTTGGTATGGAGGACGATGGCTGAAATATAAATATGGAGAGGCCTGGCAGATTGATTACATCACACTCCCTCAAACCCGCAATGGCAAGCGCCACGTACCTACAATGGTGGAAGCAACCACCGGATGGCTGGAAACATATCCTGTGCCCCATGCCACCGCCCGGAACACTATCCTGGGCCTTGAAAAACAAGTCCTGTGGCGACATAGCACCCCAGAAAGAATTGAGTCAGACAATGGGACTCATTTCCGAAACAACCTTATAGACACTTGGGCCAAAGAACATGGTATTGAGTGGGTGTTTCACATTCCTTATCATGCACCAGCCTCCGGGAAAGTCGAGCGATATAATGGACTGTTAAAGACTACACTGAAAGCAATGGGTGCTGGGACATTCAAAAATTGGGACACACATTTGGCAAAGGCCACCTGGTTAGTCAATACTAGGGGATCTGCTAACCAAGCTGGACCTGCCCAATCAAACCCGTTACATACTGTAGAAGGGGATAAAGTTCCTGTAGTGCATACAAGAAACTTTCTGGGAAAGACAGTCTGGGCTACTCCTGCCTCAGGAAAAGGCAAACCCATTCGCGGGATTGCTTTTGCTCAGGGACCTGGAGGCACTTGGTGGGTAATGCAAAAGAATGGGGAGGTCCGACGTGTACCTCAAGGGGATTTAATACTGGGTGAGAATAGCCCATGAGCTGAATTGTATTATATTAATTACTGTATAATACTGTATGTCATCACTACCATGATTGCTATATACCATAGATGAAAATGGTGATTAATTAAAATGTATTGAAAAGAGTGTAACCTCAGCATGACATAAATGGTATGGAATAAGGGGTGGATATATGTCCTGGTTTCAGTTAGGACAGGGTTAATTTTCCTCCTAGTAGCTGGTAGGGTGCTGTGTTTTGGATTAGGATGAGAAGAATGCTGATAACATGCTGATGTTTTGGTTGTTGCAAAGCAGTGCTTGTACCAAGCCAAGGACTTTTCAGCTCCTCGCTCCTGTTCTGTCCTACCAGTGGGCAGGCTGAGGGTGCAGCAAGAGCTGGGAGGGGACAGAGCCAGGACAGCTGACCCAAACTGGCCAAAGGAGTATTCCATACCATCTGACACCATGCTAAACAATAGATAGGGGTGGCTAGCCGGGATGGGGGGCTGGCTGCTCAGGACAGACTGGGCATCGGTCAGCGGGTGGTGAGCAATTGCATTGTGCATCACTTGTTTCATACACACTATTATTATTATTATTATTATTATTATTATTATTATTATTATTATTA
>CM021797.1:33483606-33528492 GCA_011076525.1 Nettapus auritus | reverse complement strand
TATTATTATTATTATTATTATTATTATTATTATTATTATTATTATTATTGTTGTTTTCTATCTTAATAAACTGTCTCTATCTCAACTCTCGTTTCACTTTTCTGTTTCTCTCCCCCATCCCAGAGAGGGAGGGGGGAGGGTGAGCGAACAGCTGTGTGGTGTTTAGCTACCGGCCAGGTTAAACCACAACAAAGCTCTCTAACCATGTATATAGTAAGGATGAATTCAGTGCTCAAAGGTCCACAAAATTCTTTATCTGTACAAAATCCAGTATCTTCTGTTCTCTGCTATTGTTTAAGTCAACATAAATACCTATGTGTACAGACCCATATAACCCTAGACTGAAGGAAGTTCCACTTCTGCCTTTCTCCAACTCATTCTAGTAGCTTGAATCTCCTTCCACACCCCCACTGTGCACCACCAACTTTAAGTCCTCTTAAACCTCCTCCTTCCCTAAACTTCACCTATTTCTGTCCTTCACTTTACTTAACATTCTGCTTAGTTTTCTGCCTTCCAACACCATTCTTTTTGTTGACTGTTTCTTACCCCACTAAATACCTGATTCAGCCAAAGAAGACAATACTGTACTGTGAATCCTCCTATCTGCCTGGGGAACGTAACAAAGCCATTCTTCCAAAAACCACCTGTTACCAAACAAAACAGATTATGCTAAGTGGGACAGGAATTCCAGGTAATTTTGACAGGCTTTAATTTTTGTCATTCCAGGTATTTTTTTCAGGCTGGTAATGACAAAGTAGCAAGGGAAGTCCAAAATCAATCAAAAGGGACTGTAGGTCTTTGGGGAGACTGGTTAAATGATCAGGAGCACAGGTTGTGTTCGCCTCTGTCCTTCTGATAGGAGGGATCAATGTTGACAAGCAGAGTCATCTCATTAATATGTGGCTTCAAAACTGGTTCAACTGGCAGAACTTCGGGTTTGTTGATCATGGGAAGGTCTACACAACACCAGGCCTGCTGGCACCAGATGTGATCCACCTATCTCAGAGGGGGAAAAGGAGTTTTGCCCAGGAGTTAGTGGGGCTGATCAACAGGGCTTTAAACTAGAGTTGAAGGGAGAAAGGGATAAAGCTGGGCCCGCTGGTAATAAGCTAAGGGATGGCATGCCAGAATGAGAGGGACTGTGTGCTAGTGAGGTCCTTCAGTTCAGCTCCGCGAGGTGCTGTGTACAATGAGGTGCATTCGAAGTGCTTCTACAGAAATGCACGCAGTATGAGGAATAAAATGGATGACCTACAAGTCTTGGCTCAGTCCCAGAGCTACAACATCGTCGGCATAAGCGAAACCTGGTGGGATGAGTCCTTGGACTGGTGTGCTGCAACAGATGGTTACAGGCTTCTCAGGAGGGAGAAAGAAGGGCAGGTGAGGTGGGGGGTGGCAATGTATGTGAAGCATGGGCTGGACTGAGTGGAGCATACAGCTGGTGATGGCAAACTTGAGAGCCTCTGGGTAAGGATTAAGGGATGAACAAATACAGGGGATGTCATTGTGGGAGTCTGTTACAGACCACCCAGCCAGGATGTCGACACCGATGAATTATTCTTTGAGAAACCTCAAGATCCACTGCCCATGTTGTTATGGGGGATTTCAACTTGCCAGTCATCAACTGGGATCAACACATGGCCAACATGAGCAGGTCCAGGAGGTTCATAAAGCACCTCAACGATAACTTCTTGGTGCAGGTGGTAAGGGAGACAACTAGGAAAGGTGCTCTCCTAGATCTGTTGCTGGAGAACAAAGAGGGTCTTGTGGGGGACATGGTAAATGGCAGCCCTCTTAGTCATAGTGACCATGAAGCAGTTGAGTTTAAAATTTTTGGTGACAGAAGGAAAACTGCCACCAAAACTTCAGCCCTGGGTATGGGGAAAGCAGATTTCAGGCTGCTCAGGGAACTGGTCAGCAAGGTCCCCTAGGAAACTGCTTTTGAAGGCACTGATATCCATCAGTGCTGGTCAGTCTTTAAGCACTGCCTCCTAAAAGCAAAGATCAGGCAATTCCAAAGTATTGGAAGTCAGGCAGGTGGGGCAGAAGGCTGGCTTGGCACCACCAACTTTAGGGTGGTGCCAAGGGATCTTCTACTGGAGCTTAGACAGAAAAATAAAGTGTATGGCTGCTGGAAGGAAGGACAGGCAATGAGGAAGGAATACAGGGATGCTGTTCGCGTTTGTGTGGAGAAAATTAATGTGGCCAAAGCCCAATTAGAGTTGAAGCTGTCCAGGTCTGTGGGAGACAATAAAAAGTTGTGCTTTTTTAATATGTGAAAAGAGAAAGGAGAACCAAAGAAAACACAGGTCCGCTACTTGATGAGGAAGGTCACCTCACAGACAATGACATAGGCAAAGCAGAGATATTCAATGCCTTCTTCGCCTCTATCTTCAACAATGATTATGGGCTTCGGGACCCTGGGTGCCCTGAGCTGGAGGACCATGACAGTGGGAATCATAAACTCCCAACCAACCCTGAACGTGTGCGGAATTTGCTGATCCACCTGGATCCATACAAGTCCATGGGTCCAGATGGGATTAATCCCAGGGTGCTTCGAGAGCTGATCTTATCTTTATGATAAGATCACCCATCTAGTCGATCAGGTGAAACCAGCTAATGTGATCTTGTTGGACTTCAGCAAAGCTTTTGACACGGTTTCCCATAGGATCCTACTGGGCAAAATGTCCAGCATACAGCTTAACAAAAACATCATACAATGTGTGAGCAATTGGCTGACGGGCAGGGCTCAAAGGGTTGTGGTAAATGGGGCTGCATCAAGCTGGTTGACGGTCACCTAGTGGGGTCTCTCAAGGCTCCATTTTAGGGCCAGTCCTCTTCAATGTTTTTATAAATTATTTGGATGTAGGACTAGAAGGTGTTTTGAGCAAATTTGCCGATGACACCAAACTTGGAGAAGTTGTGGACTCTGCTGAGGGTGGAAAGGCCTTCCAGAGAGATCTGGACAGATTGGAGAGCTGGGCAATCACCAACTGCATGAAGTTTAACAAAAGCAATTGCTGGGTTCTGCACCTGGGACAGGGCAGCCCTGGCTATACATACAGACTGGGCGACGAGACGCTGGAGAGCAGCCTCGCAGACAGGGATCTGGGGGTTGTGGTTGACAGCAAGTTGAATATGAGCCAGAAGTGTGCAATGGCAGCCAGGAGGACCAACCAGATCCTGGGGTGCAACAAGCATGGCATTGCTAGTCGGCTGAGGGAAGTGATCGTCCCGCTCTACTCTGCGCTGGTATGGCCTCACCTCGAGTACTGTGTGCAGTTCTGGGCACCACAGTACAAAATGGACGTGAAACTATTGGGCAGTGCCCAGAGAAGGGCTACAAAGATGGTGAAGGGCCTAGAGGGGAAGATGTATGAGAAGCTGCTGAGGTCACTGGGTCTGCTCAGCCTGGAGAAGTGGAGGCTGAGGGGAGACCTCATCCTGGTCTACAGCTTCCTCGTGAGGGGGAGTGGAGGGGCAGGCGCCTATCTATTCTCTTTCGTGACCAGCAATAGGGACCAAGGGAATGGTGTCAAGCTGTGACAGGGGAGGTTCAGGCTGGATATCAGGAAAAGGTTCTTCACTGAGAGCATTGTCAAGCACTGGAACAGGCTCCCCAGGGACAAAGTAATGGCACCAATCCCGTAGGAGTCTAAGAGGCATTTGGACTGTGCTCTTAGTCACATGGTCTGAAATTTTGGGTAGACCTGTGTGGAACCAGGAGTTGGACCCTTATGGGTCCCTTCCAACTTGGGATATTCTATGATTCTATGATTCTCACACACTTCACACCTTTTCCTGTCGTCGTCTTATTAAGTCAAAACTTTCCACCTGAATTCAAAAGCTGTAAATGTAGACTACTAACAGTAAACAAACAACTTCAAGACAGAAATCTTCAAGATCCATCTAGCTCCAAGAGGTGAATAATTTTCATAAAAATTTAAGTGTATAGTGAAAAAAAATCTGCTAAAAGCCTATCATGTATGTTTTTCTACACCTCTCCCACACACTACAGGAGACAGAACCCTATTATAACTAGTTTTCTGTATTTTGCTTTGACAAATAATCTGCATAACAGATTGGTTATTTTCTCCACCTTCCCACAATACGTATGCTCCTAGTAGGAACCCATTATTAACAGAATGGCAGGTTCTCAGCCTTGGTTTGGCAAAGCGCATAGGATAGGTTTGTTTTCTACTGACAGAAAATTATAGAGAATGTAAACTGTAAGTGCTACTCAAGCTGCCTACTGCCATTTTGCAGTAAAATTAGAAGATAACTTACATATTGAGTTTTTCCAAGTTGTCTTGGGCATTCTGTTTTTCTCTCTCATATGCATTTTCTACCTCTTTTAACTTCTTCCTGATCATTTCTAAATCCGAAAGAGTTTCTGCTTGACTGACTTTTTCCACCTGCAAATCTCCTTCAAGGTCCCGAATTCTTAGCTACAGTGATTAAAAAAAAAAAAAAAAAAAAAAATGAAAGCAATGTTCTAAGGATAATTATATTCTACTAATTCTATATTAATGCATTTATAGAAAAAGCACTGAAAATATGCAAAAGTGTATGAATATATACGGTTCAAACAGAAACAAATACATAAGCTGAGGAAAAGTGCCTTTTACAGTCATCCAATAGTGTCTGTATTTTTTGTCTTTTAGGCTTTAGGTAAGGTTTTCAGGGAAATTCTGTTTTTTAAGTTAAGACACATGAAAGTGGAAGGTTAACAGCAAAGGCTACACTTCTGCTCAGCACAAAACACACCTGTGAAGTCCACATACATGAATACGGAAGAAAACCTTACCAGTCATTAACTCATAAAAGAGAAGTCCCTAATTTTAAGGAATGTTGCCATCCCAGTTCCTTTGAATATGGTAAAGTAGGAAGAGGAAAAAAAGAAAATTGAGTATCTCCTTTTTAGTACATTAATCGTCACTTAAAAAAAAAAAAAAAGATGTGCCTGTTGACAGAGTAGATCATGAGACTAGGAAAATAACTATCTCAGGAACAGCAGTACTTATTTTTGTTACTCAGAAAATAAAAAAAATACCGATTTTTTTAAGCTTTTAAGATTTTTTTTTAAGAAGTGGATTTTGGAGTTTTTTTAAATAACATTGTAAAGGGTGTGATAATGAAAAATTACTAAGGAACTGCTATTTAAATTTTTCTTGTTTGCTTTTTAAAATAAGCCATAATTACCTTACTTGGTGAAACCCCATATGATTTAAAGATTTAATATTCAAGCATGTATATGCTACTTTTTCTCATACAATTAACCTTTCCTGGTAATTGCTGATACTGTAATTTTTTTGAAGCTGAAATATACTCTCAAAAATCATATTTGGAACAGCAGTTTCAGGGTGCATTGAATGTCCCACTCCTAAAGAAGTTAGATGTATCCACTGGGTGTTCCAGTAAGCATCCATCCAAAAGACATAAGACAGGACACTTAACTAGTATTATGGTGTTTAACTTCAGTGAAATATTTCCTTTTCCCACACTGTTTAAATACTAGGAGAAATCACTCTCTCAAACTTACAAATGTAATTAAAATATTATTATAAAAAAATAATGGTCCCTCAAAAAAAGGTATGTTTCTATTCTTCCCTTTATGTATTAGTTATTACAGTTTCGACACAATACCAAAAAAAATATTTAATGTTCTTATCGAATAAAGTAAGTGGTCTTACAATTTTTGGAAGATTGTATCTTTAAATCTTCATCAACTCTTTTACTGTACACTTCCACAAAGTATTTAACAAACAGCTTACCTGGATGATTTCTGAATTGAACTTGGATTCCAAATGCGCTGCTCTCTCTGCTTCAGTGTTTTCTTCTAATTTCTTTATTTTCACTGTAGCTGCCTAGAAATACATTTTGAAGAAATTTAAGTCCAGACAGATAGTAAATAGGACACAAAGATTATTCTGCTCATCCACTGTATTAGGACTCCATACACCAACCTGGTAGATCTGAACTACTTGTACTTGGAGATGTGATATATCAAGAAATGATGTAAGAACTGTGATGTACCAAGAAATACATATCCAGATAATAATTTACTATTTTAGGCATGTAAAAAATAATTTCTATTTAGTTAAAGAAATTAACATTATGTTATTGCTGCATTGTTTTAGAATGAAGACAACTGGCTGAAATGAGAAAGTAAAATCATTACACTTAAATATTCTACTCGTTACCTTTCTATTTGCTTGTTCACCAATGTTGTCAACTGAGGCAACATAACCCCATCCTATATATTTCAAAATACAATGAGTATTTATCAATAGAGTACCTGCAATTTCAGTATCAAGACAGACAAAGCATCAAGAATATAGAGAATTCCTTAAACACATATTGGTTTTGGCACATAATTTCCAATTAAGGTGTCAAAAACAGGGCTTTGCAGCCCTAGACCCACCAGTTTCTCTGCAGCAAAAATTCCAAAGTCTGTAATGCTTCAAAGAACTAACTTAGTATTCTTTGTTATAGTGTTCCTTGACCTATAACTATTCTGTTTTTGTCTAGCAGAGAGTATGTGCATGATCTTTTACCAAATATCCTAATTTAGCCAGTTAACACGTCATTACACAAAAGAACATACAGATGTATGCATAGTTTAAGCAACATGTCCAAATTAGACTTGTGAATTTTTCATGTCCATTCTTTCAAAATTGAGAAAAGCAGAAGAATGCAAATAAATGCTAAAAATCTACTGTGAAATTTGGATTGGCCACAAAAAGTTCAAACAGTAGGTTATTTTCTTAACTTTTTGTTGTTTTTTGTTGCCTTTTTTTTTTTTTTTGTCTTCAAGTGTTTCAAGATGAAGAAAAATCTTCCGAGTTACATTAAACACAAAAGTGGTCATCAGATACACCCATCCAGATAAAGGCCTGAACAGAGTTTCATCTGGAAAATACTTTTATCAAAAGCAGTAACCAAAGATCTGATACAACAGGAACTTGCATGTAAATTTAACTACATTGTTTCCTATAAATAAAATCTTTTCACTGTGATGGATGACTGAATTGAAAAGAAAAATATATTCCAAATTATCTCTTGGTTTCAAGTTAAATTAGGAAGACCTAGAAAAAGGAATTAGTATCAAGAAGTCATTTACCATGAGTACATTTCAGGTTACATAAATATAATCAAAGTTATTGATTTTGGAAATGTAAAATAAAGTAATAAGCATGTGAGACTGATCTTGATTCCAAACATTTAAGAGAAGAGAAACATTAACAGTTGTTAAAACAAAAGTTCTTGGCAATAAATTGAAACTTCGTTTGAATAATCACATACACACACACAGAGGGAAGATTTTTAAAATTGATGTCCAAAGAAGGTCTATTAAAATGAAAAGCAGTAACAGCACAGAGCTTACCAAACCGGCTCCACAGTAAGATCTGTCAGAAGATTTAAACTTTTTCTCTTCTCAGGAATTTTATCTGCTTACCATAATTATTAAATAAGTCCACAAATCCTGCACAAACACTCCCCCCGTACTTCTATTTTTCTAAGACTATTCTCAGAAACGGCTTGGTTTAGACTCTTAACAACCTCATTCCTTCCACACATCAGCTCTTACTCCCCTTTAGCCTTAACACAGAATTAGCAAACTACCTCCTGGATCAGTTTGGAAGGACCTCCTTATCATTCTCCAACAGATCAACATCTGTCAACAGGATGGTTTTACAAAAGAATACTGCCACCCACGTAAAAGTAGCCAGTAAACAATATATATAAGTGAGGTGGATTTCATTTCTTCTGTAGTAACTCTCAGAAAGTCAGTCTTTGATTAGAAGAGTATAGGGAAGAGCAAGGAAGGTACTTATCACAACACTTAGCGAGAGAAATACAATTATTTTTTAAAATGAAGAACTAAAAACTTCATTGGGAACATTTCATGACATACACTCAAGGGCAAAAATGTTCTTCCAACTTTGGTCAGCTTGCTCAAGTGTCTATTTATATATCAAACACTGAAACAGAAAAAGTAAAATGATTCTGCAAGGTTTTAGGCATAACTTAGTAATTCACATGTTCTGTACTGCATTGGACTACAGAATCCAGATTTGTTTTCTGAGCATCAGTCCAACTGAGAACGCTGTTCCTTCCTCTCGACCTCTCCTTATCTGAAACGAAAGAGCTTTCTGCTTGTTGCAGGTCACTATCACAAGGGTTAATTGACTTTCGCAAACGGAGGCCCCCTAGAACAATGAGATTTCATCAGTCCTGAGAAAAAAAGTGGAAACAGAGAGAACAAATAACAGCTTGATTGAGGGCATCTGCAAGAAGGCAAAACTGGAGCAACCCTCATCTCCAAAACAGATCACATATGTATCAGTTCTTGGTATAGTTCCTTAAAACTAGAGCTCACTTCTGACATGATGAACACTAACTGCAAGGGAAAAGTAATGGTCCAAAGGCAACTTAAACTCTCAGAAATACAGAACTTCAGTCCTAAAAGTTGTGAAACAACGAAGAGAGGCAGGAACAATCAGACACCTTAAGAAGTGCCAACACATCACTCTTTCACTCTTTGAATTAAGGGCAAATCCATTTAAAAATACATATTTGCAGACGGTTCATTTGCTTGAATCATCACAGTTACTGAAGAATTAACTTGTTTAACTAGCAAGCCTCAAAAGGGAAGTACTGGGAAGAATAGTGTTTCATATACAGAGATTCTTGGTAATCTCTAGAACGTGAGAAACAGACCTAGTTGCAGCTTGGAACAAAAGACAGTATGTCTAGGCTATAGTTAAGAGGTATGAATCCTAGACACTATCCAAAGACAACCAATATGCACCTGGCATGTATCCAATGGAAAGCATTCAAAAGATACTCAAGATAGTGAATACAGGAATACTATATTATAGAAATCAGTAATAGGTGGGAAATTACCAGAATCTTACAGATAATCTCCCCATATAAAGACCTTAGCAAATGAATTGTTCAAAATAGGGGTTTCTTTGCAAGGTTTGGAATCTCACTTCCTGTCCTTATTTTTGAACTTCACCTTCTAGAGTATAATTCTTCAAAGTCTTGAGTCATACCAGTAGTTTGTTACAACTTAGATTTTTTAAATCTTGCTTAAATGAGTTTACTGAAGCTTCAAAAAACATGGACCTAGGGAGAGGACTTATATATTCAATCAAGTCAAGTCACTGTCAGGGACCAGACAAGAACTGCCACTACTTTCCTGGATTGATAGAAACCAAAGATGATGATTGAACTATATCCTCCTCATATGTCTTGAAAGATTATTCTGGTAAAACTCAACCTTAGTTTACCAGTATAAGCAGCTCTCTTATCCAGAATAGATTCACATGTTTAAAAGAACTTGCAGAAAAGTTACACATGTAAATTGGGGAAATAATGTAGATGTCTGTGTCTGGTACAGCAATGAATATTCTTTTTCCAGAGTTCTGTGACTTGATTGCTACAGCTTCTAGTTCACCACACATTTAGCAAATTTAAGCAGTCATATGCCAGACAATTAAATGGAAAATTTGGAAATGGAAAAAAAGAAACCGCAAGAGTTGTATTTCCAGCAATTAGCACATACACCTTGCTAAACAATTGAAAGACTTATCAAATACAGAGAAGTTCACATTTGCTTAGACTGCTATACAGAACAGAATTTGGGAATTGCTAAGTGCAATTTGGGAATATCTAACTGCACATCAGACAGAGAAAATGTACCTGGATTCCAAACTGAGACTGAAGATCTATTTGGGAACAAGAGAACCAGAAAAAAAAAAAAATATATATATATATGTATATATATATATAAATACTGACTATTTTGCTAGTAAAGTTTCAAACAGGCTCTATTGATCCTTATAAACGCTTCTCTCTGCACTAAGAAGCTGCATGCTCTGCCAGAGAGAATGATGTATTACACACTCCATGAGGGAAAGAAAGAGATGTCAGGGATGAGTCTGACCTGTAACACCATATGAACAATTCCAGAAGAAGTGGGATGAGGAGTTTCACTTTCCTTTCTGACAAACAGAAAGGTAACAAACAGGAAAAAAAAATCTGCTGGTACCAGAATCACATTAGCCAAATCTCTTTGAATCTCTTCTTGCAGAACCATATATCCAAAAACTTTACACAAAGCCTTCATACAAAGAAGAATATGCTTGAAAACAACCTGCAGGTCTCAGACATACATATCACAGTCTCTCAGTTGGGAATCAAGTGGGAATACTTTCTATTTTAGAATGACTCTTTTCAGGTCCAAGCCAGCCAGAGAGGTTTATCTCAAGGATGGATCAAAAAAAGTGTGTTCTCCAGTGGTTACAAGGTGTTTGCATATCCAACATTGATATAAAATTGGTTATCCAATAAGATAAAGTAATTGAAGAGCTCATCTGTGACTCTCATGTGTACCTGCAGGATATCTGACGACAGGTATCTTAAATAAGGTACTATGCAGAAACTTGTGGAATCTCCAAAGCTTCCTCAAATATTCAAACTGAGCCAATTTAGGTCTTAATTTAAAGGACAAAGCATCTCATGTCTGTTTCCACAAGAGCACAGACAAAATTGTGTCTTTTGAGAAACGGCAAATAAAAATTACTACAGAAACTTCACTGCAAGCCTTACAATTCATGGGTGCAGCTATGCTTTATGGTTAGACTATTTCCTTTAATCCCTTAAAGTTCAGGCACATTTTCCACTGTCCTGTTGCATGCCAATGCTAATTTGGTTTCTAGGAGACATTTTGCACATGGTAACAGTTTGCAGTACCATTTTCCATCCTGGTCTGTGTGGCTTCCACTTTTCTCAGCCTCTCACCCTTAAGTGCTGCAATATTTGTGAATACTGGGGTAGTGCATACTGAAAGAGTAATTCAATATCTTACACTTGTACAATGCCACAGCCATGAAAATGGAATCCTTTGATACTTAGATTTACATCAAAATACCTGTTATCAGAGAAAAGAACAACAAAGAAAAATATAAAGGTATATTTACAACAGTTACTAAGTTTAGATACAGTAAGAGAAATAATTTTTATCTTCTCTGCTTCTGCTTAGATCACTTCCACAAGATTTTTCAGTTTCATTTTTACTAACAAGCTGTCAGGATACTTACACATCCCATGGCTGAGATCCAGCCCCTATGGGCAATGCTCAGCCAAGATACAATTTTCAGTGAAGATACACCTGTCAAATCAGGATCATCATCCACACACTCTATTTGTATGCTTCCATATTCAGATTAAGATCTTAATTTCTTCCAACTTAAAAGCATTTCCCTGTGAACCCTAATTCAAATCAGGAGGTCAGGCCTAAGCACATCTTTGGGAAATGTGCTGACCATTTCCACCTAGTGTTAGAAAGGCTGATGCTTCTTGATCATGGTAAGGTGGAGCCATCTCCTGTCCAGATAATAAACAACTTTTTAGTAACTATAAAAGTACTTAACTACAAGCGTTCTTTCAGCATAAGGGAGTGTAGCCAATCCTCACTGAACATCTCCTATATATGAAGTCTAGAGTAACATACATCATTGACAGCAGAGCCAAACACTGGATCAACAATTACATTGGCATGGGAGCTCCAAGATCACCCATATACTTGGCTTTAAGAAAAAAAAAAAAAAAGAAAAAAAAGAAAAAAAAAAGAAAAAAAAAAAACTAGGACTGTTAAAATGATACAGCTTGGTTGCTTTTGATTAAAGTCCAAGTTAATTCTGTTCTGCAACTGATTTGCAGCTGACAAACCCATATGAACTGCTCTCCCATTCTACTGTACCTTGAGGGTAAAAGGATGTCCCTTCTGTTACCATGCTCCATAACCCATAAACCCTGTAAGAGCACATTAACTGACACTGTTACTTTTTGTATGCACACAGACAAGATTTGCATGTGGCTTATTGCTAGCTCCTGTTAAGGTCTACAGAAGACAGTATTCAGTTTTGGTCTGATAGCGAGTTAAGAGTGAACAGCCTTCAACCTCAACTAGAGTAATACAATGAAGTATGAGATAATAAAGGGGAATGTCCTCTCAGAGATGAATTCCATTACATCAGTGAGCCTGTCACTGAAGAAGCCTAAACTCCAGAACCACCACAGTTTTTTTATCAAAACTGCAGCTCTTAGCGAGGATACAAGACAGCCACAGTAGCTACAATTCCAAGATAGTAGTGGTGCTTTATGGACACATGAAAAAGCCATCAAGGAGTGTATAAGCATAGAAGACAAAAAGGAGTTTAAATTTCAAGTAGTGACACTGTTAACTAGTTACGAATGTGTTCTCTATCACACTCTTTGGGGGTTTTTCAAGTTTTTCCTGTGAGACCTATCTAACTTACTTTACACTGCAATTCACAGTGAATTTACTAATAAGACATAAAATTAAAAAGCAGGTCTTTTTTTCTTTTTTTTTTTTTTTGGTTGGTTGGTTTTTGTTTTCTTGGTGGTGGTGTGTGTGTTGTGGTTTTTTTTTCTCCACTCTTACTTTGATTTTAGCTGGGATCTCAATTTCTTGATTCTCTGACCTGGATACAGTAAGAAATTAAGTACACCTACAACCTTGGATTATTACATGTACCTGCACCTTCTGTAAATACAGAGGTGGACCATCACTCCAACAAGTTTTCTTTGCAGTCTTCTTGCCACTACAGAAGCATTACAAAGTTATTGCAAGATGACGCATTTAGCAGGACATGAAAAGGTCAATATACTTAAAGAAGGGGGATGGGGTAAGGCATCAGGAAAGCTAAGGGACTCATTTTTAAACGGCAACATATTCAAAGTCTCCAAAATAAAATGGACCAAGTTATAGGACATATTTCAGGACTCATGAGAAAGGCTTTAAAACCTTGAGAGACCCTGAGCTTCAGCTTACTAAAAGTTGGCAACCTCAAACACAAAACAAACAATAGAAAATCACTGCATTTTTGTGAACAAGACAAAGAGACTGAAATTTATGAACTAATAATTCTGTTTCTCATGATAAAAATCCAGATTCTCCTCTCCTCCACTGTTCATGGACATTCAGACAGCTTTTCCTCCCAGCTTTTTGGCAGCTAAACGCATCACAAGAAACACTGTTTATAAATACAAATTTCTTTTTATTTCCCAATAAATCAGCTTTCCAGAGCACTGGAGCAAACGGCTAAAATAAAAGACTCTGCTCCCAGAATACTTATATTTGTAACTTGTAGAATGAGTTCAATACAAACACATCAAGAATTTGTTTGACTGCTGTATCTTTGGCTAAAGATGAAGAACACTAACAAGGTTTCCACTTCAATTTTTTCTGGTACAGTATGTGTTCAGAAGGACTCCAAGACCATGCAGTGGGTACCACATTCAGTACAGCTGCAAGCTATAAAACTAGCAGGTTAGACATGGTACCAACAGCCATCTTGCAGCAGAATAAAGGCAAGCTTCTATAGAATTGCCAAGAATTAACAGTCTAATTCCAGAAACTAGAGATGCGCTCCAGAAACTAGAAATGTACTCCTTTAGACCATGTTCAGAATAATACAAAGTATAAAACCCGAGTAACGTTTCAAAAATAATAAAAGAGGGGGGAGAGACTGGGGTGGAGTGGCAGTCAAGACTTCTTTTCCTTTTTTCTTTCTTTATAATCTAATGCATTAGAATTAATCATCTCCAAGAGTGTCAAAGTACAAGAAGAAAGATTCTGAATTTACCATTTCTATTCATTACTGTAACCTGTATTTTTTCATGGACTTCTCCCTAGCATCCAGCAGAGGGTAGTAAACGAACAGTATTGTGAACTCCAAAAAATCATCCTGACTGCATATCGCGAAGTAGTGTATGGCATTAAATTAAAGGGCTGCCTTTTAATTAGGATTTTCCTACTCACTACACAAATCACCTTAAGATATCATCATGAAAAACATAAGTACACATTTTAAACTTAATGCCCATTAAAACGAGGTACTCTGCATGGATACTGTAACAAGAAAATCTCATGAGCCCATTTTCCCATTAAAAATAGACAAAAATAAAGATAATTAAAAAAAAATCAATCTATAAGGTAAATATTCCATGAGGATAAATAAGGAAATACAGGGCTACTTCTTGAATAAATACACTGCCTTCTAACTGGGGTTTTACTTCTAGGCTTCTATATCTGAAAGGAAAGCTGTCTCAAATCTCTCTTTTTCCACTATAGGCAAAAATAATGTTTGTATTTTAACCACAGCATGAAGCACAGGTTGTCAGAACTTTATCTGTATTTCTAATAGGTAATACTTATTTCCATAGATTGAGGACTTTTAAACTGACAGCTTTAAAAAGAAAAGCACAGAACCTTGCAAGAGTAGCACTAGGTGGGCAGAAATGCAGAGACCCCAACATTTTGGCACACAGTGAGAACTACTGCCCTCCTTTAATGCCTTCTCCACAAGGCACAGGAAGAATTTGGCAACTAAGAATATGATGGATAGATGCTATCATGCTACTGAGGGTGCTGCTTAATTTAGGAAGAAATTCCACTGACAGCACGGCAAGTTTATATCCAGGCAATCCATATTGTTTATATCCCAACAATCTCCAGGCTTCACGTAAGCACTTCTTTCTATGTGGGAATGCATCATGCCCATTTAAAAGAGCACAGTCCTTTATTTCAAACAATTAGGAAGGAATGCTGTGCTCAGTTCCCCTCCTTTATCCAGCAGGTCTGTCCTTGAATACTCCACCGTTTAGTTTCCTTACAATCTCCAAAGAGAAAGTTCCAGTAACCACTCTACAGAGTTGAAGAAGAGCTTATCTGGTCTCTTTGGCTGAGGTTCTTCCACTCTGTTTCAGCATGAAGAACAGGTAATATGTCTGCCTGACTGTATTCCAGAACGTAAGAGAAGCAGAATGACAAATCTGTAAGCCAAAGTGAGGTTTTGAACAAAAAAGGTTGCAAAATAATTTTCAAGCTCTGCTAATACTAAAATGCTCCTCTGTATAAAGTTCCTGGGAGAGAAATAAAGGTGAGAGGGCAGCTTAAAACAGATTTTATCATCCTGAATTTTGAAGTTCACAATTCTGAAGAGGCAGCTTTTAATAACCACAGAAAAGGCAAAAACAAACTTTGGTAAAACAGAGATGCAGAGTACGGGTTACCTTGTACAATGCAGATAATGTTGTCACAAATTCCTGGAATTTGAGTCCATTCAGTATGAAGTCTAGAGCAAGCAATTAGCTGAAAATATTTAGTGCTTCTGCTTCTTACAGTGAAGGAATTTTCAAAAGATGCTTATCAGTTAACCTCTGACTTCAAGATACCACTGCAGGCCCTTTCAGACATTTGCACGCATGCAATTTACTTTTGAGATGGCAGTGAAATGCAAGCTGACTGCAGCATACCCGCTGCAGTTTAATTTAGGCTACTTTTTTCTTTTATTATTACTTATGTGGACTTGCACTTATTTGCTTAAACCTTCCTGTTCAAGAACATTTATCACAAACTTTCCTTCATCACCAATTAAACACCTACACTTACAGGTATCACACGACTTTTTCTGTGGTGTGAATATGTTGTTTTCTCACTAGAGAGTATTGAGAGATCAATACATTAACTTAATTCAAATAAAAATTGAGCAATAATTAAAATATCTTTATTGATTGTCGTTAACAGATAGCATTCTCTGATAAAACCATCTCCAGGGCACAGTTACATGTTTAAGGGCCTAAGCACTTCCTTTTCAAATTTACAGATGGTAAATACACCCAATCAAATTATTTAAAGAGAGAAATCATTGTTTGCCTTGCTCTTCTTCCTTTCATCTCATAATTCCTATGTTAATAAGCCTCTACGTCACAAAAAAAGAAACAAAAGAAACAAACAAAAACAAGCAAACAAAAACTTGTGTAAGTATTTTGAAGCAAAAAAAAAAAAAATCTTTGTTTTAAAAGGGCTATTCAAACTTCCCAGTACATAGCACTTTCCATCCGAAAGCAATTCTGCCTGGGCCATTCTACGCAGCTTGCAATACCTGACAATAGATTTCCTGTAGATCTCTTTGAGGGCACAAATGTCTACCTTGTTGGTCAATAATCAGTTTTGAGTTGATGAGCTTTGATGTTCCCTGTAGGAATTTTCTTTTGTACATCATCTTTAATGCAGTGCTCTAACTTCCTAGCAATCAATGCTTTAAACACTTCTGCCTTTCAGGGGAAAAATAACAGAGAACATAGCTAAAAATTGTGTGTCACTTACTCCTTAAGGACCCCTATTACCCTGCAAGTGCCAATTCTTTAAAGTTGGTTGCAGAAAATATTATAAAATACCTTTGATAGAAAACTTAAAACAGGGTAAAGAATCATCTGGTCACCATACTCCTCTGCAGTGACAGGGATTCTACCACGAATGTCTTGGTCCAGACCACATGCTCAGACAAGGTGGTTTATTGGGTTTATGTGGGAAGGTTTTGGTAGCAGGTGAGCTGCAGGGGTGGCCTCTGTGAGCAGATCCCAGCAGCTGCGCCATGTCAGACCAGATCCAGCTCCAAACAGCTCCAAAAGGGACCTGCTGTTGGACAGTGCTGAGCCAGTGAGCAACACTGGTGGAGCCTCTTGGAGAGCAGATTGAAGAAAGGGAGAAAGAAACCTGCTGCACAACAGCAGCTGGGAGAGAGAGGAGTGAGAAACAGCCCTGCAGACCCCAGGGTCAGTGCAGAAGGAGGGCAGAAGGTGCTCCAGGCACGCAGCAGCAGTTCCCCTGCGGCCTGTAGAGGCCCCTGGTGGAGCAGGCTGTCCCCCTGCAGCCCATGGGTCCCACATGGAGCACATCTCCACGCTGCAGCCCGCGGAGGAGCCCCCGGTGGAGCAGGAGGTCTGGTGGGAGCTGCTGACCTTGGGGGACCCATGCTGGAACAGCCTGTTCCTGAAGGATGGACCCATATTGGAGCAGTTCTTGAAGAGCTGCTGCCTGTGGGCAGCCCCCGCAGGCTCGGTTTGGGAAGGACAGCATCCCATGGGAGGGACCCCACATGGAGCAAGGGCAGAGAGGGACTGTGAAGGAGTGGCAGAGACAAAGCATTAGGGACTGACCACAGCCCCCATTCCTGTTCACCTGCGCCACTCAGGGGGAGGACGTAGAAGAAGGTACATAGGGGGGAAAGGTGTTTTTTGTTTGTTTCTCATTGCTCTAGTTTGTTAGTAATAGGTAATAAATTACATTAATCTCCCTGTGCCAAGTTTGTTGTGCCCATGATGATAATTACTGCGTGATCTCCCTGTCCTTATCTCAGTCCTTGAGACCTTCCCATTCTATTTGCTTCCCCTTTCCCTTTGAGGAGCTGGCGTGATAGAGCAGCCATGCTGCAGTTCAGTAAAACCACCACACATGGTTACTACAAAACCAACTCAGTAGATGAACAAAATACTGAAACTTTGGAGAGAACTGTCCAAACTGGTGGCCTGTTTACATGTGTTGTTAGTGATAGGACAAGGGGAAATGGTTTTAAACTGAGACAGGGGAGATTCAGGTTAGAAATTAGGAGAAAGTTTTTCACTCACAGGGTGGTGAGGCATTGGCGCAGGTTGCCCAGAGAGGCTGTGGATGCCCCATCCCTGGAGGCGTTCAAGGCCAGGCCGGATGTGGCTCTGGGCAGCCTGGTCTAGTGGCTGGCAACCCTGCCCAGAGCAGCGGGGTTGAAACTATATGATCTTTAAGGCCCTTTTCAACCCACGCCATTCTATGACTCTATGAACTGTAACTAGAATTTTAGTAAAAGAAGCACATTTACAAGGCAGTAGTTTGAAAAATGTAAAACTTGTCAGCAACAGGTTTCAGTTGACAAACAAACTAAAACTATCCCTAGCATTTAGATACAAAATAGGAAGTAGCTGCATAACACCACTGTGATCTTCTAGCGTATTATTCCCTCTATGTAGCACACCATCTGGTGCCTTTCTCAGCTCTGGTATATTTCCCATTGTAAATTCACTTATTCTCAACACCTGTTCTTAAGACAAAAAGAATGGAGAATAAACAAAAAGACTTATTAAATGGTTACAGAGAATGTACAGATTTCTTTAAGTAAAGGTAACTCATCTTGACCTTATTTTCATGTTCATATAAGCCTTTTTCCACCTGCTGTTCAAACATCAGTCTCAAGCCAGACATAAATAGTACACGGCATTGGCGTATTCAGCCTCCTCTGCAAAATGATGTTCAACATTTTGTTAATTCGGTACAAAAAATCACCACCTAACTGGGAGGTTCCATCCCTCAAAAATGCAATTGCTCAGAATTTCAGTGTTTGTTGAGACTAACAGCAATAAACAGAAAGCATTACTTCAAGTTCTTTTTTAAGTCATTCCTCTTGTTCAGCACTGCGTTCAAGTTCATTGACCTGACACCTATGCAGCTCAGACCAGTCATGATGTTCAAGCACCATATCTTTCACTTTCTTGCGTATATTTTGCAGTGCATTATTCTGCTCCTACAAAAAAAAAAAATATATATATATATATTTTTTTTTTTATTGAAAAAAAAAAGTGTAACAATAGAGAGCTCAAAAGAGGAATGTTTAGTGGATGGAAACTGCATTAGAAACAGTTATTAAAATCTAACCAGTTAGCACCTGTCAACAGAACCATTTGCCCGACAGTATATGTGCTCTTTCTTCACCATCAGGTGAAGTGTGTCAGTTTGGAATCACTATGAATATGACATTCTATAATCATACTAAGAACAGAGACAATTCCTCACAGGAAACCTTATTAAAGAGGAAAGGGCTACTCTTCCAATCTCTTTTCTCGCCCTGCTGAATGGAAATGATGGGGAGAGAAGCAGCTAAGTGTATTTCATGAAAAGATACACAGGAAGTTCTACTTTGCTTTGGTTTTAATTATTAGAACTTGAAAACAAATCAGGCACTTCTAGGACAGTCTATGGGTTACTCCCATAGACTAATAATCTTTGGTTTTGCTAACCTTAGAAAGACTTCCTTTTGTTTAGAAACTGAATTATGTTGAACACATACATAAGAACTACTAAGTAGTTCTTAGTAGTATAAAATAATCAAGCTATTCCCCACTTCGATTTCTGAATTCAGAAGTTGAGACAAGCTACAGGCTGGCATAATTACTAGTGCTACTGGACTCAGTCGCTCTGTGGAGTCACAGCTGCAAAATCCACATTCATACCACACGTGGCTGGGAGGAAAGTAGCCAAATAATGAACCCCCAGTAGTCTAGCATATAGTTAAGCTGGAGATCACAGAAGTCTCAGAAAGAATAGCTTTGGTCTAGTGGACAGGAATAAGCTTTCCCATAACTGGGATCAGGAACAAGCCGTAAATCCAGCGATTTAGTTGGAGAGCCTTTGGAGACCCAATTTGTTAAAATGGCTTCCTGTGAAAAACACAGATCACAGTAAGTGTTCCTGCTCATTTAATCCTACTCAATATCATGGCAAGAGACATTTTGTAAAAATAAACCAAAGCTATTCAGCTGGTCTGCAAATTCTATTACACTTACATCACATATTCTTGTTCCTAGAAATTACTAATCATAAGGCATCTCCCAAGCAGGGAGGAAAAGTAGGAGAAAATGAATTATTCATACAAAATGATTCTTTGGAAGACTGAAGTCTGACAGAACCATGTTTATACATGAAGATCAAAGAATGCAAGTCCTTTCCTAAGTCTGGAAAGGGATTTTATACGTTCCTCTGGTTTGAAGGCAGAGAGTTTTGACCACTCAAACATGACAGTAAGGGAATCATGACTACTCTAAGATGAGAAGTATTACCAATCACTAACTGAAAATGTAAGCTTATTTTCTCTCTTCTTTCATGTGCAGGCACTATGGTATGATTTTTTTCATCCTCTGAAAAATTAACAAGGAACATGTGAATTTAGAATGGAAACCTAAATCAAATCACAATATTGTAAAAATAATATAAACAGAAACAAACTATATTTAAACTAATCCCCTAATATCTCGTGTTGTATCAATGCAATACATGGGTTTCCTCCAATGACATAAAATAATAATAATAATAATAATAATAATGTAATACATAACTATTCACACTCTCCCCACACTGAAAAGATACAGAGATATTTATCTCTTCAGGTACATCTTCCAGAACTTAAAAAAATAAACTGGGAAAAGCATGTGCGAGGTAAATAATGCCTAGTTTGTTGGAAAATAGTACATCAAAACTTAAAATAATTTTATACTGGAAAGTAGTTAACATCAGTCAGACTGCAATTAACTAGCATACATTGAGCCAGTTATACATGTCAACATCAGTTGTAGGATTTCAGAATCTTAGAGAAGTCTCGGAGCTTTTCCAACTCCTATGCAGTATGAAACTTTGCCAGATTAACACAATAGTCACCTGCACTTAAAAGGTACAAAGACAAACACATTTCACTATGTAAAAACACACATTTATGTCTGCGTGTCATGTGCACGCTTACTATATATATATGCCTATAAAAGACATGGCTGATGCAAAATTGTTTTTTATTAATTTTTATATATATATAAATGCGTGTATGAACAATGTGATTGTACAAGTAGTTTAAGAAAAAACTCTTGAGTGCTTCTAGGAAGGAATATTATCTTCTGGCTAACCACAGGGTGATGCTATTGCACTTACTATTGAACTCCAAAGCTTTCTATTATGAAACAGATGGCATGCAAAGCACGCCCTATATAAAGCACTACAGAATCTGATAGAAATAAGAGGTATTACTTTCCCTCCAGTTGACGTAATCTTTTTGGATTTCAGCAAAGCATTCAATACTGTTTCTCAAAGTATCCTTCTGGACAAAACGTCTGGCCAGCATACAGCTCGACAAATACATAATATGATGGGTGAACAACTGGTTGATGGGTCAGGCTCAAATGGTTTATTTAGTAAATGGGGTAATGTCAGGCTGGCAGCCAGTCACTGGTGGGGGTTTCCAGGGCTACATTTTAGGGCCTCTTCTCTTTAATGTTTTCACAAATGACTTGGAATCAGGATTTAAAGGTATGCTAATTAAGTCTGCTGACAACATTAAACTGAGAGGAGTCCTTTAGTCCCCTGAGGGTAAAGAGGCTCTGCAGAGAGAAGTTGTTGACAAATGAGGGGGCTGGGCAATCACCAACTGCATGAAATTCAACAAGAACAAATGCCAGATTCTGCACCTGAGACACGGCAACACTGGCTGTATGCACAGTCTGGGGAGACGAGGTTGGGGAACAGCCCCACAGAAAGGGATCTTAGGGTTCTGGTCGACAACAAGTTGAACATGAGCCAGCAGCATGTTCTGGCAGCCAGGAGGGCTGACCGTATCCTGGGGTGCTTCAGGCATGGCATCGCTAGCTGGTTGAGGGAAGGGACTGTCCTCCTGCTCTGCGCTGGTGTGGCCTCACGTTGAGTAAGTGCAATTTGGGCACCACAGTGTAAGAAGCAAATAAAATTATTAGAAAGCATCCAAAGATGGTGAGGGGTTTAAAGGGCAAGAGGTATGAGGAGTGGCTGGTTTCCCTTGGTTTGCTCAGCCCAGAGCAGAGCAGGCTGAGGGGAGGCCTCATGGCGGCCTGCAGCTCCCTCACGAGGGGAGCGGAGGGGCAGGCGCTGAGCTCTGCTCTCTGGGGACAGCGACAGGACCCGAGGGAACGGCATGGAGCTGGGACACGGGAGGGTCAGGCTGGGGGTTAGGGAAAGGTTCTGCACCCAGAGGGTGGTTGGGCCCTGGGACAGGCTGCCCAGGGCAGTTGTCACAGCACTGAGCCTGCTGGAATTCAAGAAGCATTTGGACAACACTCTCAGACAAACGGTCTGATTCTTGGGTGGTCCTGTGTGTTCCCAGGTACTGTAGTCAATGATCCTTGCGGGTCCCTTCCAACTCAGGATATTATTTGAATCTATGATGACATATCTTAGAGACACATTTCAATAGGTTAACCTGACTTCATTTCCATGCTTACCTCAGGATGTTCATAGCTGAGTTCAGTTACAGCTCATGAAGTGCAGCTTTTCCAAATAGGATTTGAGTACATACTCAGAATCTCACTTCCTTGTATATGCTAAGACCAATATTAAACTTCAGCTTTCATTTCATAACTTTGAATATCTTAGAAGTATCTTTAGAACTTAAAAGAGTTTACCTTTGGAGTGAACAATCTTCTAGCTTTACCACATTTACAAACAAAATATCTGCCTCAGCAGATCACCTTTACTTCTGCATACACATCCGCTGACACAGAATACAATGTCCCAAGCAATCCACATCCTCTTTCAACCTTGGGCCAAACATTGCTTGAGTTTGCATACCTTTCTAACACCGTTCTTTTTGTATATCTTCTTTCCAGTATTAAACTCATCACGTGGCTCCTACAGAGCACTGTGCAGAACTGAACGCAAGTCCATTGAAAATCCTCCTCAACTTCACTCAGCCTGCTGTTAACCAGAACTCTGAGTCAAAGCTCTACCTTAACCTGCTTTACTTGGCAACTTAAAAGAAACATTTTATCTAAAAATAGGGTTCTTCACAGCTTATAGTTAGTATTTTTTTTAAATGTTGAGTTTCTGCAGATTTGAAAAGGACCTTAGGGCACCACCTGCCAATCAAACCATGCTTTTCTCTGAAACCACCTTCTTCCTTGGTTTTCTCTATTTTCTGTTCAACTTTTTATTTATTCCTCTTAGATGCTCCTTCAGAGTACTGTTCAACGTAGCCACAGACATTGGAGCAGGGAGGCACCACCTTTATCATCGAGACCTCCCTTTTGCCCATCTGTCAGAGAAAGTCCAGTACTGTGGGATCCTCCTCCACAACCAAGACTCCTGACCATTAAGATAACAATACAGTGCAACTCCTGCAGTACAACACATATACGCTACGTAGCCACACACTGCCTGGTTTCTGTTTCACCTCTCATTGCACCTCACTTTCCAGGTCCTGCCTTTAAAGAGTTAAAGAGAGAGTTCACAGTATTCTTAGAATACATGTAATTAAGGAGTTCTTTCTGTTCTGATTTTTTAAGAGCTGCTCCTACAGGTACAGTATAGAATCTGACAAACAGCAAAACAATACAGTACAATAGGTTAGTTTGCTGTGAGAACTTAGCATCCAAGATGCTCTGAAGACTGTTCTGTGTCCCTTTAGAAGATTGTATGGCACTGCCCCAGGTCTGGAGCTGACTGTGTGGGAAGAAAGCACAGCTAGTTTTCCACTGCTTGACCAATGCCCAGCACAGCTGAGTCAAGACTCCCACATATTAAAGGAAGCTATAAAAGGATACAACAGGAAATATATATATACATATATAAATTATCTCTCATTAAGTAGCAATCTGTTCACGTCATTCACGTGACTAAATGGCTATCAACCTTCCTATAGAGCCTTTGCTCTACACTTCTTTAAAAGCATGAAGGATAACCATCGTTGAATTCGTGCTCACGTTTGCTCAAATGGCATTATTACATTGCTGAGGCAAAAGGTAATTCAATTATCAATTATAAACATTAAAATGATTTAACTATAACTGGGTAATTATTAGGAAGCTTGTGGAACAGGTAAAGGGTGCATATGGTTGCACTTCTGCACCATAATATTACTAGATTTGTTTGAAACATAATTGGCTGAACAGAGAGTTGTGGCTCGAGCTTAGGAGAAAAAAAAGGGTTTATAATCTTTGGAAAAGAGAGCGGGCCGCTCTGGAGGACTATAAGGATGTTGTGAGGCTGTGCAGGGACAAAATTAGAAAGGCCAAAGCTCATCTGGAGCTCAATCTGGCTACTGCTGTTAAAGATAACAAAAAATGTTTTTATAAATACATCAATACAAAAAGGAGGACTAAGGAGAATCTCCATCCTTTACTGGATGTGGGGGAAACTTAGTTACAAGAGATGAGGAAAAGGCTGAGGTACTTAATGCCTTCTTTGCCTCAGTCTTTAGCAGCAAAACCAGTTGTTCTCTGGACACCCAGTACCCTGAGCTGATGGAAGAGGATGGGGAGCAGAATGTGGCCCCCACAATCCACGAGGAGATGGTTGGCGACCTGCTACAGCACTTGGATGTACGCAAGTCGATGGGGCCGGATGGGATCCACTCGAGGGTACTGCGAGAACTGGCGGAAGAGCTGGCCAAGCCGCTTTCCATTATTTATCGGCAGTCCTGGCTATCGGGGGAGGTCCCACTTGACTGGAAGATAGCAAATGTGACGCCCATCTACAAGAAGGGCCGGAGGGTAGACCCGGGGAACTACAGGCCTGTCAGTTTAACATCAGTGCCAGGGAAGCTCATGGAGCAGATTATCTTGGGCGTCATCATGCAGCACTTACAGGACAAGCAGGCGATCAGGCCTAGTCAGCATGGGTTTATGAAGGGCAGGTCCTGCTTGACAAACCTGATCTCCTTCTAGGACAAGGTGACACTCTTAGTGGATGAGGGAAAGGCTGTGGATGTGGTCTACCTTGACTTCAGTAAGGCTTTTGACACCATTCCCCACAACATTCTCCTCAAGAAACTGGCTGCTCATGGCTTGGACTGGCGTACGCTTCGTTGGGTTAGAAACTGGCTGGATGGCCGGGCCCAGAGAGTCTTAGTGAATGGAGTCAAATCCGGTTGGAGGCCGGTCACTAGTGGAGTCCCCCAGGGCTCGGTACTGGGGCCAGTCCTCTTTAACATCTTCATTGATGATCTGGATGAGGGGATCGAGTGCACCCTCAGTAAGTTTGCAGACGACACCAAGTTAGGTGCGTGTGTCGACCTGCTCGAGGGTAGGAAGGCTCTGCAGGAGGATCTGGATAAGCTGGACCGATGGGCTGAGGCCAACTGTATGAGGTTCAACAAGGCCAAGTGCCGGGTCCTGCACCTGGGGCACAACAATCCCAAACAGAGCTACAGGCTGGGAGATGTGTGGTTGGAAAGCTGCCTGGCAGAGAAGGACCTGGGAGTTTTGGTTGACAGTCGGCTGAATAAGAACCAGCAGTGCGTTCAGGAGGTCAAGAGGCCAACAGCATCCTGGCTTGTATAAGAAGCAATATGGCCAGTAGGTCCTGGGAAGTGATTGTCCCCCTGTATTCGGCTCAGGTGAGGCCGCACCTCAAGTACTGTGTTCAGTTTTGGGCCCCTCACCACAAGAAGGACATGGAGGTGCTCAAGAGAGTCCAGAGAAGGGCGATGAAGCTGGTGAGGTGGCTGGAGAACAAGTCTTACGAGGAGCAGCTAGCAGCTGAGGGAGCTGGGACTGTTCAGCCTGGAGAAGAGAAGGCTCAGGGGGGACCTTATCGCACTCTACAGGTACCTTAAAGGAGGCTGTAGCGAGGTGGGGGTTGGTCTATCTTCCCATGTGCCTGGTGACAGGACAAGGGGGAATGGGCTAAAGTTGCACCAGGGACAGTTTAGGTTGGATATTAGGAAAAAATGATTTACTGAACATGGTTGTTAGTCACTGGAATAGGCTGCCCAGGGAAGTGGTTGAGTCACCGTCCCTGGAGGTCTTTAAAAGACACTTAGAGCTTAGGGATACGGTTTAGTGGAGGACTTGTTAGTGTTAGGTCAGAGGTTGGACTCGGTGATCTTGGAGTTCTCTTCCAACCTAGACGATTCTGTGATTCTGTGGTTTGAATTGCTTAACTATGCAATAAGTACAAAAAATAATAAAACATATAAATATAATACACATTTAGCATCTAAGGGATCTATGCATACCAGTGCAAGCCAACTTCAAAAATTACTTTCCAGAAAGATTATGAAATGATTTACCTGACGAATAAAAATCCACAGTATAAAGCAGATTACATTCCATCTTTTAACATTAAACATGTTTTTTTTTCCTAGCCAAGCAGCAGAACTTCCAAGAACAGTCATTCTTTCCACTAATACTAAGCCTACAGAAAGAAAAGATGTCAATGAAGTTTTAAACCATCATGTTCTTCATATGTTGCATCAACTGAAAAACATACAACAATGTAGAAATCCCATCATCACAGTGGGTTCCATAACAGTGCATTGGCTCCTTTCTGTACAAGTGATTTTCATGTTTAGAGGCTACTGTGTGTCAGACTACGGAAGCCAAAAGGGAAATGGAGTCATAAACTGGGTCTTGGGCTTCCCTGATTCTACTAACTTAGCTCTGAACCATAGTACAAGTTGGCCTCAATACCATAGGACTCTGGTAGCTTGGTTTAGTTGCTAACATTAAGACAGCTATAACACATTCCATCAAAGCAATGAAGACTGCAAAACAGTAAGCATAACTTTATACAGCTTTATATATTCTTCAGAAACATACTGCAATATTTATCTATTTGTGGGACTCTTTTTTCTCTACCAGAAAAAAAGAAGTACCACATAGACTTCTTCACCAAAAAAAGTTCCGGGTATCATCTATCATCAATTCATCTTTCCAACTATTAACACACCATACCTGCAAAACACTTTCCAGTTCGTTTCTCTCCTTAAGAAGCAATTCATATTCATCCTTGCATTTTCTGAAAATATCATCCTTTTCATTTGCAAGTCTTTGTTGTTGTTCTTTCCACTTCTGTTGAGCAATATGAAATGCTTTCTCAGTCTCTACCACTTTCTGCTGAAGTTTTTCATTCAATACTACTGTTTTCAGAAAAAGAGAAAGACAAGTACTACTGCTAAGCATGTTCAGGAAAAAAAAAAAAAGTATAACATATGTTGGTTTATCTGTGTATTGTGATATTCTGTGTAACATTAGAACATTAACATTTTGAGCAGTGGAGAACACCACTTCCTCAATAAAGAAACAATAAAATTTTGAGTTTCTGTAGTATCTTTCACACACGGACATAAGAACACTTCAGAGGTTTTTATAAACTGAAACCCTTCTCCTTTCAGAAAAGACTAAAAACCTGAGGTAACTCTTTCAAGTGAGGTCTTTGTAGCACAGAGGACACTTTCAGATTTCTACAGTACTTGGCCAGCTAATTTCCAAATTTCTATCAGATAGATGCTGGTCTCTAGCATTTAACTTTGAGCTTAGTTAAAGACAATTAAAGACTATAAAGACATGCAGCTGTCTAATAAAAGGAACTATAGGAAAACCATGCTGAGTGACGCTGTTAAGATGCTGGAAGAAAAAGATGACATTCACAAGAACCCAGATGGCCTTGGGTGCTGGGCCTATGTGAGCCTTATGAAGTTCAACAAGGCCAATCGCAATGTCCTTCACCTGAGTCAGGGCAATCCTAGGCATGAATACAGGCTGCATGATGAGTAGGTAGGCAGCAGCCATGCAGAGAAGGACTTGTGGCAGTGGTGGATAAAAAACTGAACATCAACAGGTAAACCATATGCTGGGCTGCATCAAAAGAAGCATGACAAGCAGGTTGAGGGAGGTGATTCTCTCCCTCTGCTCTGCTCTGACCCCACCTGGAGCACTGCATTCAGCTCTGGGGCCTCCAACATAAGAAGGACATGGACCTATTAAAACAGGTCCAGAGGAGGGCCACAAAGATGACCAGAGGGCTGGAGCACCTCTCCTGTGAAGACATGTTGAGTTGGGATTTTTTAGCATGGAGAAAAGAAGGCTACAGGGAGATCTCATGATCTCATTGCAGCTTCCAGTATTTAAAGGGGACCTACAAGAAAGCTGGGGAGGGACTCTTTGTCAGGGAGTGTTGTAATAGGACGAGGGGTAATGGCTTTAAACTAAAAGAGGGGAGATTTAGTTCAGATGGTACGAAGAAATCCTTCACTCAGAGGGTGGTGAGGCACTGGAACAGGTTGCCCAAAAGCTGTGGATGCCCCATCCCTGGAGGTGTTCAAGGCCAAGTTGGATGGGGCTTTGAGAAACCTGGTCTAGAGGGTGGTATCCCTGCCATATGGGCTGGGTTGGAACCAGATGGTGTTTAAGCTCCATTCCAACCCAAGCCATTCAATGATTCTATAACCCAAGGCAGGTTAGGCTAGTGAGAAAAGGCTTTGCTTTTCCAAGGAAACTTAGTGCTGCCCCAAAGATTTAAACCTTCAGCCCTGCAAATGCCCTGAGATAGGGGAATATTATATATGCTCTTCTGCAAAACCTTGAATGCTGTGGAAACCTTCATTACTTATGCCTATTAAGTGGTTTGACTAGGAACATTGTTTTATTTCACAAGCTGGCTTTTACATGGAAGTATTTTCTATCAGGTTCTCACTTTTATGAACACAACTAAATGCACTGGCATTTCAGTAATCACCACTTTCTAACAGTTTTTTATTTCAAATTCATGTGAGTTTTCTGAAAATTCTTCCCACCTGAAGAAGAGCAAAATGAGCAAAAGAGGCACGTTAAGACAACATAGAGAACCAGTGGACAAAACAGTGAGAAAGGACTGTAAGATGGCAGAAAATCAAGACACACTGAGAACAATAGAAAAACAATTTGGAGAAAATACTGAGGAGGGCTACAGGCCATAAACAAGCCCTTCTGTCCAAGCTGCTAAATCACAGAATTACAGAATTGTAGAGGTAGAAAGGGACCTCGAGAGATCATCGGGTCCAACCCCCCTGCCAAAGCAGGTTCCTCAGAGCAGGCTGCCCAGGTAGGCATCAAGATGGACCCTGAATATCTCCAGAGAAGGACACTCCACAACCTCCCTGGGCAGCCTGTTCCAGTGCTCCATTACCCTCACTGTGAAGAAATTATTTTGCATGCTGGTACGGAACATCCTGTGCTCCATCTTGTGTCCATTACCCCTTGTCCTGTCCCCACAAACCACTGAAAAGAGGTTGGCCAAATCCCACTGTCTCCCACACTTCAGGTATTTATACACATTGATAAGATCCCCCCTCAGTCTTCTTTTCTCCAGGCTGAACAGACCCAGGTCTCTCAGCCTTTCCTCATAGGGAAGATGCTCCAGGCCCCGTATCATCTTTATGGCCCTCTGCTGGACCCTTTCCAGGAGGTCCCTGTCTTTTTTGTACCAGTGAGCCCAGAACTGGACACAGTACTCCAGGTGAGGCCTGACCAGGGCAGAGTAGAGAGGAAGGATCACCTCCCTTGACCTGCTGGCCATGCTCCTTTTAATGCACACCAGGATTTCATTGGCCCTCTTGGGCACCAGGGCACACTGCTGGCTCATGGTCAACCTATCGTCCACCAGGATCCCCTGGTCCTTCTCCTCAGAGCTCCTCTCCAGCAGGTCGTCCCTCAGCCTGTACTGATACATCTGGTTGTTCCTTCCCAGGTGCAGGACTCTACACTTGCTCCTGTTAAATCTCATTTGGTTTCTTCCTGCCCATCTATTCAGCCTTTCCAGGTCTCGCTGAATGGCAGCACAGCCTTCTGGCATGTCAGCCACTCCTCCCAGCTTCGTGTCATCAGCGTACTTGCTGGGGGCAGACACTATTCCCTCATCAAGGTCGTCGATGAAGATGTTGAACCAGATGGGACCCAGCACCGAACGCTGGGGAACACCGCTAGTCACAGGCCTCCAGCCAGACTCTGCACTGCCGATCACCACCCTCTGAGCTCGGCCAGTCAGCCAGTTCTCAACCCAGTGTACTGTCCACTCATCTATCCCACACTTTCTCAGTTTTGCTAGCACGATGTCATGGGAGACAGTATCGAAAGTCAAGGTAGATGACATCCACCACTCTCCCCCCATCTACGCAGCTGGCAATAACATCATTGAAGGCAACGAGGTTGGTCGAGCACAACTTCCCCTTGGTGAATCCATGCTGACTACTCCTCATAACCTTCTTCTCTTCCAATTGCTTGGAGATGGCATCCAGAACAAGCTGCTCCAATACCTTTCCAGGGACAGAGGTGAGACTGACTGGCCTGTAGTTTCCCGGATCCTCCTTCTTGCCCTTCTTGAAGACCGGAGTGACATTGGCTATCCTCCAGTCTTCAGACACCTCTCCTGTTCTCCAGGACCTTTCAAAGATGATAGAGAGCGGTTTGGCAATCACCTCTGCCAGCTCCCTTAGCACACGTGGATGCATCCCATCAGGACCCATGGAACTGTGTGCGTTGAGCCCATTCAGACGCTCCCAAACCACTCCCTTGTCAACCAGGGGGGAACCCTCCATTTCCCAGACCCTTTCTCCTCCCACCAGGGTCCAGGAGTCCTGGGGGGGCAGTCCTTGAAGCAAAGACTGAAGCAAAGAAAGCATTCATCATCTCTGCCTTCTCGGTGTCTTCCATTACCATGACACCCCCCTCATTCAGCAAGGGACCCACATTATCCCTAGTCTTCCTTTTACTGTTCACATACTTAAAAAACCCTTCTTATTATCCTTTATCTCTTTTCTAAGCTTCATCCCTAGGTGGGCTTTAGGCTTCCTAGTCACGTCCCTGCAGGCCCCAACAATACATCTGTACTCCTCCCAAGAGGACAGGCCCTTCTTCCACATTTCAAAGACCTTCCTCTTCTTTGTGATCTTGTCGATGAGCTCCTTGCTCATCCACACAGGTTCCTGCCCCCCTTCCCCAATTTCCTACTCTTAGGGATGCACCGATCCCGAGCTTAGATGAAGTGCTGCTTAAATGTTGCCCAGCTCTCACAAGCACCCTTGCCTTCTAGCAACCTAGTCCATGAGATACTCCCAAGCAGGTGCCGGAAGCGGTTGAAGTTGGCTCTCTGAACATCCAGGGTAGCAATCCTGGTTTTAGCCTTCTTCCACCAAGTTCCATCTTGAACTCCACCATCTCATGGTCGCTGCATCCCAAGCTGCCCCCAACCTTCACATCCCTAACAAGGCCATCCCTGTTGGTAAGAACAAGGTCCAGGAGCACACCCCGCCTCGTAAGCTCCTCCACCATCTGCATCAGAAAATTGTCTTCAACACATTGTAGGAACCGTTTGGACTGCGCATGCCTGGCCGAGTTGCTTACCCAGCAGATGTCTGGGTAATTGAAGTCCCCCATGAGAACCAGGGCACAGGATTGTGAGGCTACTTCCAGCTGCTTGTAGAAGGCCTCAGTGACCTCCTCCTCCTGATCTGGTGACCTGTAGTACACCTCCACAACAGTGTCTCCCATACCAGCCCACCCCTTAATTGTCACCCACAAGCTCTCCACTTGTCCTTCACCCTCCCCTATGTGGAGCTGGGTACACTCTAATTGCTCCCTCTCATAAAGGGCAACCCCACCCCCTCACTTCCCCAGCCTTTCCTAAAGAGGACATAGCCCTCCATGACAGCGTTCCAGTCATGTGAGCTGTCCCACCACATCTCTGTGATCACAACGAGATCGTGGCCCCGCGACCAAACAGAGATCTCGAGCTCATCCTGTTTATTTCCCATGCTTTGCACATTGGTATACAGAATGCCAGATGCAGTCACATCACAGCACCAAATAACTGAATAAAGCTCCAAGTAACCAAGGAAATCAAATAGTAAACCAAAAACAGCAAAAGAACTGTGAAGCAACTTCATAATTATTTGACTTCTTCAGTGGCCACTGCAGAGGAAGAAAAAGTAGTTTAGGGAATTTCAACCAATTTAAATCATTGACAATTAACAGACTACTAAACACTGTTCCTTCCAATACCAGAAACAAACCAATATACTGACAAACACGGAAAACACCCCTTGTTTCTGCAAAATCTCCATCTCCTGTTTGCTCTCCAGTCCTCTCACTGCATATTGCAATCAGTCCATTTGCTGAGGTGATGGGCAGTGCAGATCAGGGTCAGTGCACTGTGGTTCCTCCACCAATGGTAGTAGTCCCTTCTGAGTCCTACCTCTGTCTCTGCTTGGGCCATCACAGCTTTGGCTCCAGTCCTACTCTGTTCCTGCCTCTCCTTTCTTCTTCTCTAGCTGCCTCTCCCTCCTGCTGCTCTGGTGGTTTCTTTTTTCTTCTTTTTGCTTCCTCTCAGCATTTACCACCTTTTCTGGGCTACTTTTCCACAGAAGTACCACATGCTCGCTGGTGGACACACTTTCATGCTTGCTGGGTTCATCAGCTGTGGAGCTGACTAGAACATACCTCCTCCTGCAGAGGTAACCAACAGCCCCATGCCCACCATAGCAGCCAACAAATACAGCTTTTTCTAAATTATAAAGTATATAACAACATGAGATTTTAATTATTTTAAAATGCACATGCATACTGATCGCTTCTAAAGCAGAACAGACTCAAAAACTGTCATGCAAATTAGCAATAATAAGAACATGTAAAGAAAGATAGCCTTCCTTTTTGTAAGAAATTAACATTTCTTGCAATAGTAGTACTCTTAAAAAAGTATTAAAAAAGCCTTCTTCCATTTTTCAATCCCCAAAAACCAATGTTTTACTCTTTTATTCTCCAAAGCAGTGGAAAAAAGGGAGCAGGAACTTCAGCTTTCTAATTATCTTAGAAATACCTGGTCAATATGTATTTCCAAGTCTCCTTCGGACCTTGGAAGAGTAAGATCTACATTAGCAGCACTCTGAACTCTTCACTGAAAATCAAAGATTCAGCAAACTCACAACTGTATCTCATGTACTAGGTTAAAAAGGTGTAATATTATATTGCCTCACCTCAAGCACTATGTGCAGTTTTGGGTACCACAGTACAAAAAGGACATTCAACTGTTGGAGAGTGTCCAGAGAAGAGCTACTAGGATGGTGAAGGGCCCAGAGGGGAAGACGTATGAGGAGTGGCTGAGGTCACTCGGCCTGTTCAGCCTGGAAAAGAGGAGGATGAGAGGGAGGCCCCATCGTGGTCTACAGCTTCCTCACCAGGGGGAGTGGATGGGCAGGCGCTGATCTATTCTCTTTCGTGACCAGCGACAGGACCCAAGGGAATGATGTCAAGCTGTAACAGGGGAGGTTCAGGCTAGACATCAGGAAGAGGTTCTTCACCAAGAGGGTGGTTGCACACTGGAACAGGCTCCCTAGGGACATAGTCACGGCACCAAGCCTGTTGGAGTTTAAGAAGCGTTTGGACTGTGCTCTTAGTCACATGGTCTAAACTTTTGGGTAGACCTGTGTGGAGACTGGAGTTGGACTCGATGATCCTTGTGGGACCCTATAAACTCCGGATATTCTATGATTCCAAGATTCTATTCTTAGATAATTAAAGATGGACCTCACTTACTTGTAAGAATGAGAAATTTCACATAATCTGTTGAGGAGGATCAAGGAAATCTGAATTTCTGAATATAATACTAGTAGGAAAAAATGTCTAGGTAAAAACCTTCCCCTCCACATATTAATGTCATACTCCCTTCTGCAGAATAAAATAACTCCACCAGATACATGTTCTATTACCTATAAGAAGAGAAGCAAGGAGGATGAGAATAGGAGCTAGACATGAATAATGAAATACCTGAAGCCTTTGAAGAGATGAAAGACAGAAGCTGCATGATGAGAAGTGCTGGAAAAAAGTTGTTGGAAATAGTGCAAACAAATGAAATGGAGTGGATTTTTTTTCCCAAAATGGGAATGAAGAACTGCTGGACATTGCAATAACCGGGACAGGTTAATCATGGGTTAACCATGATTACAATTCTGTACAAGGACAGCAGCAAAAGTGGGAACAGAAGAGAAGGAGAAAAAATAAAAAGGGATGATAGGCTTAGCAGGTTAGTGTTAATTCACACAGGAACCAACAAGCATACCGGTTTACAAAAACAGATAAGTAAGAGAGATTAAAGAAAAACAGCAATAAGTACAAAATTTAATCAAGTTACTGCACCTTATCTGTCTGCCCGACCTGGAACAGACTTCACCACTTATCAGCTTTTGCTCTTCTGAAACTTACCTTGCAGCTCCACAAGACTGGTTTTTACAACACGTAATTCTTCTTCTAGATCACGTATTCTCAAATGAGCATCTTTTCTGGCAACTGCCAATTCATACTCCAGATTTTGTCGCACTGCCTCTCCTTTCTCAACTTCACACCGTAATTTGACAATCTGGATTTCACGGCTAGACAGCTAGAAAAAAAAAAAAATGTTTCAGAAAACTGGCAACAATGCTCCTTTAAATAAGGAGCATGTTACAAAAATATGCCTGCAGAGTATTTTCAGAAGGTATCTTGAGTTGCATTTACAGCTACCTTTTTATTATGCTTAAAAACTAGTCTTGCAAATGACAAAATCTGCATAAATGTACTGTCATTGTTTTTTATGCAAACTGGTCATATTTCTAGATTAAGTTCAGGTACTTAAACCTCTTCATTTTTTCAAAACTATTCTACCTTAAGAAAGTAAGTCATGATAGCCTCATCTTCTTGCACTTCAAAATTTAAAACTGCAGCTACAGAAACATTCTATTCAACAGGCAATTTTCTATTAATTTTCTTCAAATTTAACACTTTGAAGAACAGTCATGTTGGAATGCTAGACCACCAAACCTCTAATAAGTGACAAGCATGCGTATGAACATAAAGTTTAGTTCAACAAAGGTACCCAGTACTCAAACAGAATGCAGTTAAATTTAACAAACAACAAATTAAGCACGGAAAACCTTTCAGAAAGTGACCTCATCCAGATTAAGAAACACAGTCCCATCACTGTAAAATACAGATTTCTTCAGAATGTCTACAGAGTAGCCTCTTGACTGGAATAATATTGGTTGTACGTAACTTGAGCACTCCCATTATATGTAACTATACTGTAAATAGAAACAGTCTCTTAAGTAGTTCATGTACTTAAAAAGCAACCTGACTGTGCAGTACAAACAATATCAACATGGCACAGTACATTAATTTTGCTATGTACCCCCAGTTTACAAATTCTCAAGAGGTTATTCTTCAAATCCAGATAGCTTCTGGTTTCCGTTTTTACAGAATAACACCACAGATGATGGGACAATGGAAGAAGAATGCAGCACAAGAGCAAGTTACTGTGGGAGAAGCAGGAATCTCTTCATCTATGTACACACCCCAATAATAGATGAATGTGGAAAAGAAAACTTGGTTTACTGGCTCGATTTAACCCCAACAAAAACAAAGAGAACCTGCATCCATCACCCCCAGAAAACTGCTAAGAACAGAATTGCTATCCATAGTAGTAATACTTCCACACAAGCACAGTTTAAAGCAGCACATCACTCCTCAGATTGGCATTAGTAAGTGTGGGAAGTATCCCTAGTATCAAAACCTGCAGTTGATTACAACTACTGCTGTACTCAGTGCTCACCTTTTCTATGTATACAAATGCAAAAATTTTAATCTATCTTAATGTGAGTATCAAAGTATTTTCTTGCTATTACCACTTCATTTCAATACTAATCTACTACAATACCATCAGGAAAAATCTTTGCAATGCTGCCAAAGTGATCTCCCTGTGAATGAAGCTTTCATTAAAAAGTGCCAAGTGCTTGACAAACACGTCCACTGGAGGAGGCTCCCCAGGGAAGTAAGTGGTCATGGCCCCAGACCTGCCAAGGTTCCAGAAACATTTGGACAATGCACTGAGTCTGCTATTTGGGTAGTCTATGCAGACCCAGGAGCAGGACTAGATCCTTGTGGGTCTCTTCCAACTCGGAACATTCTATGATTCTGTTCCACAACATTTGCACTTTACACGTTTTGCTACAAATTCTGCAAAATAGCAAATTTGTACAAAGTAAGACAGTGCAAGACCATCAATGGATACCCTAGCTAGATTTGATGTACACAAACAAAAACAGCTATGAGTCATAAAGCTAGCAAAACGATCTCCACAGAATTAAAATGCTACCCTAATATTCTGAAAAAATAAGAATAAAGAACTAAATACATTATTTTTATCAAGCTAGGTTCAAGCTGTGGCTCTATCTTTTTGTGCCATTAAGCAATTTTATCTAACAAACTACTGGTGAAGGCAGAAATTTTTCTTGCAGAAAATCTGCACCAAGGCTGGAATGACTTTAACTATTAACAATGACAGGAGAGCCACTAAAACAGGTATGAGAGGTTTGTAGTGACACCTTTATTATTATTTTTCAGCTACTGACTGCACTTTCAACACATGATGCGAAAACATGATTTTAATGAAACAAGATTACTTTTCTTAAAAGAGAAAAATAAAGCAAAAAAAAAAAAAAAAAAACTTACTTCTTGCCGATGTTTAATGACCATGTCTAATTTTTCTTTTTCAGTTTCATGGAGTTGCCATGCTAGATCTTCATCAGAGAACAATTTTGATTCATCACTATTTTGTAGTAACTGTGACTCATTCTTGGCACTCTCTAGGCTGCAAAATATGAATTATTTCAAAATACATGAATACTCCTTATAAATTTTAGTGGTCCCTTAGTTCAATGATTAGTTTGTGAGGCAAAGATTCAAAATATTCACACATTATGCCACATAGTTGTTATCATACTATTGCTTTTTGAAAAAAAGAGTTACATATAATTGCTTGTTATGCAGGATACGGGATGTAGCTGCAGGCACTGAAAACAGATATATGTTTTGTGTTTCCTAACGCTGATTTTAAAACGTGTTCTTTTATTGTATTTCATTGTCTTTGTTATTGATTCAATAATCTTTCAGGACACTTTCAAAACATCATTCCATCTCTTGTTTATCTCCTGCATTAGGGTTTTCTTTTTTTAAAAAAAAAAAAGAAAAAAGAAAAAAAGAAAAAAAAGCATTGACTTACTCTCTCAAAACCACCCCTATAGTGTAACAAATGCACATATTTGGAATCAAAATAATCTTTACATATTTTTGGAAGATGCATACATTTGCATTTCACATAAGCAACTGATTACTAACGTAATACCTATTAAAGCTTTAGTCCTCTAAAATAGCTAATATGTTCATTTCAATTAGAATTTAACTTAACAGAAAAACTACTTGACAGCAGGATCAGTCCTTAGGAACCACAAACAATATTAAAATAATAGAAACAAGTTTTTTTTATGTAGACTGGAAATTGAGTACAAAAGATGAACATTTCATTAAAATACGCTAGTTTAATAATCTTGTGTGCAATTACTGTAACTTCAGGTTGGCCATTTTTAAATTTATTTCAAGAGTTAAAACTCAGTCCTCACATTTTATATATATATAATATCTTGTATACATTGTTTACAATATATATAATATATTGTAAATATATATATACTATACTATATTTACTATATATATAATTTTAAAAGTCTGGCTGGAGTAATTAGCTGCTCCATACAAAAGAAAAAGTTTTCAGAATCACTAGGAAACATACCATAAAAAGAAACAAACATAATCAGATTAGCCAAAAAGGTGCTAACATCTCACACTGAATTAAAAATGACAAATAATTATCTTACCTTTGTCTTAAGAGTCCTAAGTATTAATTGCAAAACAACAGAATCTACAGGGATTTAATTATTTTTTTTCTAAGACCTCTTTACCCTTGGGTTTGTGCAGAGGCACAACTAATATTTTCCATGTCTGAGAACCCTACATGATGATACACGTAGCAGAAAAAAATAAAAGACAAGAACATTGTCAAAAATGAGAACAATAGCACAGACTTTTGACTGTTACCGTTAAAGACATCAATAGTAGTGAAGAATGAAATTCTATTTCGTAGAAATGTCAAAAAATATTTTGATGAAATAAATATTAAGTCTATTTTCATTTAAAACCAAGACAGACTTTACCTATGAGACCAATATAACTGTATGTCATCAGTAATTGTTTTATGCGGTGCTGTGTTTTATATGTTTAATAATTGTAGGAGATAAGTATCATTAAAACCTGTGCACACTGAGAGAAAACCATAGGCGCATTACTAGCTTTTGGGGTTACTGTGGTAACCATACCCAAAGGAATCAACATCACTCAAAGGGCAAAAGATCAACAACAAAGTAAGCAATATTACGGATCACTAATTTATATAACTCTTAGCTATAGCAGTAAGAAGATGTGGTAAATCAAGCAGGAAAAAAGAAGGATCTGAACAGCCGGAGCTTCCAGAAACTGTGTAAAAGCTTGTTTGTGGACATCTTCTAAGTGTCCACAGAGACTTGTTTTCCCCTCCCCTTTTCTCCATGGCTGGAGAAAACTGATGAAAGACAGACATGTCATTCAGGCATGATACCGAAAGTATCAATCTCATTCATAGACAGCTAAAAGAAGGCCAGAGTCAGCAAAGCACAAGTTAAGGAGAAAATCAGAATCCAAACTGCCCTTCTCCTCTCTCTGCAGTCTTCAAGGAAACGTAGGCTATGCAATGATCATGTTACTTTTTGGCTGGTGGGTGGGGTTAGTGCGCATGTGTCATTTTTCTTCTTTAAAGCCAGTAATTACCTCCAGCGCAGGAAGTACTTTCATGCCACCTATTTTAGGAGATTCTTCCTTCCACGTTCATATGTAGAGCAAAAGGGTCAGTGTACAAAGCTCAGTGAAGCTTAAATCAAAGACAAAACAAAGACAAAATCCCTGGGAAGTTTCACATGTGTGATGTGCAATCTAATATAAACTCAGAGAAAACTTTGTATTTCCATTTTCATATATTTGTAGTTCCTCAGTAATCGGTTTTGAACAAAACATCTATTTTATCAGCTACAGCTTTTATCTAAGACACTATTTTAGTAACATTTTCAAATTTCTTCAAGACATAGGCAGGTGAAACAGCTTTTGAGTTCCACACTGCAAAATGCCTTTCTGTAACTCATAAGCTTTAAATTCACACTCACTTCTTAAGTCAGTTAGCTATAATGGACACAGAACATTACAGAAAAAGGTTTTTGCTATCTTTTCCTCTATAACTAGCAGAAAGTATAAGGTTTGTAACAGTGATTATTTTATTACTATTACTTCTTAATATTCCTATTAGTATAATCTTGCTAAATTTCTCTACCTCAAGGAGCAATCTGCAGTCTGACTGCCCCACCGAAGTTAGTAGTCATAGAATTTTCTTATTCCTGCCTACATCATTGTCAGCTCTGTATAATGAGGCTTTAGTGGCAAATAGCTGTTATGGCTAAGATAAACAGAAATAACTAAAGCTTACTTGAATTGTGCTAAGTATCAAACATGCCAGGTTGTAAAAAATACAACCTGCGTGTAAGACTCAAAGTCAACCTCTACCACCTCAGCTAATGCAGAACCTTTCTGTACCTCCAGGTCAGCATTCCCGACTGCAGACAGGAACTCCTTCTGTATCTAAGTCATGTCTTTGGAATTCCAGAACATCAGATGGTCATTACATGTATCTTCAAGCAAAACTTTTTATATGGTCACTATATCAGCACTGCCCGGCTTTGAAGAATCACATCTTGTTCTTCCTCAGTCTGAATTACATAGTTTCAGGGACCTTGGAAATTAGCCACAAAGAGATGAACCATAGTACGGAACTACAAAATATAGAAGTAAAGCTCACCAATTAGCTTCATGGACTGTATGGCTGACTGTAGAAGACGAACTCTTGATATCCATTATGCAGCTTTTTAAGTCTATAAACTCTGGAAAATCAACATCATCTTCGACTGTAAATATTTTTAGTTGAGAAGCTTCAAAGGTTACTCTTTCTCTTACCATAAAAACATGGAAGCCTGTAAGAGACATACTTAAGTTTTCTTAGCAACATAATTAAAGAACCATTTGTCAACACTCACAGTTACCCAACAGCGCTGTGTCATGTGAACAATCACCACCAACTGCAGTTTGAAATCAGCTGTACCCAACAAAGGAACTGTATAGTGAGTCCTCTAAGCTTAAATGCTGTAGATGAAAAAAAATATATGCATTTTGTAGAATATCTGCTGCCAGAGTTTTCAGAACGCCAACACAAAATGTTGCATAATCTGTATATGCTGTTCCACTCCTTACACTCTTAATTCTCTTAAGAGGATAACAATTTCAATTTATCTCCAAAATACTAAGGGAGACATTTTATAATACTGGAGTATTATTTTATTATTAAATATTATTTTATTATTAAGTAATACTTAAAATACTGGAGAAGAGTGAGTGTGTGGGGTTCTTTTTCAGCCCACAGCCAAGTTTAGGTGAACACAGCAACACGGTTAGTCTTCCATTCCATAAATCTGCTATTTTGTGCTTAAAAATACCTGTGTTGTATCAGGTACATCAGCAATACATGAGGATAGAAAGGAGGAGCGCTAAACTACAGCCCGAACCATCTTTACAGAAAACTTTTTAATTCCTGACAGGGGAGAGAAAAAAATAAAAATAAAATAAAAAGAAAAAAAAAAAAAAAGTATAAATAGCATGTTGATAACACAGATTGTATTAATAAGAGAGCGTTTACTTCTAGCGAACTGATTTCGGGGTTTCTTCCGTTAATCCCAGCCGGACACCACGGTGCGCTCCGAGGCACAACGCCTCCGGGGGGGGAAGGAACAAAATAAAATGGGGGGGGGGGGGGCAGCCCGAAGCGCAGCTCACCGAGAGCCGACGGTGCCGAGAAGCTCTGCCTCGACGCTGGGCTATCGCCGGGCGGGCACGGTACCCCCACGGGCGGGCACGGCACCCGGTGGGGGAAGCGATGGCGCAGCGATGGCGCAGCGCGGCACAGCTCCCCCCGTCCCGCCGCGCCTCTGTGCTGCCGCCGGTACCGTTCGGTCGTTAGGGCCGGCCGGGGAAGACGCGGCCGCGGCGCGTCAGAGAGACGCCGCGCATGCGCGGGGCGGGACGGGGGCGCCCGCCGCGGGCTCCTGCCTCGGCCGGCGGTGGGGGGAGCCAGGCCGGGGTCTGAAGGGCAACGGGGCCGGGCGGGGCATGAAAAGCTACCCCAAGCCGTGCCCTGAGCGGGCACTGACTTCTTCTGGAAATCCTGCCAAGGGCTGAGGAGAGTTAAAACTGCATCGAGGTGTTCCATAAGTGCCGCTAACGCCGTAAGTGGAGGCACGTTAAGGCTCTGGTAGCAAGTCGTGGGAAGTATGTTGTTTTCCTGTCCCTGTGACGAACTTCTGCAGCCCCCGAGAAACCTGGGTGCTCTGCAGAGTGCGCCTCAGCAAGGGCACATCACAGCTGTCACCAGCCACGCTTGGCAGAACACTGGGCAGACGGTCTCATCTGCACCTGAAGAAAGAGCGCATTGCGATGTATCACCCGTAATTACGCTTACAGGCAGATCTGAGGGAATGGATGATCCGCCAGTGGGCAGGTTAATCTCGGCAAATACCCAGCCCAGATACGGGCAGGTTATCTGAGAACGCGCAGTCCGGGCTGCCGCTGTCGCAGTCCAGGCAGGTCACTGAAGAGACCTGATAACCTGACAGACAGGGCACAGAACGGGCACATATCAAAAACACAGAAAACAAAAATCCTCTTTGGACAACTCAGTTATCATTCTAGGAGGGATCACCTAATTTAACTGCAGTCGAAGCTGGCCCTAACTACCAGCTTAGCTGCGCGTGAAGGCTGGGTACACAAGCGTCTAGCAAGCCCCACAGAGTCTGGATGGGTGCCACGCTCAGCACTGGATACACAGAAATGAGCCATGGGCCTGCCTGCGCTGTCCTGCGGCGCAGCGAAATGCCGTCCTCTTAACACCAAGGGAGAGCTGCACTGCATCACCTCGTCTGAGACCTGCTTGGCGGCGTTTGGTCTGGCAGCCCCATCTCCAGATGCAGTGAGACTGTTGAGTCTGGATGCAACAAGTGGAAGCAAGCAGAATCGAGTCTTAATCTTTTCTTTAACACAGCCTTTTGAATCTAAAGGTTTCCAGTTATGTAACTTCAAAAGTCTCTCAGGAGATACTATTAGGGATTGAAATGAAAGCATGATATCTGTTATATGTATATATATGTATTACATTTATTAAATAAATACATAAGCAAACATAAAATCGTTTATTCTTTTTTCTAGTTGGAATTCCCCAACAGGACAGAAATTACGCTAAGGACAGTTATCTATGAAGTCAAAATCAGCTTATATTAACCACAGCACTGCAGTTGGTCCTCGCTCAGGAAAACACTCGTACTGAATTGAAAGTACAGCTAATTGCTTTGGATTACAGGTCAACATGATTTACTTCATTATCGCAAGTACTGTCATAGTAGTTGAGGTCCCCTATGACTTTAACCCACAGTTGTTTCCTGACACTTTTAACTGCAAAAATGTCACTTTGGGCTGAGATTTCCTAAGATGCATGGTGAAATATTAAGCTGATACTAATATCCTTCAGCAATGACTGAAGTTTAAATTGCAAGAGACCAAAAGTTCCATATCATTTCACACCCTCCAAGAGGTCTCAAAACAATCTCTAGTTTGTGATCTGATCTGTATAATCTGTTTTTAGCTGTTTTTTTTTTCTACATCTGCATTATGTGGTTGATTTGTTTTGTCAACAAGCCAATGAAGTTCTTTGTCCAGGTGTATAACAGTAAAAAAAAATATATATATATAAAAAAAAAACTAATTATGTTACAAATATTTTAATAACAGCATCTCCTTGCTGATCAAAAACATGGTAGTGATTGAGGACTCCTCTGCTGTCACCTGATGGTACTTGAAAATTGAAGCAGATGGAAATGGCATAGAATACTAAAGGAATATAAATTACAGGATAACATGGAAGGAATTGGAGAGACTTAAGATCATGTGTACAAATTCTCACAGGTTTTCTAACCATAAAAGCTTCCCAGACATAGAACCAGTAAGCAATTACTTTATCTGCCCAAAACAATACAAATCTTTTTTTTGACCTTGATTCATAAGCCACATTAGACAAAACACTGCTGACATATGCATGTAGCAAAGAAAACATCCCTCCTTCCTCCACTGTTGAAAAAATCATCTCCCACATAAAATGCTTTAGAAGTTTCTTCACTCTTTAAGGAATATTTCAGTCTACAACCTATGGATACTCAGACATTGAATTCAATGTTAACTTTTATGTGTGAAACAGATTCTTTAGAGAGATGTATTCACAATGTGTATAGAAGCAGCACTTGAAGTTCTGGAAAAAGAAGGGGAAAACCTGTTACGTCTGTATGGTTCTCACCTTAGCAGAGCATGACCAACTGCTTCGCTTGCAGACAGGATGGCAGCCTGTTGCTTTGCAGAGCAAGCTAACCCACACCTGCAGGAAATCAGTTGGAAATACTGTTTCAGACAGACAAGCTCAAGAAATGCAACTCCTCACAAGAATAATGTTTTTGTTGTTGTTGTTGTTTTTTCACCTGTGAAAAAGTTACCACAGCTTGTGATAGCTTGCTGCCTTTCAGTGCACTGACCTCGTAATTTAGCACCAGCTGGCAGGTCTGGCTCTGCAAATTCTGCCATTCAAAATGAAACCATTTGCTAAAAATTGGTGATGCTACCGTTCTTAAAGCTTAATAGCATCAGTATGACCTGCTAGTCTCTTCTGAGCACAGTGTCTGCATTGCAACGTACACATCTTTTTGTTCCATGTTAGTCTATATTTGAACAGTTTGTCTACAGTCTTCTGTTTACTTAACACTTTAGTCCATATTTGAACAGTTTGTCTTTAGTCTCTGTGTCCTTAATGTACAAATGAGCCTGATCACACACAAAATATAACTTGTTCAAACAATTTTATTTTTTTCATTCTTTAAATCATATTTAACTTTGCATTCTTTACCTTTTGAAAATGTATTAGTCTCATTAGCCTCTTCTGAAGAACACCCTACTTTTTGATAAAACCAAGTAATCTTGAGTTGCTTCCTTAATTAGGAAAAATCAAAAGTTTTTCAGCAGCCCTCCACTGAATTAAATAGTGTGCAAGGCTTCTGGTTCCTGAGAAATAGCAGATTCAAAGGAATGTTTCCAAAGGCTGAGAAAATTGGAATGTCCTCAAGAGATTCAGAAAGCACTGCTTCAAAACTAAAATACAAACTTATTTAATCTGATATGGAAGACAAATGTAATCATATGACAAAACAGAGTAATGATTTAGCTAAGGGAAGCCCTGCAGATTGTCAATTCCTGCCTAGCAAAATATTAATATATGCTTTTTTTTTTTTTTCCCCGTACTCAACACTGTCTCATTTATGAAAAATTAGGAAACTATATCTACTGCTGAAATTTGAATGATTGGATGCACCAAGATGAAGAGTTCTGTAACTGCCAATGCAGTTACAGTTTCCTGTTGGTCAAACTTTTATCTTCTGCTAAACAATTCCAGATGTACAATCTACCTTAGTCTTATTTTTTAAACAACTTCTGTGCCAAATGTGTTAAGAGTTAACATTTATAAAATATTTTTTTTTTTTTTTTTTTTTTTTGCTTATAAGGAGAAGGGAGCCTAGAACAAAACAGGACTTCGTGGCAACTGTAGTGGGTGACATTTTTTGATACTGAAACTGACTTCAGTTTCAGTATCAAAACTAACAGCAGTATGCTGCTGCTTCTTACAAGGATGTCTCCTCCTATACCAGTGCCACAGAGGAGAGACGACAGAAATCTGCCCCGTAAAACTTGTGCACGAGGCCCCACAGTGAAGATGGCTGCTGAAGCACTACGTGGTTTCATCTGCCAGCATCAGATAATGCAATTATTTGAGGAGTGTGCTAGGCCTCTTCCTTACACCTCTTCTTCCTGCGTTTGGTGATAGTGCAAACGCTGCACTTGCTGTGTGGGACCACGGGGAAGGGACAAAACCACACCTGAGCTGGCGGGCTTGGTGATTTTCAGTGCAGCGGGAGAATCACCAGATCCAGCAGGGCAGGCTGGAACAGAAGCTTTTTGATGAGCTGCTTCAGGAGAGGGCGAAACGGCGTGAGAGGAGCGGTTTTGGTTGTCAGGTAAACAAGCCGGAGTAGATAGGAGGAGAACAAGGAGCACAGCCTGGACAGCAGTCCAGATTTAAATGAAATGAAAAAAAAAAAAAAAAAAAAAAAAAAAAAAGAGTTGTGACCGCCAAGTTGTAAAACCTTCAGGCACCAGCGCCTGAAACCAAGGGCATCAGTTGGTGAGCGCGAGGGAAGCCCAGAAGTTAAGAGAATAAACAAGGCTAGGAGCACGTGGGGCACAGCAGCAGCCTCGGACCGGCAGGAGAAAGGGCTGCGAGGCGTACAAGGGGAGCGTGCTTTAACGCGGACTGACAGCGGCACAAAGGCGAGCGCCGGGGCAGCCAGCACC
>CM021797.1:33393940-33483206 GCA_011076525.1 Nettapus auritus | reverse complement strand
ATCTTCGCCAAGTTGAAAGGTTACCCGCACTGGCCGGCCAGGGTAAGGCGCCCGCTCCTTCCTCCTCCTCATCCTCTCCCTCCCGCCGTGCCGCTGCCCAGCACCTGCAGCGTGCCGAGCCGACCCGGAGAAGCGGCTCCCAAGCGGCCCCGCAGGTCCCCCGCGCCGCTTTGCTTCTGCTTGGATTCGGGCTGTGCGCCCGAAATCAGCAGCCCTCTCTCGCTGGCTCGCTATCCCCATCTGCGTAGCGGGGCTTTCAGCAGCGCTGCTGTTTTCAGATGGCTGCGTGGTAGCGTAACAAAGGCTGGGGCTGCGCGGGGACCTGGCTGTGCAAAAGCACGGCTCCCAAATAACTGCTCCCTTTTGGCTAAGGAAAATGCGAGCTAGTGGCAGCGTCGCTCCTTGCTGTTAAAGTCAGGCATCCCTTTAGATTTTCCTGTAGAAGAAGCTGAGTGCAAGCGATAAGTTGTCCGGTCTTTCTTTCTCCTCTTCCCACTCCCCCCTTGGAAGTGCCATGGCAAGTTCTGTGACTGCCTTCAGGCATTTAATGGCTGTGGAAACGTAGCTAGAAGACCAACTATGCGCTATTTAGCTAAGAGGCAGCATCATTAATTGCATGTTTGCTTTTTTTGTTTTATTGTTAAATGTAGTGACTTTTCATAGTACTTGACATCAGGTCTTGGACAAGTTATCAGCTCGGCATAACGGGAGGAAGTGGTGTTGTGGCTTATGGTGAAGGAGAGATGTTTTTTTTTGGATGGAATCAAGTCGTGCTTCTACCTGCAGCCTATCGTGTATCTCCATTAAAAAACGATGCCCTATGTTGCTGTAACACAAGAAGTGTTTTCATTTCCTATTGTTGATAATACTGTTGTTTAATCGTTTTTATTTTTAACATTGTATCCTTGAGACCTGCTTTACTTCTCTGTAGCATTTTTTAAATGTTTTTAACAGTTCTGGATGTTTCCCTTTAGAGTGTTATTAACTGTTACTTGATTTCAGTTGTGGTCTTTATTTTCCTTAGGTAGATGAAGTTCCTGAAGGAGCAGTAAAGCCGCCTGCAAACAAAATGCCTATATTCTTTTTCGGCACCCACGAGACGTAAGTCCGTCATAGTTAAGAGACGTGCTTTTTTATTTCATTAGCATGCTGTAATAGGAACTTAATGACTTACCTGAAAGCTGTGTGTTTTAAAACTGTGCTGTTCAGTAGCGTGTCATCTCCTGAATTAATTTATTTTGTCAAGACATGTTACTTTCACACTTGCTAAAGCTATTCAAGGAAATGGAAATGGTAGACTGTGACTATACCACGTACTTTTTCCATGCCATGAGTGGTGAATTTTTCTTCCTTCTGTAACAGACTTTAATTAAGCTCTGTATATAGTCAAAATTCTCAAAAATATGTTGTTAAAGAAAGTGAAATATTGTGGAGAACAATGAAATTGGAAAAATTGAGAAATAGTTAAATTATCCTGCATTAGTCGTCCCCACCCCCTCCCTTCCAAGATGTTTGGGGGCATGGATCTTTTCTGTAAGATTTTTGAGAGAAAAATTAGAAGGTGCAGTTCTATACCTGTTATTCTGCAAAACATCTGTCTTTAGGTTCTCTCAACAATGCTAGCATTTTGCAGTCATAAACCTGTTTTGAGGGTATTTCCACTGCTAACTTTTCTTGCTGGTATACTGCTTTTTATGTAGTTCTCTGTCTTGTTAAAATTATCACGTTACTTTATAGTATGAGTTTGTTCTAGTGTGGATATCTAAGACTTCAAATTCAGTGCTGTGTTTGTTGCCTCATTTATTTTTAAAAAATATATAATTCATTTTTTTCCCCTCTTAATAAAATGGCAATTGGCATATAAGCAGGTCACAGATAGAAGTTATGTATAAAAGTACTCAGTTTCTTGCATTTTATGAGAAGGCTTTGTTTTATCTTCCTCTCATTAAATATTTATTCAAATCTCTATAATCTGTTATTTTACATATGTTTCAAAAAATAACTCATGTTAAGAGAGTATCCAGTGCTTGTTGAACTAAAAAGCAAGCATCCTCTACTGGTTTTGAGATTACTTTTTACTTTTTCTGAGAAATAGTTTCTCAATGAGAGAGCTTTTTGTGTGCTTGGCTTATACACATTCTTTCAGTAGATCTTATCAATGGATCAGTTATTGGTTTATTTTTAGCATGAGTGTGTTTTTGTGGGTGAAGAGAATTGTGGAATTCAATTCAAGGATGCAAAGCTTGCATATTATCCCTTCACTTAATGATACGCTTCTCCTAACAATAAGTTTAAACAGTACACTTGGTTATCTTTTTTTTTTTTTTCCCAGAATGTTTTGGCAGTTAAAAATATAATATTGCTTTGTTTTTCCCCTATGATGTATTTCATTCTGGATTGACCTTGGGTTTTGTATAGTTGTATGTAAGCTTACATGCACAAATTGAATATAAGGGAGAAAGAAATAAGTCCTTACCTAAAGGTTCAGAAATACCTTTGAAAATTTTAAGCATCATGGTGCAGTTTAAACTTCAGTTAAGTTCCTAATTCATGCTTGGCTTTGGATTTTTTTTTTGCTCATTTGCATGGATAAATTTGAAATATCTGTTCTTCACTCATTGACACTCTTAATCAGGTTTTACTGCAGTCTAGTTTTTGATCTGCAGGCTGTAGTTTCAGAGATTTATAGAATATAGGAGAAACTTCTGTGTCAGTTTCACATAGAGTGACCCAGCTGTCTTGTTCTTTAAACATGAAATTTATGTAGCGCTCCTTAGAGTGGTAACAGGTGAAACTCTCCTGCTTTTCAATCATACTTATTGTTGCTTACAGCGTATACCTGTGAATAACAATGATGTGTTACTACCTATGCTCAGTGAACAGGTATTTGCTTCTTACAATAGGCTTTGGAGCTTTGGGCGACATTTCTTTCAGTCTTTGTCTTAATGTAGCAGCATTCTAAAAGAGTTTTAAAAAAAAATAAATAAATAAATTGATGCTATTCCAATGAAAGCTTTATTTGGATCTGTTGTGCTAGTATATGACATTGCTGCAGAAGGCCACACTGGAAATGTAGTTTCTAGAACCTGTCTTTGGGTAGTGCCTCTACACTGAGTTTTCTCATTCGATTTTAGTGCATGGGATTTTAAGTACATCAGCCGAATATGCTACATGGCCTCTTCATGGTTGAGAGTTCCTGATGTTTTTCAAAGTTTGAGCCATACATATGGTAAAACCATACAAACCTTGGAAAAACACTTCTGCTCAGGGGACAGGGGAGAAAGGAGGCAATGCTTCCTATTTTTGTTCCATCCAGTTTCCATTTGTCTCCTCAGTATTTTTTTCTGGTTAAGGTGGCTTTGCAGATGTGTTTCCCCTGCTGGCTGAACTGACTATAACCATCTCTTGAAAAGGGGTGGGTAAAATGCAGTCTAATCTCTCAGTGGTTTACATAATGCTTTGTGTACATCCCTAAGTGTTCTACTGCTGGAGCAGGAGATGCTTAACTTTCTAGATGATAACATGTTGTCTTTACTGTCGTAGGGTGTAGGTCTCAGTTAGGTCTTTTTAAAGATGATGAAGAAAATAGAGTGGGGATTAGAAGTATCTACATCATTTTCCTTGAGCCATTACTTTAGAAAGCAAGTACCTGCAACTTTTCAGATTTCTGAGTCTCACGTCAGACTGCTCCATCTAGATATATAACCAAAATGAGAATGAAACTCAAAGTGGCATCTAAAGATAACAAATTTTTAATTGTTCTGGTTCACAGTAGTTGGTTTTCTTCTGCACTCTGTTAAGAAGCATTGTCTGTTTCTTGCCTGGACAGCACCTTAGGAAGGAGAGGGGCCATATATGCGGTGGTAGTGATGGAAAGTGTGGGCTGTTGAAGGTTAAATGGGGAAAAGTAAAGTTGCTTATGTAACAGAATTAGTTATCTGCAATGCTGAGTTGTTTCTTAATGATATTTGATGCTTTTTTCTCCTTTGGAAAAAAAAAAAAATTTAGAATGTGAGCAGTTTTTTCCTGATAACTTTTTCTTTCTCTTCTGAAGGGCGTTTTTGGGACCAAAGGACATATTCCCTTACTCTGAAAATAAAGAGAAATATGGAAAACCAAATAAAAGAAAGGGCTTTAATGAAGGCTTGTGGGAGATTGACAATAATCCCAGAGTGAAGTTCTCTCATCAGCAGGTAAGTTATGCAGAATCTGCAACTACTTGATACTGTACTGTTGGGGGAAAAAGGCAATGAATATTCACTGCTCTAGGATAAAGAATCTTTGGTGCTCAACTGTAGGTTACAGTGTTGTGTTTTTTTTTTTTCTTTTAGTTTAGTTTTAGTAGCATGAAAGAAAAGTCTCTCATGTCAATGGGAACTTTATTTTTTCTACAGAAGCTCATGAAGAATCATGTTGACAGTTTCAGAGCATAAGTCCACCACTATTGAAAGTTAAACATATTTTTTACAGTGTTGCTCCATCACAGCACTCACCAAGTCATATTCAGATCCATACAGCTGTACTTAAATGGTGGTCTTTTATCAGTTTTTACTCAGGCATCAGTAATCTCAGTCATTTTACTACTTCCTGTTATCTAAGCCCAAGTGGTTTTCTCCACAAATACCTTTGTAAGGTTTCATTGCATGCTTTTATAGTACGCTGTATTTTCACTGTAGTGGCTGGAAATAATGTTATTCTTGCTTTTTGCCTCTCTGTCATGTGACACGATTAAGTTTCGATTAAGTCAGTAGTCCTTTGTTTCTTACCCTCTTGGTAAATATCCCAAGCTTAAACTGGAGCTAAGCAGCTCTATCTATAAAAAGGCCCAAACTTCTTTAAAAGAAAAAAATAATTCTTGATAATTTGTCTGTCTTCTTCTCTAAAAATTCGATAGCTTCTTGGTTTTGGTAGATATAGTAGGCCCTGATCACATAGTGGGGCCTCTAGACATTATAGCAGTAATAAGAAACAATTGGTGTCTGTATTTTTTTTCTGCTCCTACATGACATGCCAGACTACCATTTCTGCAAGAGTTAATTCCTGCTCCTAAAGACATGCTGAGTTACTGAATCTCTAGTTTGAAGGATGGATCAAGAGTTAATCTGAGCAAGAGTCAGCAGAAAAGAGGTTGTACTCTGGACGTACACTTTTTCTGCCCCCAGATGCTAATCCCCTTATAACAGTGAGAAGCACTGTATTTAATAAAATATGGTTGTTTCTTTTTTCTGCTACTGAAAAATATGAGTCGTTAGACTTTGTGCTGTTTTCTTTGTGGCATCTTAGGAGAGGTTCTGCCAGGGTGGCTGCAGAAGTTGTGAACCATAGCTTAGTTTTGTGTAATCAGTCAGTTCTAACAACATGAAAAATCAGGTATAAACAACCAACAACAGCAAGGTCTTCCATTGTTTTGTTTCATAGTGGGGATCAATAACTTCAGCTAAGTGATACTTTGAGTTGCCGTCTTAACATTTCAGGCATTTCTAAAAACTTTTCCAACTGGAGGCAGACAAAATTGCCAACAGATGTATACAGACTAGTTTCTTAGTCTAGCAACTTTCCTATGGGGAAAGTCCATTATACCTTTTCAGTGTCATTCAAACACTTCAGACCAGCTTCTCTAACAACTCTTTAACAGGCTGTCTGTGTGAACTGGTCAGGTTCTGTCTAGAGCCACTGGATTTTTTGCCACTACTACTTTTTATGAAAACAACAACAAAAATAACCCCATGTTTAAAAATAAACATGAAAAAAACATTTGAAAACAAAAAGAAAAATAAGTTTAAAAACAAAAGATCTTTGCACAAGTTGTATTAAAACTCTGTTCCTATAAGTTAGCTTTAAAAATAATGAAAGAATAAACTGTTTTTGGGGATGTCTGAACACTTAATGTAAATGGATTACAGGGCCATAGTGACTAATTTGCTTACATATATTCAATTTTACAGAATGAATAAAGGAATTCAAGGCCAGACTGGATGGGGACCTGGCACCCCTGATCTAGTGGGTGGCATCCCTGCCTATGGCAAGGGGGTTAGAACTAAATGGTTGTTAAAGTCCCTTCCAACCCAAGCCATTCTATGAATGGCTTAAAGTGTTTTGTAAATGGGGTTACATCAGGCTGGTGGCCAGGCACTGGTGGGGTTTTCCAGGGCTACATTTTAGGGCCTCTTCTCTTTAATGTTTCGTAAATGAGTTGGAACAAGGACTCAGAGGTGTGCTTGTTAAGTTGGCTGATGACACTAAATTGGGAGGAGTTGACACCCTTGAGGATAGAGAGGCTTTACAGAGATGTTGACAAATGAGAGGGCTGGGCAATCACCAACTGCATGAAATTCAGCAAGAACAAATGCCAGATTCTGCACCTGAGACACGGCAACATTGGCTGTATGCACAGTCTGGGGAGACGAGGTTGGGGAACAGCCCCACAGAAAGGGATCTTAGGGTTCTGGTCGACAACAAGTTGAACATGAGCCAGCAGCATGTTCTGGCAGCCAGGAGGGCTGACCGTATCCTGGGGTGCTTCAGGCATGGCATCGCTAGCTGGTTGAGGGAAGGGACTGTCCTCCTGCTCTGCGCTGGTGTGGCCTCACGTTGAGTAAGTGCAATTTGGGCACCACAGTGTAAGAAGCAAATAAAATTATTAGAAAGCATCCAAAGATGGTGAGGGGTTTAAAGGGCAAGAGGTATGAGGAGTGGCTGGTTTCCCTTGGTTTGCTCAGCCCAGAGCAGAGCAGGCTGAGGGGAGGCCTCATGGCGGCCTGCAGCTCCCTCACGAGGGGAGCGGAGGGGCAGGCGCTGAGCTCTGCTCTCTGGGGACAGCAACAGGACCCGAGGGAACGGCATGGAGCTGGGACACGGGAGGGTCAGGCTGGGGGTTAGGGAAAGGTTCTGCACCCAGAGGGTGGTTGGGCCCTGGGACAGGCTGCCCAGGGCAGTTGTCACAGCACTGAGCCTGCTGGAATTCAAGAAGCATTTGGACAACGCTCTCAGACATGTGGTTTGACTTTCTTGGGTGGTCCTGTGGAGTGTACTTAATGATACTTGTGGGTCCCTTCAAATTTCTATTTATGAAATTTTCCTCTGAATTTTCACCTTAATTTTAGAAAGCATTTTGTTTTAATAGCTTTTCCTTTGTTATCCATTCTTAAAAGCAAGCTTTACTTGGAGCAAATCAAGCCCATAGGATTGAGTGAGCTCATATTTCTCACATGCAACATTCTTGTTGTTGCAGCAGGAGAGCACCTGCAAATAGCTATATTCTGTAAAACAAATCTGAATGTAAAACAGGCAGAGTAAGGGTTACTTGACCTGAAATAAAGCCAGCAGTAAGGGCCTACTTTAAAGGGAATTTCTTTGACAATATTTGATGCTTTCAAGTAAACAAGTTGTATGTCTTCCATGTTTTTTCACCATCTTTGGTGTTCAGTTTGCAGAATGGAGTATTATGTCACTGTCCCTCAGAGATCCATAGCTAAGGTGGAAGAACATTCCACTTTATCCTATAATAAGAAAATTGTAGTGTGTTTTTTTTTGTTGTTTGTTTGTTTCAGTTTTATTTTCAGCTTTTGTGCTGAAATGAGCTTTATTTATATTTTTTTTCAATGCCTTGAAGGTAATGTACGGTTCACAAAGGTGAGGCATCAGAGGTACCTTGTTTTATTTTGTTCTTAGTTCCCTGATATTTGACTAGGTGACGGCTCTCCTGTTTGTGAGGATGTTGCCTTAGCATCATATTGTATGAGCTGGAGAAATGAGTACATACAGATTATCAGTAAGAGGAGGATGCTTATATATCTGATATGCAAAATCTCTGGCTGTCACAATTAACAACTGACATTTTTTTAAGGGTAGGGGTTCTAGACATTTTAATCCAGGGAGGAAAGCAAGCCATGTGAGTTTGATTTAGTTACCTATGCAGTTATATGGGAGTTTATAGGAAACCAGTATTAATAGTAGCAGAGTGGTTGGAAGTAGCAAAATGGGAGGGAGGGGGTCTTAGAGGTCAAAAAGGGGTATGTCACAGGCCACAAAACACTCTCAAGTCAGGTAATTCTGCACAATTTAGCCAATTAACACAAGCCTTTTGGTACAGGTCTATGCAATGAGAAACAAACAGGTTAGAGAAATTCCTCAGCCTTCCATCTGTATGCTTCTGCTCTGCCCTTGCTGGTCTCAAGTCCCCTTGCCACACATTAATCAGTCCCTGGGGTGAGGTGATGTAGGTGTAGTTACTTTGCTTTTGCTGCTCCTTGTTTCTTACTCAGTAGCTCTGAGTGGGCTGCAGTTGCCTCTGAGGTGTATTTCCTCACCCCTGCTCAGGCAGCTCCTCTGGGCTCTGAGCCTGGCCTGGGGGATGCCTCTTGTGCCTCTGTTCTTTCCCCAGCATCCCTCCAGCCCTGGCATCTCTTTTGCCCTTGTGTCTCTCCTGCCAGGCGCAGGTGTCATATCACTGATCAGGTACTGGCTCTCCTTCCATGTCATCGCTCTAGCCCTCATCAGGCACCTGATCTTTCCTTCAGCATCTCTCTTGCCTGTTGTAGTCACACCCCTCCCTGCGCCTCGTCCCCACAGAGGCGCCTCACGCCCTCATGCTCTGGGTTGGGCGCGGGGCCGGCTGCGGGCTGCCCCTCAGCACTCCTCAGCCCTGCATGCCCCGGACAGGACAGGACAGCCTGTGAGAGACGGTTGGCGCAGGCAGCGAGCGGGCCTGGAGGTGAGGGCAGTAGTGGTAGGCTGTGAAGATCTAGAGGGGAGGTAACGTAAGTGAACTGGTAAGTGAGGCCTTCTTTTCCAATGATGTTTTGAAGTAGGGCAATATGTTACAACCTACTAATACATTGCAGTTTACGTAGGTGATGTCTACATGTGACAGACATACAACCTTTTGGCTTAAAACAAACATTCTTTGAGTTAAATAAAGCACAATTACAGGACAGTCGCAGGAAAGATGGTTCAGTTGTCAGAGTCTAAAAATTAAGTGCAAGGAGGGAATTTTGTGTCTGGCCTTGAAACAGAAGGGTAGAGGGGGTAGTCACATGGAGATGTTGGCAAAATCAAGCTTTTATTTTGACTACAAGATAATATTGAAGTGACAGACTTGTCAGCTATTTGTAGAGGGAAATTAACTCCCTTTTTTTTTTTTTCTATCTCTTTATTGAGTATATTTTGTTTTGATAAGTCCTTCTGAGAGCTGCCATTTCTGTTCAGCTGCCAGAGCTGGCTGGACTGTTCTGAAAGCAGTATTTATACTTCACAGATGTTGCTTGTAGCTGCTAGTGAGGAAGGTAGAGGGTAGAAGGGAGCTTGTGGCTTGGGCTTAAATCCAAAACCACTTCCTCAGATGGGGAAATACTAAGAGTCAGAGGAGTTCTGCCAGCTTTGTTCGAAGGAGCTGATATTCAGGAGTGAGGATGCTATCCACAAAGTAATGGAATTTAAAAAAGAGTAATTCTGACTTTTCCTTGTCAATTACCATGTCTTTGACTTTCAGTTTTAGCCTTTGATTTTCTGCTCATGTTTTCAGGAATTGGTAGCTGGCTCTTGCTCACTTAGGCTTGACAGCTCATTTAAAAAAAGTATTTCTTGACAGGAGCCTTGCAAGTTATATTTAACCATTTTTTCTTAATTATTTGTGAGAAAAATCTTGCACTGCAGTAGTTTTATTATCATTATAACATTAGAACTTGAAAGTTTGATAATGAAAATACAATTTACATTGGTAAGTGTGGAAAATTAAATAGATATATTTTGATATTCTTGTAGATTCTCATAAAGTATTCTTTAGGCTGATGTTTTCATCGGTAGCTTTTAGGTGGCAGAACACCTCTTAGTATTGTAACTCTGTAGTTCAGAAAGTGATTTTTCATTTCAATTGCCATGTTTTTCTATTGAAGTCCCATCCATCTGTTAGCACTTCTATCAAAGAAACTCTTCAAGAAAGCAGTCAGGATTCTGCTGAGGGAAGTGAAGAAAAACCAGGAGCCAAAAGGAGAAAGTCTGCTCCCCCAAAAGTAAGTGACAGAATTCATGTTTTGTTTTACTATCAACCTTTCAAGTCAAACCTGTATTGCCAAATTTTTATTTAAATACTTGAACTGTACTTTTCTGTCATAACTACTTTGCATTTGGTTGTTATTTGACTTAATACATGTATTAGTATTATGTAGGTACATTAAATTCAAAATGATTGCCAACGTATAACTTAAAGATTACCTTCTTCTCTTTGAAGACTCGTTAATGTAATCATCTGGTACAACTGTTTCTTCAGTTACAATATTTTCCCCTGAAAAGCCTAAGAGAACAAACTTTAAGTTCTTATAGGGCTGAAAGAATTTTTTGGTGTGTTTGCTTGAACAGATTAGAGTCAGTTTGAATTACACCACACACTGTGATGTGAACAGATATAAAAGGCAATATATAATGGATAAAAAGATAGTTGTATCAATTGAATTCAGGGTCAGGGAAGTGTCTTGTGAGTATTCGGTAACTTATACAGACAAGGTTTAGCTTCTTTGCCTTGTCAGTGTGTGCATACATTGAAATCTTCTGAAACAAATTGTTCTTAAATATATTGTATTCATAGTTATAAAATGCATTTGTGTCTGAAACACCATTTTTCAAGCTTACTGCTGTTGTACATAATCTGTTTTAAGAGGGGAATCTTTCTAGCTTACTGCTTACTTAATAACAGTGTAGCACACTGCTTTGAACTTTATCTATTCTTGAATGTTTTGTTTTTGTTCACATGTTTTCTATTTTCCATACAGTGTGGAAGAGTTGTTGTCATCTTTTTTCTTAAAAGAGACTAGAATCCTAAAATGACAAAAAATGTGATGCAGGTGATATTGATATACATTTGGAAGGTCAGCGTGATTTGGGTTCCGTCAACTTTACTTCAGAAACACTTTTCAATATGTAATTTCCTCACAGAATTAGTGAACTAGCTGTTATTCCTCTTTCTTACCTGTGAACAATGCTGATAAAAACATTTGTCTCCCAGCATTTGCTACTGCAAAGGGAAAACATTATTTTTTTTCTTGTACTGGACTGGCTCATCAGTTTGCTTCACTGTCAATTTATGCAGCAAGCAGCTTGTGCAAGTGGAGATGGCAAGTCATCATGTTTCCACTGAAAAGTGCTTCCTGGCTGTCCTGACCTGGCTCTCTGAAAGAAAAATACAAAGACCATACGTAGCCCTATGAACACCAAAATGGAATGGAATGTCTTGAAGGCAATATTTTGTTACGAGTCTCAGTCAGTTTACCAGTTTAAGACAGCATCTGTAGCAGATTTACTCCTTTGCTATTGATACTGATGTAGTTATGCTTCTAACCATTGTACTCTGACTTCTTTTGGTTTTAGTGTACAGTGATTATTCTTAAAGTTGCAGCCTGAAAAAAATGGCAAACAAAACCAAAACAAATCCTTTAGTGGTATAATACAGCTGTAAGTGATTATCAGTATTACGTGATAGCCCCCTGCATGCGATGCTTTGTTCAATTTTGAAATTTTAAGACGTAGTTATTATTAAAGGGAATTTCATAATGGGTGCTTGCAAGTTGGGCAAAGCAATATCATTAAAGTTGAGAAGATGAAATGACGTTTAAAAGAAGAAAAAGAAAAATGCACATACCTAGGCCACAAGAAAAATGTTGATTATCTCCAAGTAATTCATTACAAACTTGATGATCAAATCTAACTGCTTGTCTAAAATGAAAATTAGTACTTTTAAGGTATTAAAAAAAAAATTGCACAGGTTAGGTGACACCATTTGTCGCTAATCACTGTCTCTCATGATTAAACAACCTGTTTGTGCTCTGTTTACTACGTGAAGTCTTTGCTTAATAGAGTGATAGTCTCTGATAAATGCCTGTGACTGTAATCCATCTCTATGCCTGAGCTGATTCAATTGAATCTTGAATATTGGCATGAACATTTAGAAATACTCACGTAAAGGTGATGCAGTGAAAAAGTAGTTACATTATCATAAGCACAAAATGGACTTGAATTTCCATGAGTAAATAGTTGCCAGAATACATCAATCTGCAATATGTTTGAAAGTGGTCCTGCCTTGTACTTTGAATGTGTACGTAAGAAAGAAGCATGTATACAGGCAGACTTAAAAAATGTAAAGAGAAAAGCAGCACGATGGTTATTAGCATGTGCTCGTTTAACTTTTGTTTCTAAGTACTTTTCTATACATTGACTCTGTGTTGCTTCTGTTTGCAGTTGCCCCCTAAGAGGGATAACAACTTAAATACAGCAGCAGAAGAAGAGGAAAAGGAGATGGATACCGCAAAAGAAGATGATGTACCTTCTGAAAGAAACAGTAAAGAAGTATGTGAAAGCTCATCTTTTCCTACATACTAAAGAACATGTTAATGTTATGTCAGTTAATTAAAATCTGTTTTTATGTACTGGGAAGCTACATACAGTCACTGCTAGTGTGACAGTCTCAGGACTGAAGTTTAAGCTGTAAAACTTCGTATCTGTTGACGCGGATCAAAACTTCTAATTGAAATTAACAGGAACTTAAGCTTTCAGCAGAGAGGAAACTTTAATCTGGCTTGTCTGAGTTCAGTTAAAAATCAGGGGAACAGTGTGTTTTTATCACTTCATAAAATTCCCTTCTTTTGTTAAAACTCAGCATCATTTTCAATTTACACAGGATGTGGTGAAAACAAGTGATGCGTCTATTCCTAAAGTTGCTAGGAGAGGAAGAAAAAGAAAGGTAACAGTATGGCTAATTATGTTTGCATGTGATAATACTGGTATCACTTTCTTTTTTGACAGGTTATGCATAAGTTGTTTGACTTTCTTGTTTTCAGTCTTTCATCCCTTCCAAATAGCTGGAAGACTTGCAGGAATGGCAGTTTTCTCAGGGAATGTTTTAAAAGCTGTAATTGTGTTTGAACTCAGCATAGAGTAGGGAGTTCCCTTGTCTTCCCAAATAGTCCAGTGTAAATAAGAAAAACTAACATAAAATAATTTGTCTTGAAGCTCTGAAAAAAGTTTAACATCATATTCACATTAAACCAACACCTGAAATACTGCCCATTTTTGTGAGGTTGTGCTTTTGTGCTTTCTTCTACCTGGGAAGAATTGGTATGCTTCTGAAAGAAGCAGTTCCAGCTGCTAGCTTAGTGTACTCGAGCATCAGTGTTCATGTGGTCACACAGCAAGCTACATCAGGGCACTGATTCAAATAAAAAAATAAATTAAAGTGGGGCAAAGTTTAATTTTAATTTGAAACTATTTCTTGACTTTTAACATGATACATTAGTGCTGACAGAAGGCATGAGTGCAAAGGTGTACTTGTGGACCTTAATGTGTTTGCTCTAGATAGGTAGCATACTAAGTATCATTTGCTTCATGAAAAAGAAAGATAAACCCATTTATATATTCTTACAAAAACAAAAAAAAATTGAAAAAATACTTTAAAAAAATCTTAAAAATAAATGTAAAATAAAATTCAATGAATGCAAGTCTGAAACAGCAAGGAATTAACGGTATATCTGTGAGTGTGCATATATCTGTTATCAGCTTCTAAATGTTAGAGGAGCCTTTCAGGTGACATTAAAACAGAGATCTCATTCTGTACTTTTTCATAATGCACCCAAATCTTATGGCTGTGGTGTCTTTTGATTTGTTTGGCATTATTGTTTTCTTAGAGTCATAACACATTTCAGGCCCCAGATGGTTTCTTCTGTCACACTTAGCAGCTTCAGTTTTGTGTTTGGCACATGCTGTTTGTGGTAGGTGTTTTAACCAGAAATTGGCATTACTGCAGACCATTGCTGAGTCACAGAATGGTTGAGCTGGGAAGGGACATCTGCAGGCCATCTGGTCCAACCCTCTGCTCAAGCAGGGAGTGCTAGAGCAGGTTGCCCAGGACCGTGTCCATGTGTCTTTTGAAGATCTCCACTCCCTCACCCACAGAGAAGAACTGCTTCTTGATGATGGAACTTTTTGTGCTTCAGTTTGTGTTCATTGCCTCCTGTTTTGCCACTGGACACTGCTGAAAAGAGCCTAGCTCCGTCGTCTTTGCACTCTCCCTTCAGGTATTTATACACAGTGATAAGATCCACTCTAAGCCTCCTTTCTCAGAGATGTGCTCCAGTCATCCAGATCATCTTAGTGGCCTTCCATTGGACTCTTCAGTACATCCATGTCTCTATTGTACTGAGGAGCCCAGAACTGGACACAGGTGCAGCTTCAGCAATGCAGAACAGAGCTGAAGGATCTCCTCTCTTGACCTGCTGGTGATAGTTTGCCTAATGCAGCCCAGAATATCGTTAGCCTTCTTGGTAGCGAGGCCACGCATCTGACTCATGTTCAACCTGGTGTCTACCTGGATTCCTAGGTCCTTCCCTACACAGCTGCTTTCCATCTGGCTGGTCCACAGCACAGTTGTTCCTACCCAGGTGCAGGACTCTTCTCATTGTTTAACTTCATGAGGTTTGTTGTCAGCCCACCTCTCCAGCCTGTCCAGGTCCCTCTGGATGGCTGGTTAATTCAGCCTCCCCACAGTTTGGTCTCGTATGTGAACTTACAGAGGATGCACTCTACCCCATCATTCAGTTTAATTAATATGTTAAAGAAAACTGGACACAGTATTGACCCCTGGGGTAGTCTCGTCTTTGCAGGCCTACAACTGCCACTGACCACTAATGTCTGGGTCCAACTGTTCAGCTGGTTTTCGATCCACCTCACTGCTAATCCTTCAACATACCACTTTTCATTTTTCAGCAGCTTCTTTCATGCAGGACAGTGTAAGAGGCCTTACTGAAGTCTAGGAAGATGTTATCTGCTGGCCTCTGTCACCCCCATCCTTCAGGCTGGTGATTTCATTATAGAAGCGTTACCAGTTTAGTCAGGTATGATTTACTTTTGGTGAAACCTGACTACTACTGATGATTTTTTTTTTCCCTTCATGTGTCTGGAAATGGTTGCCAGGATTAGCTATTTGATTACCTTCTCAAGGAAGGAACAGAGGTTTTCTGCATCCTGCTGCTTGCCCTTTTTGAAGATAAGACTGACATTTGCTTTCGTCCAGGCTTCAGGCATTTCTGGTTGCCATGACCAAGCAAAGACTGTAGACCAGCCTCGCAATCGCATCTGCCAGCTCCCTCAGCACTCATTCATGGGTGTATCCCATCAGGATTCACCATGGACTGGTGAATGTCCAGTTTGCTCAAGTATTCCCTGACCTGATCTTCTTCCACAGAAGTACATCTTCCTTGCTCCAGTCTTTCAGCCTGTCCTCTGGAATCTGGCATTCCTGAAGGCCAGTCCTGCTGGGAAAGACTGATCTTGGGCACCTGGGCCATTTCATTGTCCCGAGTAACCAGGCCTTCTGTTTCCTTCAGCAAAGGGGCTATGTTCTCCCTAGTCTTCCTTTTGTCACTGACTACTTACAAAAGCCCTTCTTGTTGTACCTGGCAAGAAACAATTCCGTTTGGGTTTTAGCTTTCCTAACTTGGTCCCTGACTGCTCAGACAGTATCTCTACGTTTCTCTTAGGTCATCTGCCCTTGCTTCCACCCTCTGTAGGCCTCCTTTTTGTGCTTGAGTTTGGCCAGGAGCTCCTCGTTCATCCGTGCAGGCCTCCTGGCATTTTTGCCTGACTTCCTCTGTTGTGATGCATTGCTCCTGAGCTTGAATAGTTATTCCAAGGGATGTGGTGCATGTTTGCAGATCAGAGAAGTGTTGTCTATGCAGTTAATGGCTCTGAATGCATTCCTTACATGCCTTCAAAAGAAACATGGTGTTTTCTCATCTTGGAATTGTTTAAAAAATAAAATTTATCAATTGTTTTTCTGTCTTAAACAGTCCATTTATGTGAGATGTACCTCTTCTTCAGCCTTGATTTAAGTTTGTCTCATTCTTTCAAAATAGCTTGTTAATACTGGTTTCTAAAGAGAGTGTGAAGATAAATATGTTTGTCACTAACTTTTCTGTTGCTGCAAGCTGATGCTCCTGTATCCACTAAATTCTGTGAATGTTTTCTCCAGATAAAACTTTTCTATGTTCTTTTTATCTGCTTTTATGGAATGTTTCTGTGGGGAGACGCATATCATTTTTCTTTTTCATAAGTTCTCTCTCTACAACCCAACCCCTCTAAGATGACTATATGGATGAAATTAATTATGTCTGGTTAGTGCAGCTCGTACAATTTTTCCACTGTGGATAATTAGCTACAGAGCAGGTGTTTTTCTGAGTAGCTCCATCTACTGGCCAGATGCTGTGATACTGCTGGGAAGATGATGAATATCTAAGAATATTTGTGTATGGGCAAAAAATGAACTTACTTGCTTAAAACTTGGTTTTGACATGCTGTTACAGTGATATTAAGGTTTCTTGTAAATCATTCTTTTACTTTCATGAACCAAGATGGTTTTATTCATCTGAAAATGAATGATGCATAGTTGAAGTGATTTGAAACATTATGATGTAGTCACAATATGGAGCATGTAAAGCAAGTGATATCTTTTTAAGATATACTGTTACTAAATTTGATTTTTTCATATGTAGAAGCAATACAGTAGTATGGTTTATTAATAATATAGTATAATGCTAACATTTAAAACTCTTGTTTGAAGAAGCAGTTGAGAAGTTGGTGCCCTGTTTTTCACTTGGGTAATGCATTCCTTAAATTAGGCTGAAAAACAAGCTGAAGCTGAGGAAGCAGCAGTAGTGGCAACAGCGGCTGTTGCAGCAGCAGCTCCTGTGACAGTATCTCCAAAAGTAAGCCCCAAAAGAGGAAGACCAGCAGGTAACCGTAAAAAAGGATTTTTTTTTTTTTCTGCCACAGAAATACCTTTATATAATTAGAGGTTTTACTGTCTCTTTCCACCTAAACTACTGCGAAGTATTTTCTTATGCTAAGGACAGTCCTTAATAATAGATTATAATGAGAAAATATCTTGCATCTCAAACTGAAGGATTTAGGACATAAATGGATTGAAATTGTTAGCATTAATGCTCAGTCCTCTGAATAAGTCTCATTGTTTTGGGGGGGTACAAGTGTTCCCTTCAAAAAAGCATTCTTCATAGAACCCTGCTAAACTCTAGACTATGCAATAAGATTTCTTTGTGCACTGTTGCTCTGCAAAGGTTTAAAAACATACAGAATGGTTAAATTGATGTTAGAACATCCTTAAAGCCTGAGTAAGAGAGCTGTGGGGAGATAATGCCTGTAGGTGGAGCTCAGAGAACAACAAAAACGAGCAAAGAGTAGGAGAGACGACTCATTTAAAAATATTTAAAACAATAAAATGATCTGTATAGATTGACAGACAAGTGAAGTGAAAATACAACTACTTCATTTAAAAATATATAATTTGAACCACTTGCTGAAAATCCGTTAGTGCTTGTTTTTTTGAAGGTAGCAATGATCCAATTTGTTGGAATCTTTGTGGTAAGCTTGCAGATATTCTTGAACTGGCTATTGACTTCTTCACTAGAAAACAGTTCTTGGAGCAGTTAAGTACACTGTATGACCATAGAGTCTAGGAAATGAATAGGTAATATTTATACTCACCTCTATCTGCTCACAATATGAAAGTAACTTAGAGAAAGTGCAACCACAGTTAATCAGACTTAGTTGCTTTTGCCTTGGAAGCTGCGAGGAAATTTAAATCTACAGTCTCCCCCACAATTTCATTATATTTATTAAATGTACATTTGTAATATTTGTATGTGCTTTGGTCTTTAAAATGTATTTTTTTCCACTAACTACTGTTTGTAAGAGCAGGAAAGGATCTGTAAGAGATGCTTTCATCCTCTGTACAAAATACCTTATTGTAAGATGTACCATGCAGAATTTTCTAGTGTCAATATGATGCATGCATCTCTTGCTTAACAGTGCTCTGCACTAACACCATCAGAAATCTAAACACTGAGTGCTATGTCTCCTGATACCACAGTGAACATGTGGTGAGACAAGCACACTCTGCAAGTTTAAAGGTGTAAATGCAGTGCACAAAGTATTTTTGTTTGACAGAGTTTGATGGGTTTAAGTGCCAAGAAGGCAGATAGACTCAGATATACTGTCTTGCAAGAATATGGCAAACCTGAGGAAATGCCAAGTTTTTCTGTATACCTTGGAGTGGTGGTAGGACTTACGTGTTTTGCTACCAAGTTAAGGAAGCTCTGTGGTGTACCAAAAACTACTGGCACTAAACAGGCTCCATGTAAATGCAGACTTTAAGTGACTTCTACTTTACAGTTGTTTCTGACTCTCTGATTTCAGGCTTGTTTATATCAGTTATGCAATGTTTGAAACAAATTGTAATTGCATAGAGTGCAAAAAATACCAGAGAATTGGTAGTTTGAGCCTGTGGCTAGCAATCAACTGAAGTATGGAGTAGCACTAATTTTTCAAAGAGATCTTGATTAAAGGCTGGTACTCACTTAACACTTGAATTTTGTATAAAAATGGTTATTTTGGTTTAAGTGTAGCTTCTCTTGAGTAAGAATCTTTCCTCAGAGGCAAGGCTCCATGGTCGCTGTGGACTAACCTGTTATTTCTGTGTAAAAACTAGCTTCTGAAGTAAAGGTTCCAAAACCAAGAGGGAGACCCAAGTTGGTGAAAACACCTTGTATTTCCGAGAGTGACCTGTGAGTTGTTTTTGTTTATTCTAATATAAGACTTCTTCATTGTTAATGTTGTCCTGTATGTGAAGACTTCGTATTTAGTTTGATTGTTTTTTTCCCCTCTAGTGGTCAATAGACAAGTTACTGTTTGTTTTGATGTTATTTATGGTTCTATATTAACTCTTGAGTTACTATTATATAGTACTATATATGAATACTATTACATAACTCAAGGTATACAATTGGTGTGTATATATATATACACATATATACAAGGTATAAATTAAGACAGAAGACCTTAACCTTCCTGATTTGTAGAGTCTGTGCAAAAATCCTAATGTAACTACATGCTGTGTGAAAAGATACTTGATAAGAGGAAGGCAAGATCATACAAAAGGAAAATGTCAATTTGTTACATTTTGTTTCAAATTTCTCTTCTGATGGTATGACTGAGTTCCAACACTGTCAGCAACCTAACTTTCATACTTACTCTCCGTTGTCCTTGTGCTGAGCCTCAAGTTTTTCTCATAACTGAAAGAAAGGTTAGGATTAGCATAATTTTCTTTAGGTTAGCAAATGCACAGTTTCACTATATGTACACCTTAAATAATTATAATTTATAAAAATTACTTTAGTGTTTGCACTCTGGAATAGTCTTTGGTCCTGCAGATACGTATGCATGTGGAGAACTTCTCAGCATTAACTTCTTGGGTTTGCATCTATGCCATGCACAATACGTTTGCTTCATTAGGGCCTCTATACTATTAAAAATTAATATTTTCATTTATTATTATTTGCATTCAATATTAACATTCTTTTTTTGGTATAGGTAATGGACAATAATTCTAGAAAAAGACCTCACATTTTTGGACCACAGTCATTAGATGAACTGAGAGCTGATTAATTTCATAATTTAAGATTCTGTATTTTTTAAAAAAACACACCTTCCTGAATTGAGAGAATTTACTTGCTTTAAGTTCACTGTTACTAATGATGATGCCTAAGTACTGCTCATGTTTCAGTGTTACTGAGGAGGAGAAAGCAAAGAAAAAAGGAACAGAAGAAAAGTCTAAAAAACAAGGGAAGAAGGATGAAGAAAGTCAGAAGGAAGAGGAGAAACCAAAGAAGGAATTTGACAAAAAAGAAGGAAAAAAAGAGGTAGAACCAAAAAGGAAGAATTCTGCAAAAGTGGTTTTTACATCAGCTTCTGATTCTGAAGATGAGGGAGAAGAGCAAGAGGGTGACAAGGTATAATTTTGCTATAATTTTGTTTTACTGATCTATTTATTATAAAAGACAGTAGTATCACTGAAGATACTTTTTTTTTTCAGGTTGAAAGGGACCTTAGAGTTCATCTAAGTCCAACCCCCCTTCCATAGGCAGGGATACCACCCACTAGATGAGGTTGGCCAAGGCCCCATCCACCATGAAGTTAATGCCAGATCTTAATGTTGGAGCCTTGTGGCTGGCTAATACAGAGATGTAGAATAAAAGATGCAGAATATTATTCTGTCAAATAGTTCTTTCCGATTTTTTTTTTAGTGGCTTTTTTTGTTATTGCTATTGTATTTATTTAGATTGTTTTGTTTGGTTGGTTGGGTCTTTTTTGCTTGAATGCTTCTATGAGAACATTTTGGCTTGAAATAAGCTTTTGAAAGCCTTCCCAGTCATTTGCAATTTCTTCATTTTTGTGGTGGTCAAAGTATTTTCTTCCAATTGGAAAAGGAAGAAGGGCGAAAAGGACTAAAGATAAATTTATCAGCATATGGAAGTCTTGTATTTAGTTGCAGGGAAAGCCAACTGTTGTGAGGTTGTTCCATGAACCAGAGTTGCTTTAAAGACATGTATTGTAGGTAGGTTCACCTGTCCATTGAGACAAGGATTTAATCATCTTGTTTTACAGTAACCTAAAGATTCCTTTTTCTTTCCAATCCTGAAATCCCAAATAAAACCAGAAGAAAAAAGGAGGAAGAAGCTTGCAGGCAGCTCATAGAAGAAACATTATGAGAGGCCAACATGAGAGAGAGGTGACAGAACGAAAGCGTAAGCAAGAGGAGCAGACAGACTGTGAACCGTGAGTATTGTCTAACATGCAATGTCTACAAATCATAGGAGGACTTTGAAACTAGCAGAAGACAGTATATGAAAAAATTCCAAGCTGGCTTCTACCGTGTTCTGTTTTTCTCTCCCCCCACCCTTCTTTTTGTCTATTTTACATTCTTTTTAAGCGGAGAGTAAAAGGCTTCTTTAAATCAGTATGTACTGTTACGGGAGGCTGAGAAGAATTGTAGCTAGAAATGATGACAGTCTTCCAGTGAGTTGGAATTTCTAGCAGAGGACTGATCCTGGAGTGTGTTTAGAAGTATCATAAGACTATAGATTTGAGAATGGAAATCATATTCTGGACAGCCTTGCATTTTACTTTATCGTGAAGGCATTGTATTGAGACTGGTAGGACCTATTAATCCACAGTAACGGATACTTTTGATCAGGTTGTGGAATGCATAGGGTTTCCTGGAAAACATTCCCTTCTCTGTCTGGCAGCTGGAGCACCCTCCATCAAATGGAACAAGAAAAAAATTAAGAATTACTCTGGCACTGCAAGGGCAGTTGACTGATACCAAGAGCAGTCCACATTCAGGAAATACACCATCACAGATGAATCAAGCCTAGTGGAGAGAAGATCCTGCCAAAAACTGGGGGGGTGGGGCAATAGGAAAATTTACTCCTTCTCAAGAGCTATTCTGCAAATGGGTGTAGAAGCCATCACCACAAGAATGTGATGTTCCCATCCCCAAAGTTGATGGGAGGGGAAAGAAAGGGAGAACAAGGTAAAAATTCTAAGAAAAAGGGGGAGGATAATGGTCCCCTTCGTTTATAACAAACATTCTACTTTTTTCACATCTGTTAACAAGATTGTAATTCGTCTGGGTTTTTATCCTCTACCTTTCCCTCTACCCCTTTCTTCTCTTTTTTTCTGTCACTCCAACTCTGGAAAGCTAACACAGTTATTCTGCCCGCCAGTAGCGTTTCCAACTCCAGAGATAATAAATTGTCCTTAGAATTTTTGCACTTTTTAATGTATCGCTGTTTAAATCTGACATACACTGACTGATTTCTGCAGTTAACTGTCATATATAGATTTGGTTATAGTAATCAAATTTCCTCTAATTTTAAATGACTTTTGTATTGTATTCTCTCAAGGGTATATAGAGCTTTGTTTCAGGAAGATAAGAGAGGAGTAGTTAATGAATATATAATGAATTTAATTGTAGCTGACGATTAATGGCACAAGACTTCAAGTTACTCTATTAGTACAGCAAATGTAGGCTGATCTTGTTTTTTGGTTATCTTCCTCATCAGTTTAGTCCACATTTTCTTGGCTGTAACTACTGCATTAATCTTTACAGAAATCTGCTAACAGTGCTTTTTCAAGGAAATCTTAGTGTTTAAAGGGCATGAACCTGTGCCACCAGTTGAAGTGAAATAGCCTTATGTACTTGAAAATTGTTGTCTGTAACTGGATGGAGTAAGAAAGGAACATGGAAGATGACAGACATGAAGGCCTGAATGTTTTATGGATGTGTATTACTAAACATTTAGTCATGACATGTTGAAATACAATTCTATCAATCTGCCTATAAACCTATAGTGTTTGGGCTGGAAGGGGCCTTAAGGATCACCCAGTTCTAACCCCCTGCCATGTGCAGGGACACCTCCCACCAGACCAGGTTGCCCAAAGCCCCATCCAGCCTGGCCTCAAACGCCTCCAGGGACGGGACAGCCAGAGCTTCTCTGGGCAACGTGTGCTAGTGCCTCACCACTCTCTGAGTGAAGGATTTCCTCCTTACGTCTAATCTAAACCTACCCTCTTTTAGTTTAAAGCCATTCCCCCTTGTCTTACCACTCCACTCACTGTCTGACAGAGTCCCTCTCCTGCTTTCCTTGTAGCCCCCATTAGGTACTGGAAGGCTGCGGCGATGTCTTCCCATAGTCTTCTCCAGGCTGAACAGCCCCAGCTTCTTCAGCCTTCCTTCATATGAGAGATGCTCCAGCCCTCTGAACATCCTCATGGCCCTCCTCTGCACTCCTACTTCTTAAGTCCTTCTTGTGCTGGGGGCCCCAGAGCTGAACACAGAGCTCCAGGTGGGGTCTCACGAGAGCAGAGCAGAGGGAACACTCACCTCCCTCACCCTGCTGACCGCACTACTTTTGATGCAGCCCACGATATGGCTGGCTTTCTGGGCTGCATGCCCCCTTTGCCAGCTCATACTGAGCTTCTCATCAAACAACATCCCCAGCTCCTCCTCATCAGGGCTGATTGTAATTATAAGGCTTTGAAACCCCTCAGTAAGACAAGACTGAGGAATTCTAAACAGGTTTACTGATCTTCTCTGAAAATTAATCTGGTTTGGAAGATTTTTGCTTGTCTTCCTCTTCTAAGATGAAAGTACTTTTTTTTGTTTTGGTTTCTTGAGTTCTAGCTTTACTTTTAGAAAGGCAATAAGAGGCAGTAGATTTTGGTTAAATCATAATAAATTTTCTTTAGTAGTATTTGTGTCCAGGAGATTTAAGTTGTCATTGATATGTTAAAGGTCAGCTGTAGGATACATATGATGTAAAAACCACATGAGGAAGTTAAATCACATACTAACTGATTATGATTCTGATCTTTCCATAGTTCCCCATGGTAATGTTAAATAGTAGTATTGTTCTTTATTTTTGTTTACTTTTTTTGTCATCTTAAAGCATTTTTTCCCTCCAAAATTAGCTTTGTACAATGCCATTTTTCCAATTTGTACATGCAATCTAAACAGTATAGTTTACAAATGTAACTTGTCTTTATAAACCTGTAATTTGCTTTTTTGGGGGGAAAACAGTCTGTCAGTGTGTGATTTATCAGCAGTATCACAGCTAAGTAAATAACTTTTTTTTTTTCAGTCTATGTAAACCAGGGCTTAATTCATTGTGGTTTTTGCATGCTAATGTTCTATAGCGATAGTATGTCAAAACATGACATCTCATCTAAAAACGAAAGAGGAAAGACTGAAAAACAGATTTTACAATTTTGTAAATACACTTCAATATTTTTAATAGGCAGAATAAAGAAGAAGGCAAGAAAACAGAAGTTAAGAAGATGGAGAAGAAAAGAGGTTAGTTTAAAGAAGTTGACAGAATATTTTGTGTCACTTTATCCAGGCAGTTAATTCTGTTTAAGATAACCTACTGCTAAGGGTGGTGTTGGGATATCAGTCCAAGTTGTTTTATCCATGACTGCGTCCTTCTGTGAAACAGGACATTCTTGTTCTTCTGTGTTCCTTCTTCAGTGTGTTACAACAGTTCTCTCCTATTTTACAGTCATTCAAGACTTTAAACCTTTTCTGATGATCCCTTCTGATGGTGAAAAAGAAACAAAACCTCATTCTTCAAATCAAATCATTCTAGTTTTCTCGTCATTTTTTCCTTTGTCTTTTCACAACACAAGATAATCTGGGGGACCTCTTGAAAGTATTTAGGTATCAGCTTTTACTGAGCAAGAAGCTTGCTAAGCAAGAGGCTTGTTGTTCCTAAGCAAGGGGCTTAGATTCAGATTATTGTGGTCTTGCCTACTAACCCAGAGTTGCAAACTGACCTTCACAGGGATAAGTCATTCCTTTTTTAGTACTCCTGGCAATCCAAACCACTGGCTGTAATTTGTAATATAGTGAAGACCCACTGGCATGGACTGCAAGAAAATCCACTGCTGGCAGGGGAAAATAATTTATCCAAACCCATCCAAGATGACTACATTTAAATTCTCTTTGTGTGCGGTATTCTTTAGAATATGTACCACTTGAGTACAGGCAAAAAAAAATAGGCATTTGGCACATAAATGTGCATGTCCATCTCAGACTTGTCTTTCCCACTTCCTGCACAGTGTTTACTAGAGGCCATTTTATTTGGATGGGTTTGGACTATGACTTAATTTATGTCCAATTTACTGAAAACAAAACCATTGATATCCAGGTATCCTGTCACTTAAGGTTTTCCAAAGTTTGTAGCTGTTAGTATTTATTGAAACTTCCCTTTTAACCTAGTTGCGAAGCAGATGGTGACAGGTAGTTACTGAGACTGAAAATTATTTTCAGCTTAAAATTCCTAAGGAGAAAACTTTGCAGGTTGCTAATAGTGTCCTGTTAAAACAAACTGTACTTCACTTCAGGTCATAACCCCTGTGGCACACTTGAGTGTTTTTGAAAGTTTATCTGAATTGGGCTGCCTGTCCATTTTTTTCTGCTTTGTGTTCAGATTTGTGTAATGGTTTCTACAAAACCAAACCTCATGTGATTACCAAATATTAATGCATACTATTTTTAATCTTCAGAAACATCAATGGATTCCAGGCTTCAAAGAATACATGCAGAAATTAAGAACTCCCTAAAAATTGATAATCTTGTAAGTATGTGTCTTCTGTAGAATTCCAGCAAGAAATACATACATGTCTGTTTTTAATTAATATTCTGAGAATTAAAGGATTTTTTTGATTTGAAAGCTAATGATACTGTTTAAATGGGTTTACTGTAGACATTTAAAATATTGATGTCAGCAAGTAAAATTGTTTTTGTTTAAAAATACTTCAGAATAAATTACCTATCAGAAACATTCAAATAAGACGAGCCATACAGGAACATGAGAAGAAAGCAGTGAGTCAGGTAGTGGCAGAGTATCTGCTGTAAGGGATGGAGACCCCTAACTGCTGTCTCAGCTCATTGTTGAAGAAAGCTTGCTGCCTTCTGAGGGCTCAGATTCTTAACACTACTGACAGGTGGATGAGGCTTGTGTGGCCTTCAGGCTTTTTATTAACTGCTGCTGTTTTTCCAGCGATACAGTCAGGGGAGACCTGCAAAGTACTGAGTATGACTCTATGGCTTTGAGGGTGATGTTCAGGTGCACTGTGGACCTGGGTGGTGGTCTCTGTCTTCCCAATGAGAGGAAAGGCCTTGTGAAGGAATGGATGGATTCTGTGGGCCAACAATTGGTTGACTGTTGTGGGTCAACAACTGAGCTGATGTGAGCAACCGGATTTGGCTTCCAGATGATAGAACCTCTGAGGATCAAGGACTGCAAGGAGACAACAGGATCCACCTGACAAATTGGGTAAAGGTATCACTGCCAAGAAACTACTCAGTCTGGTTCAATGTTTTACACCAAGAGCAACAGTGAAGGAAAAAGTGAGGAAATGGTGGACCATGATGGCAATACGTGATGCAGGGTGATATGAACAGAAGTAACCTTGTTATCAACAAAACAGGGCTGAAGTGGATTCACTACAAGTGCATGCACAAAATGAGGAAGTGCCGACAGCACAGCATTACCAGGAAATCTCTCAGCCTTTCTGGAAAGCACAACTGAGTGCCTCTCTGCAGTGCCTGTACACCAGTGCACACTTTATGGGGAGCTGTACAGAGAAATTACACTTCTATTTGCAATTGCAGGTCTGTGGTGTCATTGGGATCACAGATTTGGTGGAATAGTTCATGGAATGTTGATATGGATGGGTGCTTCCATCCTTTAGAAAGGACAGATACCATGAAAGCAAGGCAGGAAATAACTATGTGAGACACCAGTGGGAGTGCCTGCATCTTTGCGCTGGGACAGATGATTAGCCAACTGAGAACTCAGAGTCAGGATTAGCAGGCAGATAGACAACGGTGATATTGACGAGAACATCTGCTGCAGATCACCCAATTAGAAAAAGGTAGAGAGAGGGTCGTCTTCAGGCAGTTGAGAGACACCTTAGATTCAAATGTTCTGGCCCTAGGAGGACCACTCTGCTATCTTCTGGAGGACAACATGGAGATTACACAACAACCCAGTTGTTGTGTAGGAAGTTCCTGGAGTGCAAGAAGTTTCTAACAGATGATCATGGAGCTGATGAGAAGACCTCCTGTTGGACCTGATTCTTAGGAAAGAACTGGTCAGGGATAATAAAGGCAGGGGCAATCTTGGCTGCAGTGACTGAGATGGTAGAGTTCAGGACTCTGGGAAGAGGGAGCAGGAGAAAAGTGATCACAGCTTTGGACACAGGAGAAGAGACTTGGGCCTTTGAAGGGATGTGCTTGGAAGAATCCTTTGGGAGATGATTCTGGAGAGGAAAAAGGGAACAGGAGATCTGATTTGCCTGAATTGCCTCCGTAAGATTGGTCCATTTTGACAAGCAGGAACATAAGCAAACATGTTAGCAGGGATGCATGGATGAAGAAGCTCCTGACTAAATTTGGACATGAAAAGCAAGCACACAGGAAGTGGAAACAGAGACTGGTGACCTGGGAGGAATAAGCAAACACTGTCTGAATATGGATGGATGAACTTTGAGGAAAACCAAAACCTACCTAGAATTCTTCAAACAAGGGTAATGGAGCAAATACCTTACCTACAATACTGGGAAGAACACTGGTTATAGAACTACGGCAAGGATACTTAGCTTATCATAATCACATTTATTAATTATTAGAAGAAAAAAATAAATACTAATTTCTATTGAGAACACCAACTACAGCTTTATTCAAGATGTAAAATACTGTTGTGACCTGTGCTGGAGATTACCCTTAGTTCTAAATAGGAAGTAAAAATAAGAAAATCAGAAGGTAAGGGAATCAAAAACTAAGTATTATAAGAGGAAGACTTTAGCATGATGGTTCTTAGACATGGACCAGAAAATCACGATTGATTCTGGGTGTCCTCCACAATGTGTCACTCATCAAACTTTTAACTGAAAGCTCTACACGAATACAGTTCTGTGTATTAGACATAGCTGCTTAATTTGTGTAGCTGCCTTCTCAGTGGCAGGTCACATGGAAAAAATTGTATATGGAAAAGGCTGAGTATTTGCAGAACAGCTGTAGGTAACAAACTGCTAGAATTGTGAAAGCAGCAGAAAGCTTGGGTTGGTATAATAAAAGTGCGAAGTTGTTTCCTGTTATTTTTTTTTTTATGTCATTCAAATAAGATGTACCTTCTGGTATGTAACTAGTTGTAATGCAACTGGTAGTAATCTTCGTGTTTGTACAGACTGAATAGATTGTTATAAAACGAAGTACATCATCAAATTAAGGATATTATAGGAATGTATCATCAAGTGTGGAAGTGAATTCAATATGGCTATTTAAGGAGTATTAACATAAGTGAAGTCATCAAACTAGCTTCTTGTTTATCTACAGGATGTGAACAGGTGTATTGAGGCTCTTGATGAGCTTGCATCCCTTCAAATCACAATGCAACAAGCTCAGAAACATACAGAGATGATTCTAACTCTCAAGAAGGTGAGATCAGCAATGTTATTCAAAATAATGTTTTCCTAAATTTACGTGACTGTTATTTATTCCTTCAGAGAGTGAAAATACTAAGATTTTTCATGTTAACTTAAGAATTTCATCTAGCATTTGATGAAATTACATAGGTATTTATATGCATAAGTGGAACCGCCTATTTTATCACTTTGATTTCAGATACGGAAATTCAAAGTTAGCCAAGTTATCGTGGAGAAATCTACAATGCTATATAACAAGTTCAAGACCATGTTTCTGGTCGGGGAAGGAGATTCTGTTCTTTCCCAAGTTCTAAATAAATCACTTGCTGAGCAGAAGCAGCATGAGGAAGCCAATAAAACCAAAGAACAGTGGAAGAAAGGAAGTAACAAAAAAATTGAAAAAGAAAAGGACCAAACAGGTAAATAAATCATTGTGGTTTTAATTTATTGTAATACAAAAGACTTACTCTCCTCCCACTTCTGAGCCAGCTTTTGAAAACACTGGATGTATGAATTCTACCCATCCATTTATACGTTCGCTTATCTGAAATAGTAAAGGATAATGCTGCTCTAACTAAGTTTAAAATGCAGGGGTAAAACTTAGGACTGTTTTCCACAGTTATTTTGCCTTTACTATGTGAAGGCAAGGGCTTTTGCAAGAAACTAATTCAGCATTTCTTACCTAGTAAATTTTTTAGCTCCACTACTTTGTGGGGGGGAAAAAAAAGCATTAAGCATTAGATAGAACAACATCCTACCTCCATTCTTGAAGGAGTTTTTTGGTGCCTACCTTGCTTTTGGTTTCCACCTTGCTTTTTACCAGACACTTCCTATGTTATGCATGCTACTCTATGTAGCAGCAGCTTTTAACCACTTAGATGCTACTTAGTAACATATTTCAGTCTAATAGTAAAGAAGAAGTTGTCATGTAGACTGAACAAGCCTTTATGCCTTAGCATAAAACAGTACTATTCCAGATTAATGCTGAGTGCTTATAAAAGTATAGCACGATACTGAAAGTCACCTATGGAAAGGAGGCTCTTCAGTAACTTATGATGTAACTTAAAAAAGGAACAAAATGCAGTGAAGAGTCTACTTGTGTTTTGAAATAGGACAAAATGAGAGAGACAGGGGGAAGCTGGGCTGCAAAGGAATTTAAATCCTTGAAAATGTAAGAGTTCTACCCATCCATTAAAATTATTTAGGTTCTTGATGTCCACAAGTATGGGAAAAAAGCTGAATTTAATTTGAACGTGAATCCTGGGAGCAAAACTCATTCATTGAAAATGAAACTTTTATCACCTGGATCTGGAAAAAAAACAAGTAACTGTAACTGAGGTGACTGAGGATGCCAAGGATTCAGAATAACTGCAGTTGTATTTGTAACTACTAAGGAAGAAAGATGATGTTGAAACCCTGCCATTTATTGCAAGAGAAGTATGTATGATGTAGTGGGGGCTCCACACAAATCTTTCCCCAGCCCCATGACAGGCACAGGGCGGTAGGCTGACGTTGGCTGACAGCTGGGTGCCCACCACACAGCTCTCATTCCCTTTTCTCAGCAAGACAGGAGGGAGAAAGTAAGTTGATAAGGTTTGCAGGTTGAGGTATGGATAGCAAGGTTGCTCATCAGTTGCTGTCATGGGTAAAACTGATTCAACTTGAGGATTATTCTAATTTTTTCTAATAGGGAAAAATTACTGGAAACAAAAGCAAAATGAAAAATGGAGCATCTACAGCTCCTATGGGCAGCCTGTTCCAGTGTCTCACCACCCAAATAGCAAAGAATTTCCACCTTATATCTAATTGAAACCTACTGTCTTTAAAGCCATTCCCCCTTGTCCCATCACTGCACACCCTGACGAGTCCCTCCCCAGCTCTTCTGTAGCCCCTTTAGGTACTAGAAGGATGCTGTAAGGTTTTTCCCTGTAGCCTTCTCCAGGCTGAACAACCCCAACTCCCTCAGCCTGTCTTTGTAGGAGAGGTGCTGCAGCCCTCTGTTTGCCCTCATGGCCCTCCTTACTCCAGCAGGTCCATGTTTTTCTCGTGTTGCGGACCTGTTGTGGTTTAGCCCTGCTGGGCAGCTCCGCCCCACGCAGCCGCTTGCTCACTGGCCCCAGGTGGGAGGGGGGAGAGAATCGAACTCGTGGGCTGAGATAAGGACAGTACACCAAGCAAAGTAAAAGCTACACGTGCAAGCAAAGCCAAACCATGAGTCAGTTTGCCACTTCCCACAGCAGGCAGGTGTTCAGACACTTCCAAGAAAGCAGTGCTCAGCACGCAGACGGCTTCTTGGGAAGACAAATGCCATCACCCCAAAGGCCCACCCTTCTTCCTTCTTTACCCCAGCTGTTGCTGAGCATGACACCACACAGTGTGGGACACCCCTCTGGCCAGCCTGGGCCAGCTGTCCTGGCTGTGCCCCCTCCCAGCTCCTGGAGCACCCCCAGGCTCCTTGCTGGCAGGGCAGCATGAGGAGCTGGAAAGGCCTCGGCTCTGTGTGAGCACTGCTCTGCAGCAACTAAAAACATACGTGTGATATCACCACTATTTTCATCAAAAATCCAGATCATAGCATAATACAAACTTCTGTGAAGAAAATTAACGCTGTCCCAGCCAAAGCCACGTCCAGGCCCCAGAGCTGAACACGCTGTGCCAGGTGGGTCTCTTGAACAGTCCATCTGGCTTAGAGTGGTAAACAGAACTCATGCTCAAGTGTATGTTTAGAATGCATACACATGCTCATTCATGCTCAGTCTCTTACTGCTCAGAATATAGGTATGCATTAGTCCTATTATTTGTAGCCTGGCAAATAAAAGAGGAACCTGAAATCTTGAGAAATGTTTTAATTTCTCATCATGAAAATTATGGGATGAGGTTCAGTACATTGAATTTTCAGAAGTTAAAACACTATCAGTTCTTGCTTTTTGTGTTATTTCTGCTGCTAAATATCAAGATGATGGGAAAACACTTATATTGTTGGAGCTGTAATAACATTATTTGGGGTTTCTTACAGTTCGGGGTTTCTATAGCACAGTTTTGCTGCCTGCTGTACTGTTCTTTTTTTCTCCCCTGCCCTTTAATTTTAAAGGTTCGAAAGTTCTGAATGGAGGGTCTGAAACTCAAGACACCACCCAATCACAACACAATGGAGGGAACACTGATGAAAACAAAGACAAGCCTGAAGTTGGGAGTAAGAAAAAGTGAGTTAGTAACTTTAATGAATTAAAGATTTGTTTCATTACAGTAAAGTGATGTAAAAGAACATGAATAGATTGAAGTTACTTAATCATGTTGAGTTAGTTTTCTTTACAGGTGTTTTTTTCTCAACTTTAGAGAGTAATAATGGCATACTTTTTTTTTTTTTTAAGATTTTGAATAAGCATTTTTAAAATTACTTCCTTCACTGCTGTAGTGGAAATAAAAAAAAAAAAAAAGAAAAGTCTTGTTAGGAGAAAAACAGCATGCAGGGAGGTAGGGCAAAGTACATACTTTCCACTGTATTTTAAAGCAAATAATGTCTGAACCAAATTTTGCAGAAACTAACAGGATTTATCAAGTTTTTTTTTGTTGTTGTTGTTTTTGTAAAATCAAATTTATCCTGATCAGTGGCCAAACTACTTGTGCTAGTGCTCTGAAATTGTAATTGTAGTATTGCCCAAATGCAGATAAACTGCAGGCTAGAACTTAGACCTGTGAAATTTTAGAACTCTCTATAAAATGTGATGGTATATAATAATGCCAGAGGTTGACGCATTTACCTTTTCCAAACGCCATATGAATGCTTGAGGGTAGTTCTCAAACTTTGGTATCACTGAAAATGCAATTTTGTAAAAATAAATGAATAATAATAAAAATGGAAGCAATGAATCTCTTGTAGAACTTGAGGAATATGAAATAGAATTTAGTGAAAATGAGGGGAGGGTCTAATATTATCCTTAAGCAAAACTGTTTGGTTGGAATACCATTTTTTTTTCTGAGCAGTTCTGCTCAGAAAGAGCAGAAAAAAAGGATTCTTTTTGTCCAGCAGTATGTATTACTGCAAGCTTTCCTTTCATTACCATCTTCATACAGTCCAGGAGGAACTGTAGTTGCCTGGCATTCTTTCGGCTACATACCAAATTAAAAATGTATGAGGGTGTGTAATATTAACCATTATTTACAGGAGGGTAAGCTTTTAAAAAAAACAAACCTTAAGATGACTATGAATTTGATTTTTGCTGAGAGGTAGCCTTAGAATTACCGCTTTCTTATTATACAACTTTCGGAAATGACAGTTGGGACTCTTCAGACAGTGATGAGAATGCCAGACTCTCATCTGCCTTCAACAAGTAGCATGATAAGAGAGCATAATTAAGACCTGAGTGTAGATTCCCAGCACAAGTTACAGAGCATAGCACATTCCTTAAATGGGAGATGTGGTGAAAACATAGTACAATACTAATAAAGTGCAACACCCACAGTACTTGAAATCAACAGCAAAGCAGATCAGCAGTAAATGTATTAGTCCAAGTATTTAAAAATAAACAGCAACTTAACTGGTTAACTAAGGCATCATTTTTCATGGCCTGCTCCTTTCTGCTTTTCTGCAGAACCTAACACAAATTTTTTTCAAGTGGCAAAAAGAAAACCTCAATCAAATTTCCCTTTACATTTGCAAAAAGGAAAAGTTCAAGAATATTTGGGTGCATGCATGACACTGTGGTGGACACTGAAAAGAAACCTAGGTGGAGGCTTCAGATACTTAAATGACATGCCTACAACAGGCTGTTGAATATAAACAGTCTCATATAAACCACTTTGAGGCAATATAATTTATATTTTTAACCTTTCAGGAATTGTGATTGTATGTGTAAAACTTGTAAATATATAGTCCATGAAGGAACTAGGTGGGGGTGTCATGCTAATAAACATTTACCTTTGTCTGTGTTTGGTGTTTGCTGTGGCTTTTAACTCTACACTCTCCAGCACTTTCTCTGACCTAGCTAAACAAGGAAGTCAACCCTATTCCATGTAAAACCTTGTACAGCTGCTTGGGAGTACTTTCTCTGGACTTAAATCTGTTAGCAAGCAATGAATATAAAACAACTTGTAAAACCTCTTATGAATAGCATGGATATTAAGTAATCTATCCACATACCTGTCTAAATTCAAGCAAGCTACAGACTGATGTCTCTCCATCATATAAAATTCCTTACAGTCAGTATTTTTTGAATATATGTATTTATTTCTGGTGCTCTATTTTTTGCAAGTGAGCAATTGGTAAGCAAAATGACTGTGAACAAATCATGAATGTTAAAAACTGTTCCTACAGTTTCCACTGCTGAATCTAAGCAAATAGTTTGTAAACTTCTCAAGTGCAGAGCTACCTATTTACGTTCGGGAAGTAAAATTCCAGAACGTAGGGAACAAAGGGAATTTTACTCCCTTTGTTACTTAGAGGCAAGACATATTAATGCCTTTCTGAAAAAATACTTCAGAAATTTTCAAGACAGAAGTTGTCTAATACTTCTGTAGTTATTTGTACTTTTTGTTCTCTGCTGGTAGAGATTTCTATTGCTTCCTGAGGTTACTTAGTGTTTGGAACACACAGTGCATTACAAAGTGGTATCATTATGTGAAATAAACATATTCTATACAGGAAAAAAGCCAGAGTGCTTTTCCACTTGAGTTGACATTACTTGCAGCAGACTGGGAGGATGACCTGAATGGGACACAAGCCAACCTCTAAATGACTGCCACTCATGTCTGGTCACAATGGCTATGTGGTGACAGTCACTGCTGGCTTCATCTAATGTCTGGGGGTAGTCCACTTAGGAGAGAAAGCAAACAGGTGGCATCAGTTCCTGCCTTGGTTCTCCAGACTTACATGCTGCTAAATGCTTATCAGTATCATTTAACTCTAATCTGTGTAAAAACATTCATCTGGCGTAAGACTTTCCTTCAGTGCTTTTACATTGTTATTAATGTTAATTTATTATATTTCTAGGACATGTGGCGAAGAGAGAGCTTGAAAAAAGAGCGAAAGAATCTGCCTTCAAAAACAAATGACACCACTGGAGTCTTTTTATAAAGGGGATTAAAGAGGATTGCTAAGTTTTGCATTTGAAATCTATACACTGCTGAAAGTTTAAATAATTTTATAAGCATAGTATTTTGAAGTTAAATTTTGTGGAATTAAGGCCCCTTTAATCTTGGTCTAAAAGTATTTAAACACTTTTGCCAATAGTTTGGTCCAGTATTAACAGGTAACACATTTCAAAAGATTAAAATTCCATTTAGAGAAAAAATGCTTATATGTTACAAGACTTAGAGTTGTAGTATATTTTTCTCTGACTACTGTATGTTTGTCTAGGTAATAGCAGGAAAAAGTGTAAATACTTTTAACTGCCTAATTGCTTCATTTGTATAAAATCTCTTCCTATGATACTGACCTCTGTGCATAGTTTTTCAACTCTCATGGGGATGTCTTTTCACTGTGTTTTGTAGGAGCTGGAAGCAGCATTTTTATAGTTAAAATGTTTACGTGTGAGTTTACTTAATCACTTTCTTAAACAAGCTAAGTTTGTTCTTGCAAAACTTATTGTGCCAATTTACTGCAATGTGACTTCATGGTATGCATTTGGTATGATAAGTATGCTAGAAAGATACCTGGTGTTTTCACCAAAGCTGCTGATGCACACTGGTTGGAAAACAGTCTTGAACAATTTCTAAAATTAAAGAATTTGAAGCGATAAAGGGAGACTGGTTCTTAATAAAAACTAAAACAGTCCTAGGAGCTACACATATTTCATTTTAGTAATATTTCAATCTTGAGAGCTTTGCCTTGGCATTAACTTGGGGATTTCTAACCTGAATTAAAAAAAATAAATAGTGAATTATAGTGAACTCCTTAGGAAAAATTCCTAAAGGCATGAAAGGGTTGAGACATGCTTAAGCTTCTCTGAAAAATTTCTTCAGACACTTACTTTGTCTAACATCAGACCTAGGGAGACGTTGTATGTGAACAGAAAAGGATATTTAACAGAGGATGGCCATGTTAGAAATTAAGTTTGTTCTAAGAATCTTCTTTGGTTATTCCCAGAGAAGATGACAGTGTTCCAGGTGTTTGCATTACCTTGTATTGTCTTGCCTTCAAGGAATCAGCAGAAAAACATGATTAGAGCCTGCGGAGACCACTGCTTCTCAAGGTGGCCAGAAGCACCTCTAAACCAGGAAGAATTTTTAGTACTCTGCTATGACCAAAGCAGCATAGTATGTCGCAGGGAAAAATGAAATTATTTCTTGGTCACATGCCTTGCTTCAGTCAGCCCACCCATGTTGTTGCTGCTGTTTAGTTTATCTCTACTTATACATAAAATGAGTTATTTTTCCCCACTTAAAGTTCACTAAATTGACAGTCCTTATCTTATACAGTAGTGCCAAACAGCCAGATATTCAGTAACAGGAAAAAAGCAATTTCACCATACACTACGGTAAAGTTGCAAGTGCAAACTAAGTGATGTTCTAGTAACTTGAAACACTGGTTTCAAGTTTCCCTGTCTTCCCTAATCTGAACTGTGACAGATTTGTCTTGATAATAAAGCTTTCTTGCACTGAAGTCTTGCCCTACTCAGTTACTACTCTCCGTCTCGTAATTCTTGAGAGAAAATTGTTTCTTCGTAGCACCGCCATCTTGCTTTTTCCTTCCTAATAGGATAGAAAACAAAACTGCATACATTAATCTTAATTCAGTATCACAGTCGCAGCCTCCTCTTCTCTTTGCTAGCATGCTTTAAGTAACAACAAAAACTCAGTAGTGACCAGAGGCACGTTAGCTTATACTCAATTCACAAGCAGTCCAAAGTCTACTTGTGTTCAAAACTGCTGTGTAGATTCCACTAGCTTTTACTGTTGTGACATACCTTTGCCATAAAAAAAACAACAGAACCTTTGCTTTGTCTTTTTCTACAAAATATGCTACTCCTTCAGAGACTGCATGCACAACATGAAGTTACTATATACATGGTTAGCTGCTAATGTCTGTCTGCAGTAGTTTGACCACTTCTTAACTGCCCACAGTGGTACACCTGGATGCTGTTCCTGCTTCTGTATGTTGACCTTACTAGAATCTGTCACATATATTTAATGTTTCACTACTGTGTAATATTATGACTAGGCCAGATAACACTTAATGCGGAAGATCCAACAGAATGTTTCTGTGTTCAACCCCTTTGCTCACCAGCAGTTGAATTTATGCAGTCTGTTTTAATGCATTTGTGCAGCTGAATCCATAGTATCAGAATACCCTGCATGCCTTATAAAGACATATTCACTATATTAATCTGTTTCAAGTTTTGTGGATGCAAGGGTATTTTTACCCCAACGTTCCTTATTACACCACTTTCGCCTTCTTAATGTCAATGGATAGAAGCATGCATCTGTAGTGACCTTAACAAAAAGCTGATTTGTGCTTCAGTGTGTATTTACAGAATGGTACCGTTTCCCTTTAACCTTCCTGCCTTAAGTTGTGAGCAGCTGCTCTCTTCACAGCTGTCTTAACGGAGAGACATGTGAAGAGTGCCTGGGGTAAGGCCTCCATCCTGAGATGCATGCTAGTAAGTTACTTCTTGTTAAAATAAATAAACAAACAGCAAAAGATATTCCTAATAAATGAGATTCTGCACTGTTCCTATACTGACTTGCATATTCCAAGGATGGTGTCAGCCTTCAAGCATTAACTGTAAGGCCTAGTACTATTTTTCTTTGGTATCATAGAGTTTGTCAATAGACCCAGATGCTGAAAGCCTTGGTGATGAGGGAGGAGAGCAGCAAAGAAAAGATCTGTGGTATATAACTACATCCAATAGACAAAATCCCATTGTTAACATCTATCACTAGTTATCCAAGCAGTTTTTAAGGCATTATTCCACACTACAAACTGCAAAACCTCCTGGATGCATGTTGATTAAAAGACTGACTGATACGCTGTTGTGTGTCTTGACCACTTCACATATAATAAAACGATTATTTCTTTAAGCTCAAGAAAGTAAGTCTTCAGAGCTGAATCATAGTATCACACTAGCTAATGCAGACTATGCTTTTCAGGCCTTTATCCTGCTAATTACATTGTACAAGAGTTTTAAATACAAACTTTCAGGACTTACACTTAATACTGCTGCACTCTACTACACTGCACTGCACTCAATTACAACAGTACTTTATAGTAAGAAGCTGTCCCGGGAAATTAAAGTCTCAAGCTACAGGCCTTTAGAAAGGTTAATGATTAAATATTGAAGCCGGTATTTACAGAGCAGAATCCACTTACGTGATTACTGCAAGGTAAACCTCAGCACAGAAAGAAGTCTTAGGTTGCAACAATTGTGTGATTTTGGACACAGGAATCTCCTTCCCCACAAAGATATAAACACACAAGTAGCCACAGAACTAAACACTAACACTGCTTGCAAAGCTTCTCATGTGCATAATGGGTATGCATTTGTGTAACAAGATGGAAGGTTTGGCTATACCAACACCAAATACCTTTCAGATCTTGATGTTGCAGGTTTAAGGTACCGTCCTCAACAGCCATGGCAGGTCCCAACTTGAAGTTGCTTTTAGTAGATGGTCATGATGTTTGGCCTCTGTAGATCTTGAGTTTCAATGATTTTTAGTACTTCATGACAGACTGCGGAAAAGGGGGCAAACTGACAAGGCCCTAGAGGTAGGTCAAAAGACAACAGCGTTCTCCTTCAGCTTCCAAATACAGGTAGCTGCTGCAGATCAGAATTTGCGTGTTTCTATGAACTTGTAGTCACAGGATGTGTTTATTGCCTTGGGAAACTAAAATAACTTAAATCATCACCTTCAAAAGTCTTTATCGAAATACATTAACTCAGAATAAACAGGAATTCTCACATAGGCACTTCCTGATTTTGACCACTCCTTTGTATCGAAACCATTTCACCAGAAGAGGCACCGTATTTCACAACTACGCCAAATCCACCTTGTTTTCCCGCACATTAGGAAAGAATGTCAATGAGCTAACGCACATCTGTGCTTCACAACTGCTGAAGATATGAAGGGTCCACCATGCCACCACTTCCAGAGGGTAACCGAGATGGAGCGCTACCAGCCAGCTGTATGCTGCTGCAAGTAACTAACACCAACTGCTGCCCATTCAGCTGCTTGAGTTTATTGCCCATCTACAAACCAGAAGTAATGTGAATTCACAGAATCTCATTGATTCTAGAATGATTATCTCACTTCCCAAGTTGTTTAAGTACGCTGATTAACTTTCTATGAGTTGTGTTTCTTTACAAGTATTTCTGAGAGGTGAGGACTGGGCTGTCCAACTCCTTAAGTCTCCTGAGGAATAAGGCTCATTCCTTTTGTAGGAGAGAGACAACTAATGCACGTGACTTAGAGCAGAGTTAGGTCTGACAGCAGCATCCCTACGTCCATAGAACAGAACCTACACATCTTTTGAAGACCTCCAGTGATAGTGACTCAACTACTTTGCTGGGCAGCCTCTTCCAGTGCTGCACAACCTTTTAGTGAAGAAATTTTTCCTAATACCCAACCTAAACCTCACCTGATGCAACTTGAGGCCATTTCCACTCGTCCTAGAGTCTTGTTCCAGAGTCAAGTTTACTGTAACTTAAAACACCACGCAGCCACGCTGAGTTGCTTGTTCTTCCAGGTGCGCAGGGGGCCACTGCAATGATGTTACAAGCACTCTGCTAGCACTGGACAGTGACACTGTCTACATGCATTACGTTTTGCTTCTGTACTTCACACCCACAGTAAAGTCAAAGGGACCTTTCCCATCCTCTACATGAAGACAGTATCCTGTGTCATAACCTTGCTAGCAAAGCAAAGACTTCAGGAGAGAACTTCCAAGACCTTTTGGAAGTTTCAAGTGAGTTGTAAAGGTTCACACTGTGAATCACTAAATCTTTAAAAAGATCAAAGCAAAAAGGCAAACATATTAATGCCTTTTATTTAGGAATGCTTTCTAGCTTAGTATTTTAGAGTGTGGTAACTCCATGTTTTTTAGTCTGAAATGCACTGTAAAGAAGAAAGTTTTTTGTATTTTTCCCTTAAGATAAAAATTTGTCTATGCAAACAGATTTTAAAAGAAAAGTTTTAAAAAGGTGGATAAAAAAGCAAGATCATTCTAAGAGCCTTTTACTAATTGTTAATGCTATTAATACACAGTCATGCCTGGTCTCAACTGCAGTTTTTAATTCTCTAGCCTTCCCCTGGTAAGTGCACACGTAAGTCTCCACAGGTCAGTAGGCAGGACTATTGAATTTTCATTTGAATTTAATTCCACACATATTCAAATTCCATCCATACCCTTACAGCCAATTTATCTATCACATGGGATTTGTAAGAAAAAAAACCTGACTGTCTTGCTTTTTAAAAAATATAAAAGCCAAACACATAGACAGGATTATTACAAATAATTATTTTCTCATTTTTCATTGTGAAATAATAAACCTACTTTGAAGTTCTTATCACTTACATTCTAAGGACATTCAACAATTAGCCAAGACACAGCTATCCAGCTGGTGTCACAGAAATTTAATTATGAATAGGCAGCTGGGTCCAATGTTGGATTTCAGAGGAATCACTCATAAACATTAAATTAAGGTCAGAACCAGCTGGCCTGTGACAGCTCCTGGGAATTAAAAGTATCTTTAAAAACTATGATTTATTGTAACCTTTTCGTTTTGTCATTTAAGATGAAACTGTATATCAAATAGGACCAGAACACACCATACTGCAACTTCTACTATGAGTTCTCCATTTTGTAGTTCAGCATAGATGCACTCGTTTCTTGCACTCAGACTGTGGCCGGCTTCTTGTTCCTCATTAGAAGTATGGGACTGGCCCTAACAGAATTTCTTAACCTGCCAAGATAACAGCTTTTGTAAAAAATTTGATCATAACTTTTTACTGGAAAGAAGGTAAATAGGTTAAGAGGAAAACAATTACACTGAGGCAGAATTAGTTTAATGAAAGAATAAATTCACCTAATTCTCTTTACCCTGCCTTTTTTTTTTTTAATAAATAAAATAAAAATACACACTGTGGTGCAAGAAGAGTGCAGAAGCTGCCTGGTAAGAGCCAGCTCCAGCTGGCTCCAAAAGGGACCTGCTGCTGGCCAGAGCCGAGCCAGTGAGCAATGTGTGCCTCTATGGTAACATACTTAGGAAAGGGGGGGGGGGAAAAAACAAAAACACAACAGCAACCCGTGGAGAGGCCCCCGGTGGAGCTGGCTGTCCCCCTGCAGCCCATGGGTCCCACACGGAGCAGATCTCCACGCTGCAGCCCATGGGTGGAGGAGCCCCTGGTGGAGCAGGTGGATGCAGCCTGGAGGAGGCTGCGGCCCATGGAGAGCCCCCGCAGGAGCAGGCCCCGGGCCGGAGCTGCAGCCCGTGGAGAGGAGCCCACTCAGGAGCAGGGGTCTGGGGGGAGCTGCCGCCTGTGGGGGACCCATGCTGGAGCAGTTTGCTCCTGGGGGATGGACCCCGTGGTACTGAGCCGTGTGGGAGCAGTTCCTGGAGAGCTGCTGCCTGTGGGCAGCCTTGGGAAGGACAGCATCCCGTGGGAGGGACCCTGTGTGGAGCAGGGGCAGAGAGGGACCGTGAAGGAGTGGAGGAGATGAAGCAACAGGGAGTGACCACAGTCCTCATTCCCCTGTGCTCCTTAAGGGAAGGACATAGAGGTTGGATGTGGGGAAGGTACAGAGCTCACTGCTCTAGTCTGGTATTAGTAGGCAATACATTACACTACCCTCCCTTATGCTGAGTCTGTTTTGCCGATGGTGATAGTTGGTCAGCCATCTTCCTGTCCTTATCTCAACCCACAAGCTTTCTTTTTTTTCCATCATATTTTCTCCCCAGCCTTCTGAGGATGGGGAGTGAGAGCAGTGTGGTGTAGCTTTAGTGCCCATCAGTGCGATACCACCTACTACTAAAGAAACCACACTACTGCTAAAGAAAAGCAAAACAGAAAAACAAATTAAAACTAGACATGCACAAAAACTTACAGATTGCCTCCTTAAAATTCACCATAATAAGGCATCAAAGAACTAAACAATAGGCAGCTATTACAATTTCTAAAGCTATGTGATCTCAGCTCCAATACTAAAGAGGACTGGGAAGCCCACGTTATCAGGAGGGAGCTGACAGAGGACAGGGTTTGGGAAAAGATGAAGACAAGGAAAAAGATGCAGAAGTTGCAGCCAGGAGTGTATTGCAAGGGATTTCAAATCAGCTGTTACAGCACTGCAAAGCAGTCGTGCCCTAACAGTTTGATTTGTGGCAGTTGTTGAGGACAGGGCGGTTCCTCTTCTGCAGATCCCTGCAGGATAAGAGAACCATCAGACCATCACACTTCCCAACACCTGACAGAAGGGTTAGGTTCACTACTCCATTTAAAAAATGATCAGGCCAACAGTGGGCTGACTTACAAGACAAAAAAAAAGAAAAAAAAAAAAGAGTCACATCCTTTTTTGGTCCTAACAAACCACCAGTTTACATTCACACAAACTAGTGTGCCACTGGAAAGCAGTCAGGTATCTGTGTGATGGAGTTTCAGGGCATCTACAATAATCAAGAAGCATGTCTGTAATTCAGGCCATAGGATCCGAACAGCAGTTCAGTTCATCCAATATATTACTGTATGCATGTTGTCAGAGTAGGCAGTCTTTTATACCAACCAGAAGCAGATTTTTCTAGGAACTGGCTGAAGCTTTCAAAAGAAATGCCATTACTTTACTAACTTTCCTAAGAAGACAGATCTCCACTGAAATCCCCTGAACTCCAGATTAAAAATTTAAAAAACAAGACACTAGGTAGGTATATTCTGCCTCAGAAAGCACAGCTTCAACTTAATACAAGACTAGTAAGTACAAATTGCTCACATTTTAATAGAAACAACAAAAACAAAAAAGTGCACAATGAACACAGATTTTGAACATTTACAACTACATACACTGTAAACATAGTTAAGTTATTTGAAAGGCAGACTACAGTTCAGTAGTTGGTGAAATGTGGTTTGCTCTTCACAGAATAAGCCCTCAGAGTCAACGTGCAAAGACAGCAGGAGCTTACAGATACAAGCACCCACTTTTTCGTGGAAAAACCTAGAAGATAACCAGCACTATGAGCTGTCTCCTGGGAAGCATTCTCCTCCCAGCAAATTCATCGCACCATCACATCCAACCTTGTTCAGAGATGACAACTGCCAGTTTCCCAGGTCAGATGCTCAAAGACCATTTTGTAATCCTTTGAAGTTAACAGAGCCTTGGATGCAAAGGATTTCCCAAACAAAAACAAACAAAAACCCTAGCAGCTTTTCAATGGGCTTTCTCAGGGTATTAGTCTCTCAGATTTTGAGAGACTAATCTCCAAACTACTGTACTGTAGTAAAAGTATATTAAAAATGTACTGTATTAAAATACACATCTGAGTGTGTTTTTCCATGCTAACTTATCTCTGTGGATATAAAGGTATACCAAAAAAGATTTCACGTGCAAAGAGCTCCTTCCTCCTCAGAGGACTTAAAAGTTTAACCTAAAATCCTGCAGTACACTCAAGTTGTTTGGTGGTTTTAGCAGCTAGAGCAACAGATTCATTGATGTAGTCCACTGATTCATGCAAGTTTTAGTTGAAAATCCCAGGATCGACATAAGGATATGCAAGAAACTCCCCCAGTTTACTGCCTTCCGCATCATAGTGGAGCATTCGAAAACAAACATCACAGAAGAAACAAGGATCCTCTGGTGCCAGACTGTCTTTGTTGGTTACCCACCTGCAAGTTACAAAATACAAGTGTTTTCCATGCAAGCCAAACACACGACAAACATCTCAGTGTTTTACTCAGAGTTGGGGATGGCATCAACAAACATCAGCACAGTTACACTGAACAGGTACCACATACATTGCATATTTACCATCCCAGGCCTACAGCGATTTCCTAACTAAGCCCTCTCTCTGCCTATTCTGTGTCAATCCCAGCTGGTATCTGACACTGCTGCCGCTGCATGTCCTGTGGAACCCTCAAACCTTTGGAGCTGGTACAGTGCACAACAACAACAACAACAAATGAGTCAATAATCTTCTGTCCAGCCTCTGGCCATTTAGGTCATAAAAGACAAATCTGTTTTACCTTACAGTGAGAAACCTTGATACAGAGCATGCACACGACTGACCCCAAACTACTCTTGGAATATTCAGATCCATTTTCAAGTCTGCAAGAAAGGCCTGGGTGATGTAGACAGGGCAAGGAAGGACCGCTGCACACCCAAGCAAGCACAAAAATTAACATGAACATAGCTGCCAGCACAAGGAACGGCTGCCATGTCACTGAGCAATTAATTTATGGTAGCCCTGACAGCTCAAGGCCTCTGGTGATTAAAGATGCTATCTGCACAGATTACAACACACAGGACAGACAGCCAAAGCAGCTCTGGCATCCATGGTTTAGCATCTCCCCACTTAAGCTTAGTGCTTAATCCTGGTTTTAATTTAACGCATGTACATCACCTCTGGTAATGCCCTCCCTATCCCATCCTTCCCCCAAACTGACCCTTTGGCTCCACCCCCCCTTCTGGCCAAATGCCTCACAGATTAGAGCCACTTGTGAAGGCCTTCTGGGGGCTATGCTGGGAACCCTAGGAGACTCCTGTCATGATGGAAAATTGGCTCTTTGCCTAATTCCAGGCAAACTCTAAGAGTTGCCTGGAAACTAGCAAGGTTAGAGATCGCAGCTCTGGTGTCAAACTGGGGCCGGCTGGGTAAGCTTGGGGGGCGACGGACAGACAAGGGAGGCAGTAGGTGTTTTCGTAAAGAGATCATTCAGGTCTATACAACCAAGGAGCCTAGTTTAGTGCACAGAACTCCTTAAGAGAACTTTCTACTATGGCTACTGAAAGGCTTTCTCATGTCTAAGTAAACAGCACTGAACACTACAGTAGCAAGTTCGTGTTTTGCTCTTTTATCTGTGCACAAGAAGAAGTTCCTTCAAGTACACCAGCACAGTACAGAGGTTTTATGTAGAGGTCTGAGGTTTATCTGTGGGGGAGCTATATGCTATCTGCTTCTGAAAATCTCCAGATTTTAATAGATTACTTTGAAGTCAGACAGATCCATACTTCCTTCTACTTAAATGCTGGATTTAACAAAAGCTCTGTAAGATAATTTGTATCTCACATCTCATCATAAGGTAAAAATGCATCATACTCCCCCAACACTGAGATTTTCAAAAGTAAGTAACTGATCAAGAGTCCAGCTGTATGTTTGCAAAAGATCCCGAGCCAAAGAATTAACCTCTGCACCATTATAATTCTTTGATCATCCTGAATCATCTCCTCCCAGGGACTACACCTGCAGGAAGCCTTTTCAAGGGACACGGACACCTGCCTGAAATACAGATCTCAGAACACTTAGGGATTTTTGGATGGAGATTATTCACATAGTATACTAAAAACACACAGAGCTCTGACTATTATATATTTTCTGAAAGTTAGTAGAAACACCTATAAAGATTTGTTTAAGAAGATACCTTAAAAAGATAAATTATGTAGCATACCTGGCTGTATACATTTTGCATACAAAGCATTTTCTGGTACATAACCAGTGTTTCTTGATTAACAAGGGATAGAGGTTCCTGTCCAGGCAATCATCATGATGAATAAGCCTTGAAGGAAATAAATACATAAAATACAATGACACATTGGAGCTGATCTGAACATAAGCACGGATGCAGGACTTCAATTCCAGTACAAACTATGACTTTACTTCTGCTTAGCATTTTTCCAAGTCTTCATCTGTGTTAAGATGAGACTGCTCGTTGCACCGTCTGTGTTTTTTATCATCAGAAGTAAATTTAGTTTGTGTTACTAACTCAGAAATTTTCAGACCATCTACTTTAGTCATTCAAGCAAGTAATTCAGAGTATGTTACAGTTTAAAGCTTACACCTCCTACATAGACTAACAAGCATAACTAGGAGAATATTCAGAGGTTCACAATCCTGAGATCATCATCATCGTGTGACTTCCAGACCCTTCTTTGGTTTGTATTCCTCTGAGAGATACCCTTTATTAACAATACTTAGATATATCAGGCTTCCAGAAGGAAAAAACAATCTACAGACACTCAGAGGAGTGCTCTCTCTACCCTTCATATATTGAGCAGAGCATACACAACAGTTCTATTGCTGATGTGGTTGCCACCTCACAGCCACTGTCACCTTCTTCTGTGCTTTGCCCATCCATGTCACCCCACTATTTCCATTCCCCCATCCCCTTTTCAGTTCCTGCAGCCTGGCACTAAGCACTAAGTCTAATCTACCATGTCTAGTTGACTGTAGCCAGAGCCACTATCAGCAGTGTGCTGCCCCGTGCTCAAGAATTATTATGTAAATTTGACACAAACTGGCTTTGCATAGAAAAGGCTTTTCACTGTGGGTGCCATTCCCCCCATACCACAAGTCATGTCAAGCTAATAAGAAACCAGATTTTTTATGCAGAACAAACTATTACAAAAAAAAAAAAAGCAAGGGAGATCACTTTTCTTGTTTCTAAGGCGGTATATGGAATAAAGTCTTAAATAAATCCTGCAGAAAGACACATGAATGGTCTTCAAATTAGTCTAACAGATATTCAGCACTTAAATGCCTGAAGTTTGTCCACTGAAGGCTTGCTTTTAATTGCCTGGCAACTCCCAAAGAGCAGTAACTTACCTTATATCTGTGATGATAACGATGTGCTCACAGCTCCCTTGGTGGCAGAAAAGGTATGGAAAGCCAATTTTGAGGGACAAATCATTAAATGTGTAGTCCTCCATTTTAACAGACTGAAGATTTCCATAGCCTCTGTCATGGGCTTCTGACCACTCAATGACTGTTCTGAAAATAGAAAGGTCATCAGCACGGCAAGGGTATAAGCTGCAAACATGCAGAAAGGAAGAATACTCCTTTTCCTTACTTTTTGGGGAACATGCAATGTAGCTTCGTGAGGAGGCTTAGTCAGAGTGCACACTACTAATGGCACCCCATCCAGGTCAGGTCGTTTGCAGCCTGACACTTCCAAAGCATTCCAATTATTCAGGTCACCAAAAGATCATTTTTGTTCCTTTGGTCTGTGACTTTGTTTTAAACCTGTTGGTTTCAGGGTATTTTTGAGTGTGTTTTTTTCTTTCCCCAAGAAGAAACAAAGCTGACAAACGCACAGCTATTTAGGATTGGAAGGGCACTAGTCACTGTTAAAATTATTTTCAGTATGCTCCTACAGACACTATGCATTTCACTATAAATCATGTATTCACTATGAATTGTGTATGTCATCACAGGCTCTTCCATAAAAATCATTGTTGCTCAAGGACAGAAAGAGAAGCAGCAGCAAAATAACTAATTTCTTTAAAACCAAATACCAAGTTTGGCAGAACAGGAATACAGTCCAAACTCAAAGCTCTTCCATACCATTCTAACAACTTCATCTCCTAATGTGTCAGCAAGTCCCCACTTCCTCAAAATAAACAACGGCGTATAGCTTAAATGGTATGTATAGTTCCAAATAAGAGATACCCGAGACTCTTGGGAATGCTGTCCCGCATTGCTTTTCCTAACAGTCTCTTTTCTGGTTTAAACTTGAAGGCATTCAGCACAATTTCAAGATGGAGCAGAACAACTGATTTCCACACAGCTGAGCCTGCTGTCCTTCTGACCCATCTTCTACCTTACAGACGAGTCTTTTGGGTGGTCATCACAACTAAGGAGGGCACTTAAAAAGCCCGTACAGACCGACAACTGTGAATGTTTCCCCTTTCACAGCGTTCCAACACACCAAAACAGAATTTGTGAGAACCAACTGCATTCTTCCTTTTTAAAAGTGATATGGGTAGAAATGAAAAGTCCATTCCAGATTTACACACTAACCATTCCAGTCTTAAAAACACCACAAACTGCAATAAAAATTTAGTAAATTTCCTGTCCTTTAAGGTTTTCCATAGTGTATGTCTATGAATACTGTACCTGCTCAGATCTCTGCACTCTGGATATCTTTTATCATTATAAAAGATGCCTTCAAAATAGAAGAAAGCAGATTTGTAGAGATCCTGAGAAAGAAAGAGATGTCTGCATTAATGTTACAAGATATTTAACACCTTCAACATCACAAGAACATGTCAATAAAACGAGCACTTCAGGTATCCAAATTACTTTTAGAGACTTCATTCTACAGATTTCTGAGATAAACCTTGCTCTGGTTTTAGATGTTGACAAGAAGGTTCATGCAGTTGCTCTGCTGATATTATTCTAAAGGCAATATAGGTTATTTTAATTCTCTTATTTCTATCCCCATCACAGCAGTTACGGATTTCTATAAAACAGAAAACACCACAAGGAACACTTGGGATGACAGAAAATAATTGCAATCCTGTCCCCTGCACACGCACACACACACAACACAGACAAGCTAGCTACAAAGGAGCAGTCCCTAGTCACATCTACATAAACACGACAGACATGCTGTTTTGGAAGGTCCAATCCCCTCACCTCTGGGGGGATCAGAAGAAAATCTAGCTTTCTTCAAAATACTCCCTTAATCATAAAGTTTGTCACATGCAGACAGGCATGCCTGGTACCGACCTTCTCTATCAAATATTACTCTCAGGTTGTGGCATTCATATCAGCAGTGCAAGCCTCGTCACTTTTCAAATCATCCCACAAAACTGAGCTAACCTCTGAGCTGCCCACACATAGTTAACAAATTCTGCAGAAGAACTACATAACTATTTAAGGTAAAGTCATATCCATCCATAAAAAAAAAGCTCCTGCAGCACGCATATTCTTGAGAAGGAACAGAATATGGAGAAAATATCTTACTTGAATAACACACTCAAGTATCGTTATGTTTACCTATCCAGACTGCTTGCAAAGCAATATTCAGACAGCTGTCCTCTCCCAAAACTAGAGTTAGCACCACACTTTATGTCTACAAAATATTAACTGCGTGTGGTTTTGTAACTAATAAAGCTATTACAATAGGAGAAAGAAATGGAATAGAATATCATTATATATATACACAGACAAAAGTAAGATGGGGAAGAACATACCAACTTTATTTCAATACTTTTTTCTTAGGTATCAGTGACGTAAGTAATTGCTTAATTAAAGCATACATCTGCTTTCCGTAATTCCACCTTTTGTTGGTTTCAAAACAGTCTTTATACAAGTCTGAGCAGAGAGAAGATAACCAAAAAATCTGTGATTTTTATCCGTATAACTTCACCTTTACATTGTGTTCTTCCAAGTTCTTTCGGAACAAGTCTATCCTGGATCTTGGGCTGCAGAAAAAGGCCAGCTCTGCACTGCATTTATTGTTAGAGATGAGGGGAGGTTGAAGGGCACAGACTAAACCTGTCTCAAAACACTTCAGAGCAGAACACAGACTGCTGCTTAGGAAGCCATTCTGCGTATGCTGTGTATGTAACCGTGCACAGCTATGGCACACACAAGTGACGCTGAGATATGCTTTATACACACAGCTGACCTGCTGGAAGTTACAGTACACAAAGTTTTCCGTATTTCCAATTGCACTTTGAAAAAGAGCAGTTACAGTACCTGTTAGCAAAAAACCCCTTCTATTTATATACTAACATTGAAATGTTGCACAAAGCCTATTAAGAACATGTGTTTTCTTGAAGTATACAGAAAACACTTCAAGAAACTCTTTATTCAGGGGCCTTAAGAGCATTTTGTAAAGTATCCCTCTGATATGCATTGACACCCAGACATTGACAGAATCGCCGTTTTATTAGAGCGAGGTGGGCCCAGTCTCTACACCTTTTCCTCTGTTACAGCATGTGCAAGCTTAGAGCTAATTAAAGCCAGTATCTGTTCATCAACAGAACTGCATGCATGCAGGTCAGACAGAAAATGACTGCAGACGGTGACTTTAACATGGCACATCCCAGTCCATTACTCATTAAGTCACAGAGTCCTGATGAAGCTGTTACACGACTTTTGGGAGGCAGCCTGTGCTTTGCAAGAGTTTACAGAAGAAAAGAAAAAACAGAGAATTGAGTAAAGACAAACAGAACATGAATGACTGTACAGGCTGTGTACAGAAGCATCAGCAGACCATAAGGATCAATTGGGAAAACTGTGAAAAAACAAGGCACTCTGGAGCCCTATGCCAGATTTATGCTTCTTCATGAACAGAGAATGAATATCCTGTTAGCATTAGTGCTTGGAGGTCCTTTTGAGCTATTAAGACAAAGGTGTCCAACAGGAAATGCAGACGCTGAGGCCAGAGTTTGAACTCATGACTGGACATGACCTGCACAAAGGCACAGTGGTAGGGATGTGTTTTACATTCAACTTGTTTAGGCTCTGAACTGTCACATTCCCTGGCTCTCCAGACACGAAGTACATGCTCTGAGAGCTCCTTACCGACTTTTTAAGTCCCAACTATACCAAGTTAGTGAGTGCATTAAAGCTGCTCCAAGCTTCAGAAGGCAGCCGTTTTTCATCTCCCTTGACAGAAAGTCAAGATTCTGGGGAATCTGAGTCAGGTCTTTCCTGGCTAACGCTAGCAAGAGATATGACTCACACATTCCTTCTGCTCAGACTTTGCACTATCCTTCAGTATGCAAGGAGGAATGTCTCATCTCTTTCTCCAGGGGATCCCCATAGTAATAATATTCACGCAGAAGATCAAGATTGTTGTTAAAGGCATCCATGTCAGTGGAATAAGACACCTCAATATTGCCTACTTTTCTTAAACATCCCCCTTACGTTGCTTTGACTCAAATGCTTCTTTACAAAAAAATTAAAATGGCACAGATGCAAAGAGCAAAATCACAAAACCCAGGATGAAATAAACTCTGCCTACTTACACCAACAAAATCCAAAAAGTCTCCTGCCCTCTGTATCAGCTGACCGGCTACAGATGTTTCCCTAACCAATGAGAGCAGGAACTTGATCCTTCTGCTCAGCTTATGTATCCCAAAGCTGGCATCAACAGCTACCTTGCATACAACAGCCTCTTTTCTGTAGCCTCTCATAGTGCCACTATGATTTAAATTAACTTATAGGATCCTTCTAATAGTCAAAAAATTTGGAAAAACTAACATACTTCTAGCAAGTATAGTTGCCACTTCCTCCTAGACCAAAAGAAGATAATCCTACCCCAATGAATAGCTGAGTACCTGCCTGCTGAAGGAACTTGCACATTTTATCGTGAACATGCAACTTCATTGACATGCACTCAGCGTATACACCACTGCTTGTTGCAATTCCTAGTCATGTTTCAGGAAAACAAACAAATGGAAGCAGAGCTCACTAAAAACTCCTGCTGGGAGGCCAGGCACAATAGCATTCATGCCAGCAGTTATTTATGTTAGGAAGCCACATCTCAGCCCTGTCTTCTAGGAATGCTTTGACAGCCTCAGATGACTCCTCTGCATGCACAGGAAGGGAGTTTACCCTCTAGTCTCGGAACTAATCAGATACTGCTTTAGTAGCTAGGTAGAAAGATTATTCTACTAAATTTATACAACTGAAAAGATGGAGGACATCTTTCAGTTGTCTTAAACTGGAACGTGAAAATTTTCAGTTTTATGTATACAACCACACAATACAATCAGTATTATAAATAATACACTATCAATGTAATATAAATTATGTAATATATAATAGATGATAATATACAATCTGACAAGAAACCAGAGCATACTGGTTCCAGAGTACAGAGTACACTGTGGGTTCTATTCAGATTGTACAGAAGAAAGCAGCACGTGATGATTCCGGAGTAGAGTTCTCTAGGGTTTCTCTTCAGATCATGTATTATCACACACTATATATAATTATATTACAATGATAATATATTATAGTATTAATTTATAACATTGGCCAAACAGCTGGGCCTAGAGGGTAGGATCAGTGGCACAAAATCTAGTCGGAAGTAAGTAATTAGCAGTGTACCCCAGGGGTCTACAGTGGGTCCAGTCCTTTTTAACACATTCATTAATGATCCAGATGATAGGGTGAAATACACCCTCTGCAGGTCTGCAGATGACACAAAACTGGGAGGGCTGGCTGGTAAGTCAGAGAGGGTCACGCTGACATGCAGAGGAACCTCAGAAGCATAGAGAACAGGACTGTCAGGAACCTGATGAAGTTCTGCAAGAAGTGCAAAGATACAGCTACTGGACAGAGTCCAGTGAAGGGTCGTGAGGATGAAGGGACTGAACTTCATATGAGGAAATACTGCAAGAGCTGGAGCTGTTCAGCCTGTAGAAGGCTTAGAGGAAATCTCATCAACATGGGTACACACAGGATGGAGCCAGGCTATTTTCAGTGGTCTTCAGTGACAGACCAAGAGGTAACAGGCACAGACTGCAACACAGGAGGTTCTGCCTATACATCAAGAAACACTTTACAGTGACAGAGCACTGGCACATACTGCCCAGAGGCTGTGGAGTCTCCTTCCTTAGACATCTTCAAAAACTGCATGGACTTGCTCCTAGGCAACCTGCTCTAGGTGGCCCTGCTTGAGAAGCAGAGGTTGGCCCAGGTGACCTCCAAAGGTTCCCTTCCAGCCTCAACCACCTTGTGATTCTGTGATGTACCTGATATAACAGGTTACCTACATTATGTAATTTCAGTCTTTTCTATATGAATACTTTTTTCTTTTTAGACCTTTTTCTATATCCCCAGAGAATATCAGGGAATTGGAGCAAAGATAAATAATCTTCATTCCTACTTTTGATCAGCACCGACTTAAAAACACCAAAGCATTTACTTATCCTCAGGATACTTGGCCTCCCAACCTGCAAGTCTGGGATGGGGAACAGAAGAAACCCCCACAGTTCAGGTGGAAACAGAGATCTGCTGCTCCACCTGGACCATCACAAGTCCATGGGGCCAGATGGGATCCACCCAAGGGTGTTGAGGGAGTTGGCAAATGCAATTGCTGAGCCACTTTCCATCACCTACCAGTAGTCATGGTCATCCACAGAGGTCCCAGGTGACTGGAGACTTGTTAATGTTATGCCCATCTATAAGAAGGGTCGTAAGGAGGACCTGGGGAACTACAGGCCTGTCAGGCTGACCTTGGTGCCAGGAAAGGTGATGGATCAGGTCATCTTGAATGCAGTTATGCAGCATATGCGGGACCACAGGGGGATCAGGCCCAGTCAGCATCTTTAGCTTTCCATTACCTCTAGTGTTTCAGAATATTGCTCAGTGTAAAAAACAGTCTGCATGGACACCTCTCCACAAGAACTCACTGCTAGCGTTACTACTTTCCAACAATAGCACTAATGACGTTTCTCTTGACATGCCATCAAAGATGTATGTAGCAGGTCAGCTTGGCAATGCCACCAGGAAGTATTTACTTGTGGTGCAAACCCCACTCAGAACCATGCTAGCTAAATATAGTAATGAAGGGACAAAAAAAAAAAAAAAAAAAGAAAAGAAAAGAAAAAAAAAGAACAACAACAAAAAAACACAACAACCCTGCCCCTCTCTACTACATGTTTTCCAAGTTCTTACACATAAGTGCTCCAAGCAGAAGGTTTTACCTTGCTGATGTGCTCTGGTGCTTGATCTGGCTGACTGCTGAACTCTCCACCTATCTGGAGGTCACTGACGCAGGAAATGGAGTCTCTCAGTTCAGTGAGCTTCTGGCTGCCCAGTACAAGGACTGTCTGATAGGGTTTGTGATCTTTATGCTACAAAGAAAACAGCATAAAAGGTCCAAGTGAAAACCACTTCAGTAGCAGAACTGTTCTTGAGTTGACAGCCTGAGGTATTTAATAGCAGCACACAGCACAACACCTTCCTGTTTAACATTTAAACACTACCTTGTCTCCGCCTCTTTTACGGATGGAAATTACCAGTTTATGTAGAAATGTCTTTGTGTATACCAGTACCACGGGGAAAAACACATTCTGTAAAAGCCTTGAGAAGTTACCACAGTTGAAGGGTTTAATCATGCTTCCTCAGTGGTATCACTGATTTTAAATGACTGGGAAAGTAATATGTTACCTGAGCAAGGAAGAGGCATTAGAATACAGCTTAGATGATTTAGTACCAACCTTCTGAAATATGACAGGATAGAAAATATTCAGAGTTAAAAGCAGTTCTCCCTCTTCTACTAGATCTACTGGATTGTCTGGCCTCTTTCCAATCGCATGTGACTCCTGGAATAAAAAAAAAAGATACAAATAGATATTATATTGGCAACCTCTTACATACCATAGTCCATGGATAAGAGTCTGAGAAACTCTGTTCTAACCATAACTTGTTTTTGACTGTCTTTCTGCAGCCTTCTGAATTAACAGCCTCGTTCCTTCAACATGGGAAAGTGAAAAATTGTTGTTTCAAACATTTCCCTTCATTTCTCAGTTCTGGAGAAACTGAGGTGCTTTTGACAATTGGAGACAGCCAGCTACTGTGACAAATCAGAATGGCTGAGAAACATGGGTTATGAAGCTCAGAACTAGGAACTTTGCCTCTACTGTTTTCCTCTTTCAGTTCTACAGAAACCAGCCCACAACTATTTATACATTAAAGCTTAGATACCAACACAGGACTCCGCTAGCAACAATGCTATGCGTTTTGTCTAGCTCTACAGTAAGCTCATACAATGCTCAGTACACTTGACCCCCTACACAATGCTTTAGTAGCAGCCAAGTAAAAGCAGTCATACAGCGCTAATGGGCTGGAGTTCCTCCTTACCATGTTTGGTATCAACAGACTAAGAGATGAGTTCCTGTGCTATCTTTCTATAAAATGTCTTAACTCTTAGTCATTACCTGCAGATTCAGATCTGCAAACATTTACAGTGTACACAAGTTCACAGTACTGGGGAAAAAAAAAAAAGCAACCAGTAGTTGGATTTTGGCTGTGCTTGACTGCACTGAAATCCTGTGAGACAACAGGGAAATCTTACCATTTCATAGGCAAGAGTTTCTTGCCTGCAAGCCCGATCCACGATGATTCTTTCTTCTCTCCTCTCTAGTGCCTTCTTTCTAATTCTGAGGGACAGAAACACAAGACAAAAACTTCATTAAACAACATTTGTAGACATATTTTCAAATAACACAAGGCACTACAGTGCAGCTTTCAAAGAGCAAGATTTCTGGCCATCTTAGTACAACCAACATTTGCAATAATCTTGTCTGCCAATTCCCACAAATCAGCCCAGGTTGTGGATTTCAACTTTTTTTTTTCTTAATTTATTTTTTCACACTCAAATTACAGTTGACTTGTGGGTGTTTTTTTTAACACAAGAAAAAAGCAACAAAATGTTGACCCTGCACAGGCTCTACAGAACTACACTCGCTGCCTTTGAGGAACCTGTTTCTACTAGTCCTCACACTTTAGAAAATTCAATTCATACTCAAGCAAAGAAGAAAAAAAGAAAAAGAAAAAACACAAATATTCTCAACCCTGGGACATATTTTCCTAAAAAAAACTTTTAAAAAAAAAAAAAAAAAAAAAAAAGAGAGCCACACATAGAATATCTTCTACAACACACATATTTAACCACTGTGTGAATAACAAACCCATTTTAACTTCCAGGACAAGTATATTCAGCCCTTCAGATCTTTCTGAAGTTTTTCAGGAAGATTTTGAAGAAGTATATGGCCACAATTTCAGTAGTTACATTTTGGATGTGACAATAGGACTGCTGGTTGCTAGAGATAAGAACTATAGATCTATTTTTAAAAATTTTTATAGAAACCTTCTTCATGTTTTCAAGAAGTTTCCTGTGTGCTCAAAACGCAGGCACTAATTCAGAAGCACCTAGGTTCATGAATCCTCAGTTCTTCCAGGAAGAAAGACGGCATATTCTGTGTCATATCTCCATACAAAAATCCAAATTAACGTTAAAGCACAAGGCTCGTATCAACTAGCTTGTCCTAAAATAGCGTTTCTGCCCTGAGAGTGTTTCTAGACACTGCTTCAGAAAGTACACCATAGCGTAGAGAATGAACAAGCAGCTAACCACGCTGTTGTTTGTTTGGTCTTCTCCTCCCTCAAATGAGGATACAGACAGTGTATCATAGCAACATACCGAAGAGTTAGTAAACTGCTATCTTCAGGAATAACTTCTGGGTCCTTTTCTTTATCAGAAGACATTAACATATCAACACTAGGACAACAAAGAAAATAATTATTACACATTTTTTCATACTTAATGAAAATCAGTAAGTTATTCTTAAAAGGAACAAAGACAGTAAAAAGCAAATAAACAAGGCACAGTTTGCATAGCCTAAATCAACTCCACTGCCCTTATGCACTGATAAGACAGAGAACCCGAAGTCAAAGAATCCTGGAATTTATATCTCATCTTCACAGAAATTATTTATTTTGCATTCTTCCAAACAAACCATAGCTGTCTATAGAGGTGTAACAAGTCCCGGTAGAGACGTGTGTCCAACACTTTTTATAAACTTAAAAAATGTCACTTGACTTTTCCAAATCCCACCCACCTGCTCCAATTTTCTAATGATATATGGCAAAACAGATTCAACCAAAAAGAACCATCAGCCTCAACCCATATGGTAAAGCTAACAACTCACCTAAGCACATGTAGGCAAGCCACCACATTCACGCAAGCACTGACTGCTGTAGTAAGGCATTCATTTACACCATACTTCTTCCAATGGGAATTAAACAACATTGCTGCAAGGAAGGTCCACCCTTCCTTGCATCCTTCTTCCCATCCTCAGACATTTTTAACCCTCACTCTTCTTGTGCCCACACAGAATCCAAAGTACAACTAACTAGAATTTTTTGCTGTAGTGCAAATCACTGCAGGATGTAGGATGGAAGAGCAGAAATGTTTTGGCTGCAGTACTGACTTAAACTGATTATACAAATGTCATGTTTTCATACCATAAACAAGGATGAAATTTCTCACAGAATCACAGAATGGCCGAGGTTGGAAGGGACCTCTGGAGATCATATAGTCCATCCCCCAGCCGAGCACGATCACCCAGAGCACACTGCACAGGATGGCACCCAGGTGGGTTTTGAATATCTCCAGAGGAGGAGACTCCACAGCCTCCCTGGGCAAACCCCTGTTCCAGTGCTCTGCCACCCTCACAGTAAAGAAGAGCCTTCTCATCAATACATTAAAAGGATAAATAAAAAAATGCAGAACACCACATCTGCATCCTGTCACAGTTTTATAATATAACGTTATTCCACATCACCCCACAAACAGACCCAACTATCCACATGTAAGCTTCAGATTAGACACTATTATACTAGCACCAGTTACCTTTTTTATCTAAAAACATACAGAAAAATGCTGATTCAAAAACCATAGTTTTTTATTATTTTATTATTAACTGAGGAGAATTTTATTCAACATGAAAATAGTCTGAAAAAATACCATTTAAAATAGGGAAGTATCACCTGCTTAGAATCAGACTTTATCTGTCTCCCCACTGTTTGGGGATTATATAAAGTCAGGGCTTGTATCACTGCCTATGTCATTGTCTAGGCTGTCCCAACAAACAGTTATGCAAACCTCTCCATATGGAGAAGGAAAGCATTGGTGGAATCCAGGACAAAAAAAAAAAAAAAAAAAAAAAAAAAAAAAGATTGTACCATCTATTCTCAATGTAATGTATGATTTGGTTATATTCTTTTTCATTATCATCTTCTAATGTCCTCCATGTCAACAATACTAAGCTCAGAAAGACTGTAATTGCAGTAATGGATAAGTCATTAGAGTAGGACTGCACTCCTGTGTACAGCAATTGAGAAATAGAAGTCTGGAATCAACTGCTATCAGCTGACATCAAGTAAATGTCAGAGATAAAGTTTCGGTTGAGGGTAGATGGCCTACTTCTGATGACCCAATAAATTTATTCTGCACTGGAGATTACTTGGATTTACTACTGTTTAGATACTTTCATACCATCCAGATGTACTCTAAAAGAAAAAATAATATTTTTTCTGTGTATTTCAAGTTACTGAGAAGATTCATTCAGATGTATTATTTTTAAAAATAAACAAATAAAAACAATGCAGCAATTACAACCCCTTAGAAAAAGAACCAACCTTATCCTTAGATTCCCACCAGAGGAACTAGAAGCAGAGACAACTAAGTCAGCCCCGTCTCGAATGCAGACTGCTGCTAAAGAATGGTCATCTTAAGCAACATAAAGTTGGACAAGAGCACTTTGGAGAACATAAAGCAAGCATCAGCTTTAGATAGGGTTGTTCTCCATTCAGCACAGGTCACTGTTATGAACAGCCCATTCACTGAAGTAAATATAGTCCCTGACAGGTAAAGCAATTCACAAATAACCCTTCTATAGCCAATAAAAACAACCTACACCCCACCAGCTTGCCTAGGCTGTTTATTGCAGTCTTCCTGCACATGCATCAGTGACCCCATTTACCTAAAAGCCCTGAATTTCTTGAGGTCCTGCCATTTTGCAAACATGCCTATGCCCTTTGCTCTTTAAGCAACATGCAGGTTGTTTGCAAGATTTGAAAACTACTGTTGTAAAATTCCATCTACATCAAAGGCAACAAAATCCCATTTTGAGAGAGGGAGTTAGGAGAATCTTATCAAGTAGAGGTAGAGCGCTGACAGGATTAAACTAGTGGATGCTATTCAGTGTCTTTGCTAACTATTGTGCGTTGTGCAAATGAGTTAAAGCAAGAAGCCTTGGACCCCTTACCAAGGTTAGTCTCCTGATAGGAGTGTGAGCCTTTCTTAAGAAACTGGCAGAAACTGGTCCTGTGGATGGACAAGAGCCAAGGAGCAACCGAGTCTGTGCAGAGACAAGAGGTCAACTAGCGGTGATGAGGAAGAGTCAGCAACCTTCATCCCCACAACCGCCGGCGACCATCACCTGGAGACACTGCGCAAGCACAGATGGGAGGAGCTTATGGAAATGACTTCTTGAACTAATTTTAATATGAAGCAGGGACAGCTTATGCATATGTATAGGCGCATTGTGAAACTTCACACATATGTAACTCTTTACTGCATATAACCATGGCAAGTTGCCATGGTGCACGTGCAGGATTTTGGTGGCACTACCCCCCATGCTCAGTAAACATACCTCCTTTACAATCTTACTGATTGTGGAGTGTTTTCCGCAGGTCAATTTCCCTTCTACACAAGCATACAGTGTCAGACTCACCAATACTTACATATGCTTTCCTTCCCTCCCACAGCATCAGACAGCAATCTCTGGCTGCAGCACCTGCAGAATGCCCAATAATCATCCACTCCAGGAAAAAAAACTAACATTCCCTAGAAAGCAGCTTCAAGAAGACACCATGAAAAACACCTGTAATGCAATCTGCTTCCTCATTTTCCATGTAAGGCTGGAATGGTAGATAGCACAAGGAGAAAATGATACTGGATCCCTGGCAGGCTGCGTGGACCTTTGTGAGCCTCGATACTGCCATTTCAAACCCCCCAAAGTCAGAAACCTTTGATTTCTAAAGGAGAGTTACATGCAGAATACCTTTTTCAGGCTTTTGAATAAGTCTGAACCAATGAAATATCTCACCGTACCACAGGCATTTAGATCCTGAAAGACCTTGCGGCAAGGCCTGTTCTGTAGGCCACGCTGGAGCAACCCCACTGTGGCGGAACCACACGACTAACGCCTGGACCACAGTCCTAAGAAAACCAGTCTTCGTAAGGCGTACGGCTGTTCCCTCCGGGAATTAAGCCCAGGCAGTGGGTGTCACGGGCCTAACACAGCAAACCGCACGCAGCAGAACGCTTGCGCCGGATGCACCTCGCCCGAGGCACGCTGATTCAAGGCAAGGAGCAGCCATACGCACAGCGGTGCACCCAGCTACGGCGGGGGGGAGATAGTTACAGTGGTTGCCCGCATGGCTTACCGGGCATTAAGATGAACTGTAGGATAGTGACAAGGAACCACAGAGGAAGGTCTCACTTACATAAAGCATGCAAAGCGTTACACAAAATTTACATCCCCTTGGAAGAAGGCTAAAAATAAAAAGGTTAAGGCCGGGCCTGTGGTAATTTGGACATGGAAACAGAACATCAGCAAAGCCTTTAATCAGCATGGCCTCACTTTTCTCAGAATATTCTGACAACACAAAAATCTTTCCCAGTTTCAGAAATTAAAACTTCAGAAGATTCTTTGGTATTTTGCCTGATGCTTCCCTGCTAAAGCAGATACAGTGTTGATACTGCTCTCCACATTGCACATATTTCGAGGGCAGTACTTTCATCACCTTTGAGACACTAATGCTACGAGACGCTAAATACTAATACGGTAAGACGCTAATGCTAGCTTAATGCAGCTTTATAACACGTCCCTAGAGATATTTACAACTACCTCCTAATAAAAGAAGAAGGTGAATCAGGGCTGAAGAGAAATAAGGTACCTGTAAGCCTCACCTCCCTTGACCTACCTAAAATCCACACTGATCTAAGCCTGTCCTACACCCACCCAACAACCCACTCTGAAGGCAAAACGGAGTAACATAGCTGAGCACCTCCAGCATTAAAACACTTCAGTCTCTCAAACTGCACTACCGAATCCCAGTGCAAATGTCTGTGCTCACTGACAGAACAAGAGTCAAACTTGACTCTCCCCGCATCTTGGTTATTTCAGAGAAGAGCTGACAGGATCTCCTAGCTGGGGACAGCACCTTACAGCTGCACGCAATCCATACAACCGTGGCCTGCACACAAGTTGAGCAGCATGCAAACTGTTCTTACTGAGTCAAATTCAAGTGAGTGAAGGTGGAATTATTTTCCTGCAAATGGAAAAATACACGTGCAAAAAAAAAAAAAAAAAGATTCAACCACAATACACTGGGGTGCACAGCAAGTCAAAAAAACTTTTAAATACTATTCCATTTCTTCTCACCAGAATAGATTAAATCATAAGGAATACTTAAACATACACTGTATCACAAATACTGTGAAAAAGACTCCGCTATGGATTTTGGAAAACTTCATCCTGAGTCTGTGAAAGATTCCCGTACCCTGCTACTGTTTTCTTTTAAACACAGGTACAGCAGGAGTATCCGTATCTTGCCATCTCTCTTCTAACCACAGCAAAACAGCTTAATTTGCCAGAACTTCAGTCACAAGTAGTTCACAGTCAAGAAAATGTGTTTATACCCAACATGCCTTCATGTCAGTGCCTAGGAAACTATATTTAGGCCAATAACAAGTGTGACCAGCAGACTGCACAGAACAGGTCGTGGTGTAGTCCACAGTTGCCAACTCCTCTCAAGGGAGGAGTACAAACAGCTCAGAGCAGGCAAGTGAAAGTGATCAGAGGTGGTGACTTGAGGTTGGCCAACATTAAGGAAGAGATTCAAGAGACTAGGACTATTTAATTTAAAAGCAAAAGCACTTGGAGATTAGGGATTGGGATTCCAGCCCGCATGAGGGAAAAGGTCACACCAGGATGTGCAGGTTTATCTTCATTCTCCTGCAAAGCCAGCAAGCAGCTGCCAGATGATCTGTTTTTTCTTCCCCAGAGACTCTCTCCCCCTTTTTGTACCCCCTTTTCCAAACTTTCTTGCTACACAGCACCACTTTCCATGGTTTACTCTGCAGCAAATGGCCAGCATTGCTCTGTAATCCCAGGAAATGCAGACCGCAGATGAAACGTAGCAGTCATAGATGGAAGGAGACAGAAGAGAAGAAAGAGCATGGAATAAAGGAAAGGAAATATAAAGCACAGAAAATCTGCTTGAAATTTAAGCAAAAATACCAGCATACAGGATCAAGCAACAGGGTCACTGCAGAGAGTAAGCCACAGCACAGGAACAGAAACTACACTACGGAGGGAGAGCTTAAAGAGTAATTCACACAGGTGCTGCCACACCAGAACACATGAACTGTTTTTAATGCTAGCATCAGCCTCTATTTTTCCAAAGCCTAGTAATGCTAAAAAAATCCCAATCACCAGAACTATGACAGCTGAAGTAAAGCAGTGGTTTAGTTAAACTAGCACTTGAACATGTGAGAACGCTTGGCAAATTTCTCCTCCATAGACGAGGCAAAATATAAGTCACCGTCTTGATTTCTTCCTGCACTACAAGTGTCCCTAAAGGGCCTGATTTCTGAATGGCTTCCAACCTTTCACCATCACACACAACATACGCACAGGTATGTTTTGGCTCCAGCTTTGAACTCTGTGCTCCTAAGCTCCAATTCTGCATGTTTCTTGCCTTTTACTGAAGCAGTGTGGTATGTTCCTACACCTCCTCCGCCCTCTCAAGCACCATCACCATTTAAACAAACAGTAATTATCAGTTAATGACCACCTCAAATAATGTTGCTGATTTTGGCTTTGCTGTCATATTATCCCCACAATTTCAAGTATAACTGTGGAAACATTTAGTAAGACACCACAGAACTTGTGCAATTTCATATGCATCTTGCACTTAGGGCACCCATATAGATCGCAGCTCCAGCTATATTACCAAACTTTGCCTTCTGGATCACATCTGAGACTGTCTGGTTTGGCTGGGATAGCTGATTTTCTTCACAGCAACTTTTTCTTTTTTCTTCCTTTCTTTCTTGTTACACTGCTTTTATCTCTCTAAGTGTTCCCCTCCATCCACCCAGCTGGTGGGAGCAAGTGAGCAGCTACGTGGGGCTCAGCTGCTGCCTGGGGTTAAAGCACTACAGAGACTAAGTCCATTCTACTCTGTGCATGAAAGTGAACCACCTCCACCTTGCTTGTGCAAAGACTAGCACATGCTTCTCCCTCTGAGAAAACAATCATCAAGGACTTGCACAAAGCTATACACGCAGCAACAGAGCTCTGGCACATCTTTGTAACTGATGAGCTGCAGGCAAACCACCAACTGTGATGCTTTCTGCAGCAATTGCTGTGTGAAATCCAGTCCTTCCTAGACGACAGGTAAGAGCACGTGATTCCCACTACTTACATGATCTGGAAATCTGACGCCTCTCAGCTTTAACACATTAGATCCTGCTGCTCTAGCACCTGGATGGTTGTCCCTTTCCAGTGCTAACACGAGTTTGCAATTCACCAATCTGCAAATACCAGCAAAGCTACATGGGAGCCAGTGCACAACAACATGAGCACCATTCTTCTTCCCTAAACCTAGTGCCAGCTAGGCAAGTCGGCAAAAGAGCGCTGTCCCCTGCACCGAGTCAGTGGCAGTGCCTTGCACAGACAGCCCTGACAGAAAAAGCAGGCAGAGGATGAGGATGCACAGGGTCAAAAGTTACCGTACGGTGCCTGAGCCCATCCTGGCGGTGTTAACACAGATGTCTGGCTGCTTTCTTCATGCTTTCTTCAACCAGGGCCTCCTAAGAGCACGTAGACATTCACACACCGGCAGCGTTACCGGCCGAGCACTGTGCAGGTACGCCTTTACGTGAGAGCCTTATGCTGAGTCTTGATGTGGTTACCATGCACAGCACCCACACCGCTGCTCACCGTGACAAGCCCACAACCTAAGGACAAACCCAGCCACAACGCTCTGCAGCGCAGCACTGCTGCAAAGAAACGCCTCCCTTCTCCACTATTTATCCCAGAGGAAAACAGGGGGGGAAAACCCCCCCACCCCCCCGCCCCCCCACTCCCGAGGCCACCTGCAGACAGCCCGCAGCTCGGCCGCCGTCTCCAAGGCACAGCCCAGCTCCTCCGCCACCGCCGCGTCCTCCTCATCTTCCTCCTCCTCCTCCTCCTCCTCCTCCGCCGCCAGAGACAGGTCGGGGGGCCCCAGCTGCTGCCGCCAGCCGCGGCCCAGGGCGCCGACACAGAAGGCACGGGTGTGCAGCTCCCCCACCTCGTATTCGGGGGCGGCCGCCGCCGACATGGCCGCTACCGGCACAGGCACGGACATGGCCGCCGCCTCCGCCCCGCGGCGCCCCCTGGGGCCTGTAGTCCGCCATGGGGAGCCGCGTCACGGCCACAGGGCCGCGCCCGCCTCTTCCGCCCCGGAAGGAAGCCCCTGAAGCGTGTATTAAAAAACATAAAAATAAGAAATAAAATCCTTAAGAAGCGTGCAGCGTTGGGGTGTTGTGGTGTCGTGCAGTCTTCCGTCGCGCCTCACTGAAAATTTCTGCTACGGAACCAGCTGGGTTGGGAAGGACCCCCGAGAACAACGGCCCCAACCATCTTTCTGCTGAAATGCGAGTGTGGTGCTTGCCCACCCTTTTTTACAGCATTACGATGTGCAAAAATATGATGAGTGAGGTTCTGGAGATATGTAGCAGTTTACTTTGTTGGCACTGCCAACGTCTTCGCTTAAAAAGCATATATATATATGTATACATATATATATTTGGCTCTACCTGTCTTCCTGGCCATGCAGGATTAGTGATGCTTTCAGTTGCTTCAGGAGCAGTATTTTAGAGAAGGCACAAAGAACCCCACAGTGGACACCTGCAGCCTATTCTCCTGTTAGAGCACTTGAAACTTAGCCATAGGAACAGTGTGACGAAGCTGCTGTTATCACCACCTGTTAAGAAAGAGGCACAATTGATCCTGGGTTGATCTAACCTGATACACCTGTTTCACATACCAATTAAACAACAGCGTTCTCACTCACTTCAAGTCAAAATACTCTATTACTTATTTAAGTATGGAAATAGTACTCAAAAAGGAGGAGCAGAGGGTGAGGTTGAGACCAGAAGAGTTTGTGAACAGAGGTCAGGTCTTTGAAAACTATGTGGAGGGGGCAGAATACCAAGTGCAGATGGTGGTCACAGATGTAACCTGCAGCTTTTGCAAGAGAAAGTAGTTAAGAGGAGTAAGTAAGTAGTTAAGAGTGATAAGAATGTAATAGCACAGCCTATCATACAGGACTATATTTTGCTTCACTTAGCAGAACGATCTACAGATCATTCAATAACAGAATGATCTACAGCCCTGTGCCTTCCCCAGTTATATTTAGACTTGCGCTGTACTTCAGTGCTAAATTCTTTCATTAGCTCTCACTCACCTTTGCCTCTTAATTACAGTTATTATTCTTCATTATGGAAGTTTTGCTAAGCTTCAGTCCATTTTTCTTGCACTCATTGACACTGTTTCCTTTTCAGCTACGCCCTCTGCTTTCTTCATCCATCACATTTGTGCATCATGACACTCCCAAGCTCTAGAGAAAACTCTTGATTAGGGACTGCTGCCCTCACTTCCTGCTGTATCCTCCCTGAAACCTACTCATGGTTCCATGAGGGGTTCTTATTCCAGTTTCCAATGCCACGCCTGCCTTTTTATATGTTTGTTGTGATCTCCCTTGATGGGCACGTTCTGTTTATGTTATGAACATACCTTTCCCCTTCGTGCACTTGCAACACTACCTGAAATTTGAAAACACCCTATCGTGTATCTGTTGTAGCCACAGATGAGAGTAGGCTGTATTGATCTAAATGTTGTCATAACATTTAGAAAGACTTTGGGCCAAAAGTAGTAGGATTAAATCCTGTTCTTCCAGAAAACAAAGTTGTGTAATGTTCAGAGAAGGATACTGGTTTCAAAAACCTTCTTTGGAATACCAAACATACTAAACAATGTGGAAATCAGTGAGCTGGATTTTGTCCCAAAACCACATGAAAATGACTACAGAATTCTACAACAGAAGCATGGTCACTGCCAACCACAGAGCTATCACAGAGGTCTGTGCTGCTGAGAAACATGTCTGGAAGGCTCTACAAACTGCTGTGTTCTATTCATACTTCTTGGAATGATCAGTAAGATATGTGCATTTCCGTCACTGCCTCTCTTCCTTCTCCCCACGACGGGTTTGATTTTTGAGTTCTTCTGTATTTTGGGGGTCTGCTCTGTATTACTTAAAAAAAAAAAAGAAAAAAGAAAAAAGTAGTACATAAACTTCATGCAGCACAATTGGGTAAGTAAACTCCAGAAGTAGCTAGTACAAGCTCAAGGAGTAGCTAAGGTGAAAATACCACAGCTGAACACTTTGAGTAGTGAGTGGACGATATGTTTTCTCTTTCATTTCCCAACTCCAATACTAAGAAGTCACATACCTATAAAGCAACTTCACTCAACCCAAATTCTTTTAAGAATAAAGCTATTTATTTTTATAGCTTGGAACCAATCTGCCCTTTATACACTAGGCACAAGGCAAATACACATTTTAGAGTTTCCAATAGTTACTTTTCTCTGATGAAGAGACTTCAGTGTTAAAAGAAATTAAGGATGTATGAAGAATTCAAGCAGTATAAATTCAGGCAGATAGGAAACTGAATTCTCTAAGATGAGAAATACTGAATCCCAAAGAGCATTGAAAATCTATCAGAGCTAGATGAGAAGTGGAGACGGTACACAACAGGGATGGAAAACAAACTGGAAAAAGCATGCTACATGCAAAGGGGAATAAAGAAAAATTGTAACTAAGGTGATTCTGAAGCAATCATGTTGTCTGTATGTTGTAACACCGTGGTATCCTGAGGGCTTAAGAGACAGATTTTCAGAGTTCACGTATGCACAACTCCAGTTACAGTCAATAAACATTGTGGATACATAACCATCAGAAAGCCTAAAGGATCAAGGAGGTTTAAGGCAAAGATACTAATTCAAAACCTTAGTTCACCACAAGAAACACCCTTCATTCGTTTCTTGATGGGCACATCCTCAGGAATACATAACTACCTGTGACAGCTTATTACATTCCATGGCATTATTCACTGTAATAGATATAGCCTTTATATAATGCCTTGGTAATGGTTATGAAAGGGTAGTTCTGTGGCTTAATCATAAATCATTGTTTTATGTTATTCTCAGCCCTAGTTCACATAAATAAATTTAGGTCATTTAAGAAAAGTAATTTAAAATACTCTGGGCTTCTGCTTCATCCAGAAAATAACCACAAAAACACTAACAGGTGTGTTATGAAGCTAAGAAAATTAATGTTTGCAGGCAGTTTGAAAAAAACTTCTGAGAACTGGTGTTGGACATTATTTTTATTCAGTGTTTTAGAATAGATTCCATCTTTGTTTACTAGCTCAGTCTGGAGTTCTGTGATACCTCTGTACCTTGACAGACAGAGAACATTGTCACTTTTTTAAGCAGTGACTGCCTCAGTACAGCAATACAGAGATACAGAGATGGTTTGGGGCTGTAATGTTTGGAGACAGGGCTTCAACGCCTATGAGGCTTAAAGAGTTTTTCTTTGCCACACACAGTATTGCACCCCTTCATTATGAAGATGCATAATCTGTATTTTTTGACTACAGCACCCAAAGCATTGAACAAACACAGCTGAAAGTATTTCCTGACTCCATGTGGGGGATTGTTTTTTAGCTTGACCCAAGTTAAGCCACAGTGTTTTTACTACGATCTTACAGAGTGCTGCATCAGTACAACCAGCCTGGTATTCAGCAGGAATGGGAGTAAATGGAACTGCTTATGAGTGTCTTGGCTGTCACTGCTTCTAAAATTCCCATGCTAATGAACAGTGATTGGGGGTGTAAAAGTTTTTGCATCAGAGACTCTTGTAAAGGCAGCCACTAGCATTTTTCACATATTTTTCACATGTCCCCTCAACCTGCTCTGCCCTGGGCTGAAAAAAACAAAGGACCTCATCCACTCCTCATACCTCTTGCCCTTTAGGCCCTTCACCATCTTTGTTGCCCTCCTTTGGACACTCTCTTATAGTTTTATGTCCTTCTCATGTTGTGGTGCCCAAAACTGCACACAATTACTCGAGGTGAGGCCACACCAGTGCAGGGTTTAGAACTGAATTTGAGTATATTACTGAAATAAAGAACAAATAGAAGTCAGACACAAAGCAGAAATAGTATCACAGAGCAGACAGCATCTAAAGCTGCTCAGTATGTTACATTTCAGTTACAGTCAGGAGCAAACAACTGTAAATAAAGTAGAATTCAAGCTGCTGCAATTGTTCCAAACACTTATGTCAGCTGTCATGAATACTGTTTTCACTGGTTCCTTCTTTGGAATTTTATCATAAATATCATGCTTGGATTCAGGCACAAGTTGGAAAGAAGAGCTGCAGGAATTCATGTTTGGACTTGAAACTGTATCAGTGAAACACACAGCTGGAAAACATAACTTCATTTTCTAAGGCAAAACTACAGGTTTCCTAAGGTGTAGGAGCCTTTTGACAGACTAGCTACATTACATATCTGACATAAGACAAAGAAGATATTTACTGGTTTTACTTATGTAAAACTTTACATAAGAAGGTTAAATAGCATTGGAAAGGCTCATAATTGCAGGGGGTAAGTGATGGTAACCCTCTTACAGAATTACTTAGCATTTTGGCAGTGTAAATTGATGGTATAATTGTACTAAGCCCTAAGAAGCTATTAACCACATTTTTAAAGCACACAGGCACTTTTTGCCTTCTAGTACAAATATTTTGTAGTTAGATCATGTAAAGATTTTATGAGACACCAAGCAGAACTATAGCCAAGCTTCTGCAAGATGTCTCATCTGATCCATCATTTCCCTTTGGATGAAGACCCAGCAGGGAATCTCTCGTTTATGCTGTGTGTAACTGTTCTACACATTTTAGAATTTTCTTTTACAGAGTATGAAGGAAAACTTGTCACACAACATTATAAATCATTGCCCAAAAATGTCATTCCTGTTTTATAGTCTTGGAGGACTAATCATAGGTGTACTCTGTACTTATATGGGAAAAAGAAGTTATGTTGGATTTTTTTTGGTGAATATTTTTCAAAGAAAAGTCTGATGTATTTGATGTCACTGTAAGCTTCAGTGCTTGGAAATATGCAAGATGATACCTATTTGAAAACATTTTGAGTTAGTTGTGAAACCTAAAGCAAAGGAACTAGCTTTCAGCCAGCTCTGCTTGAAATTGGAATTAGTAAATAATTCCAATGATTAGCTAGCAGTTAAGTAATTAAATAAATCACCATTAATTCATTACTTAAATTAGTAAATTATTCCAATTAACAGGGCCTGGCAAAGAACAACGTCAGGGCCCTGAACGTTAGAAGAACAAAATTACAGCTATTTAAAGAACTAGAGAATGAGATCCTTTAGAACATTCTGCTTAGGGACAGAGGAACTGATCAGAACTGGCAACTCTTTAAGGACTTAAAGTGCAAGATGTCTCCATCCCCATGTGCAAGGAAGGTAGGGAACTTGTATGGCTGAGCAAGGACCTGCTGCTCAAACTGAGGTATAAGAAGGAAATGTACAGGAACTGGAAACAGGGATATGTGGCCTGGGAAGAGCACAGGGATGTTGTCTGGATGTACAGGGATGGGATCGGGAAAGCCAAGGCACAGATGGAACTGACCTTGGCAAGGGATGCAAAAATTAACAAGAAGGGATTCTAAAGGTACTTTGGTACCATTTGAAAGAGAGTCCAAGGAGAGTGTAGTCTCTCCGATAAATCAGAAGGGAGAACTGGTAACAACAGAAATGGAGAAGGCTGAGGTATTGAACAAGTTCTTTGCCTCATTTTTTATTGGCAGTCAGTCTTCCCAGATCTCTCAAGTCCCTGAAACTCTAGGCATGGTTTGAGGGAGTGAAGTCCCTCCCACTGTAAGAGAAGAGCAGATCTGAGGCCACCTGATGAAACTGAATAGGTACAAGTCTATGGGGTCTGATGACATGCATCCCAGGATCCTGAGGGAACTGACTGATAGAGTTGCCAAGCTGCTCTCCATCATATTTGAAAAGTCCTGGCAGTCAGGTGAAGTCCCTGGTGATTGGAAAAAGGGAAGCGTCACTCCCATTTTTAAAAGGGGTAGGAAGGAAGACCCAAGGAACTACAGACTTGTGAGCCTCACCTCTGTGCCTGGCAAGATCATGGAATAGATCCTCCTGGAAACAATTTTAAGGCACATGCAAGACAAAGAGGTGATCCGAGACAGTCAGCACGGCTTCACCAAGGGTGAATCATGCCTGACCAATCTGGTGGCCTACTATGATGGAATGACTGCATTAGTTGACAAGGGAAGACCAACCAATGTCATCTACTTGGACTTCTGTAGGGCCTTTGACACAGTCTCACACAATAGCTTTATCTCTATATTGGAGAGAGATGGATTTGAAGGGTAGACCACTCAGTGGATAAGGAATTGGCTGCATGGCCACACCCAGAGAGTGGTGGTCAATGGCTCTATGTCCAGGTGGAGGCCAATGACGAGTGGTGTCCCTCAGGCATCTGGTGTGTGATCGATGCTGTTTAATATCTTTATCAATGACATATACAATAGGACTGAGTGTAACCTCAGCAAGTCTGCAGAGGACACCAAGCTGAGTGGTACAGATGATACAACAGAACAAAGAGATGCCATCCAAAGGGACCTGGACAAACATGAGAACTGGGACCACATGAGCTTTGTGAGGTTCAATGAGTCTAAGTGCAAGGTGCTACACCTGGGCTGGAGCAATCCCCAACATGACTGGGCAAAGAACTCCTTGAGAGAAGTCAAGCCAGTCTATGATACTCGATCAATAAAATCTTTGTGAAACATTTTGGCTTCAGAAAGATATTTCAATGTCAGGTTTTAATCATAGAATGGTTGGCAGGGACTTTAAAGATCATCAAATTCCAACCCCTCTGCCATGGATGGGGATTCCTCCCACTACACCAGGTTACTCAGAGCCCCATTGAGCCTAGTCTTGAATACATGGCCTCAGAGAGGGGGCATCTGCAGCTTTTCTGGGCAACCTGTTCCAGTGCCTCACCATTCTTTGAGGAAATAATTTCTTGCTAATATCTAATCTATTTTCCCCCTCTTTTAGTTTAAAATCATTACTCCTTGTCCTATCACTATACCCCCTGACAAAGAGTCCCTCTCCTGCTTTCCTGTAGGCCCCCATTAGGTACCTGAAGGCTGCTGTAAGGTCTCCCTGGAGCCTTCCCTTCTCCAGGCTGAAAAACACTAACTCCCTCAGCCTAGCTTTATAGGAGAGGTGCTCCAGCTTCTGGTCATCCTTGTGGCCCACCTCTGGACTCACTCCAACGGGTCCATGTCCTTCTTGTGCTGGGGGCCCCACAGCTCAATGCAGTGCTCCAGGTGAGATCTCACAAGAGCAGAGCAGAGGGGGAGAATCACCTCCCTCACCCTGCTAGCCATTCTGCTTTTGATGCAGCTCAAGATGCAGTTGGCTTTCTGGGCTGCAAGCTCACATTGCTGGCTCATGTTGAGCTTCTCATCAGCCAGCATCCTGAGGTCCTTCTCCTCAGGGCTGCTCTCAAGCCATTTTCCAGCCAGCATTTATATGTGCTTCAGATTGCCCATACCCAGATACAGGATCTTGCATTTGGCCTTGTTGAATTTCATGAGGTTCACATGGGCCCAGGTCCTATCCATGTCCCTCTGGATGGCATCCCTTCCCTCTAGCATGTCAACCACACCACACAACTTGGTGTCATTGTCAAACTTGCTGAGGGTGCACTTGATTGCACTGTCCGTGTCACTGACAAAGATGTTAGACAGCACCAGTCCCAATACTGACCACCAAGGAACACCACTTGTTACTGATCTCCACTAGGACATTGAGCCATTGTCTACAACTCTTTAAGTGTGACAATCCAGCCTATTCTTTACTGAATCCATATTCTTTGGTATTGTATAAAAAAGAGAGAGAGAAAGAGAGAGAGGAAGACAAAGAAGCGGTTCCAGAGACTGACCTGGAAGCGTGTTTCTTAGCTGCCTTTTCAGGTGAGAGAAGAGTGAACTAGAGGAGATATGCTCATCAATCCAGAAAGCTTGTAACATCAAAAATTTGTTATTCTTTTATGGGCACCATGTCCACTCAAAGAGTTGGATTTAGCCTATATATTATACCGTGTTTATTGTATTTCTGACTCTCTAATCTACCTATATAGAAATTATAGAAATCCTTATTTGCATTTTAGGGTATATTCTTCATCTGACAGATAACCAACTGTTATTTCTTTCTTCTTTGTTTCTTTTATTTTTTATTTTTATTATTTTTTTTTTCCAAGAGCCGTAGTCACGAACGAGAATCCCATTTTGCCATTTGCACAGAACAGAAATACTGCACAGAGGAAACAGGACAGGATTAAAATGGCCACCAGCGTTTGGTTGAGTGGGCAGCTCTGACGCATGGTTCTGACCAGGGTGCCAGCAGTGACACCCTGCTCAGGAGTCCCTCTGTATTCCAGCCCCATTCCTGCCCAACAGTGATTGTTCTTGATAAACACCTGAGGGACTTGTCCTCATCTTGCCCATTGTACCATCATCATTGATGACCTCTAGCAACATTTTTTTGCTAGCTTAAGGGATTTCTATCATACCAAATAATGATGTATTCTTTTTGTTGAAAGCAAGCTGTTTCTGTATCATGAGAAAATAAGTATAGTATGCTGACTTTTGCCAAGGTGAATTCCTTATCTGAGTGACAGAAACTGTCCATGTACCTTCATTCTCCTCTCACCAAATGCCAGTGCACAGAGAATTTACTGGATAGCCTTTTTGCAACAAATGCTTACAACCATTTACTTTGCAGAGGAACACTGTGTCTGGTAGTATCTTACAGCAAAATTGTTCCTGGAGTGGAGAAATGCTGCGTTTTCTTTTCATGAATGTTACTCATCAAGGCTTCATGAGCAAGATGATTATGAGTTAATGTAGGACTGCTTAGATGACAAAGCTGGCTGGATGGATGCTTGGTGCCTGGAGCTGGCTGGAAGAATTGTGTTTCAGGAGGGTTCAGGTAACAGCATTTTCATATAGATTGTATTTTAACCAGATGCTTAGTAAATTCAGCTGAGGCTGTTGGTCTCTCAAGCTATGTCAGTGAGAGTCTTTCCAGCTCTCAAACTTCTTGCACAAAACACTGGGGATGCTGAAAGTTTACACTGATTAAAGAGAAGTTCAGAAAAAAATTATGAAAGAATAATCTGGTGAGGATTCTTACATACCTGCACAATAAATTTAAGCTGCAAAATAATGGAATTTGGGAAAAAATTATACATACTAACAATGTTATCTTTGTCCTTGCTTTTTGCCATTGTCAGAGCCAGGATACAATAGCTCTGAATGGACACTTTGACCCTTTTGTGTTCTTATTGCAAACAGCTTACTGCCTTTTCATTCTTAAAGAGAAAAAGGTGCAGAAAAGTCCCATCCTAACTAAAACTGTTCCACCATCTTTGATACTCCCCAACTCAGATCAATTAGCAGAGATTAATTAGGCAATGAATCTTCTCAGGAAATATTTAATTGAATGTCTAAAGGATGGAGACAATAGTAGGAAATTGTGTCTGAGTTTTTGGATTTTTTTTTTTATACTGGCTAATTTTCCTCTTAGGTAAATAATTTATCCTGATGATACCTTAATAGGTACAATATAGATCTCAATCCTATACCACATCCAAAATTCCAATATACAGACAAGTTACCTTTAAGGACTGCTGCCCACAAGTGAGCTGCTTTCTATCTCACTGATAAACAGTACATGAAGTCAGAGGGTTTGGGAAAAAATAAAATCAGTAAATCTTCTGAAAAGTCAGGGATAGCACAGATTACAATGCTAGCAATATGCAAACTAATGTAGGCTAGCTTTTCATTTAACACAAAGAGTAACCCTAAGCCTCTGAGATTTTTGCAAAGACCTTTAGGTTAGGTTAAAGGTGCATCCTGCAAAGAGATGATGCTGATGGAGCAGGAAGCATACCACTCTCCATGCTATCATGTTCTATGGAGAGGATCTGCCTTCTAATCCTGAGGGATCTGTTAAGAACAATGGTAGTGCTTAACAGAGCTTTTCATATTTTTTATCAACCATATAATCAAGGATAGAAAAAAAACCCTCACCTGTGGATTCCCAACGGATCCACATAGCTTCCTGCAAGTCCCAGTATCACTGCATGGATCCATGAGCATGTGATCTTCCTTGCTAATTATTCTATTATTTTACACAAAGTGGTTGCAAAACAAACAAACAAGCAAACAAACAGCAACAAAAACCTGAGTGCTTTTTTACACTTTGTGGTTAAAAATCCACAGGCATATAAACAAGTCTTGAAAAACTCTGGGATTTTGTTCAGCTACCAATGCATTGCCTCATCTTTGGCTTTCTTTGAAATTCTAGGTTGAATTCAGCATTCCAGTCATCATTGTCACATTATGCTATAGTCCAAGTTACTGGAGAGATTACCTCACTTCATCTCATTATGGTATGACAACGACATTCCACTTCATTAGTAACAATATCATCTACATGAGTCAAATAGACTGTTCATGCTGACAAGCAAGTTAATTTGCAGTTTCAGATTAGGATAAAAGCACACCTTGATGTCTTCAAAACAAAATATATGGTAACCTCCTTCAGCCTGGGCTTCCCACTCCGTCACCAAAAGAATAATCTTCCATCTTCTAAATAAAGCCCAGCTGTCAGTGACAAGAGTGACAAGAATAACACACATTTCTTATTCTGCAGGCATAATTAAGGGAGGAACACTACACTGCGAAATTGGAAGCTCTTCCTCTAAACAAATCTGTTGAATGCCAGTGATGATAATTACTAGTGATTATTCACCGATTGCTAATGCAGTCTAGATTTAGACATTCCAAAACAAGGAAAGCCTGGCAGTTTTTCATGTTGGTACATATTCAGGATCAATTTTTTATTTTTAATGCCTAACAATAAATCCCAGTAAGAAAAAAGCTAGTATTCACTTGCTGAAATTTGTACTAAGCTTCATAGGGTTACAGACTTGCATTACAGACATAATATTTCCACTTGAAAATAAATTGAATGCTAGGAAACAGAGGAGAACATAATGCCTAAAGCTTGTTAAAATAAAGCATGTCAGATGAAAGATGAAATAATCTTTCTAGTAGAAGAGAGATAGACTAGGTCAAAGGAAAAAGGGAGGTTGTTATAATTCATTTGCACCCTGGAAACTATGCTGCATGAGATTTGTTGGAAGAAATCAGATCTTTTGTGAGACCAGATGGTACAGCTGGAGAAAGATGACAGGCTTTCAAGCACACAGAGCATTCATTAACTGACAACAAAGATGTAGCAAACATACAGCTAACTACAGAACAATACTGCATGTGTGCTGTAGATCTCCCAAACCTCTTTTGAAAAAGACTGCCTAATCCCCAACTCCATAGTCCTCTCTCTGTAGGGGTTTTAGGCATTCATCTAAATCTTATAAATTGATTTTCCAGTACTGAAAGAGAAGAGCATTTATTCAGAGTCTGAAAAAGCAGCTCATGTGAACCATTTGAAAACTGATTGCTTTCTTGTGTGATTTGTTGCTGTTTTTGCTGCCTTATTTTTGCTGGAACAAAGAACTGATCTCACTCACTGTGTGACCAGATCAGCAGCGGTGTCCACGAGAGGGAGAGAGAAGTACTTGATTAGGGGCACTGCAGTTTTAGGTGACCTGAAGTCCTCAAGAGCCTAGTAAAAGATTCAAGGAAAACATCCTCTGTGTCCTTCCTTTCACTGATCACGCAGGTAGATTTTTGTAAGTGTAACAGAAAATTTTGAGCATTTAAATGCAGTGTTGATTTTTTTTTTTTTTTTTAATGGGATTATAAATACATATGGTGCTTAAATTCATGATATCCTCTTTAATAAAATTTAAGTAGTATCTATTAATATTGTGCTAATAAATCAGCATTCTGTTACACAGCCAGTTTCAGCTGATCAGAATTTTTAGAGAATTACTCTATATAGTTAGATTTTCTGGTTAAACTGAACGGTATGAAAATGTGCATGGTTGCAGATGGTTTGTTCCCTCAGAGAATGGTTCCCATTTGGCCTTCAAAATACTATTCTCCCTGGATGAAATTTTGTTGCTTCTTCTGTGGACCCCACGTTGCCTGCTCTCTCTGTGTTCCCAGTGGCAATGTGTCCTCTGTACAGCAACTGGCTGAGCTTGGTTCTATGTCTCATGGGACTTCTTATCTTATCTGAAGATGGTCTCCACATCCTCCTTTAAGCTATTGACCAATGCAGCAATACGGGGGAAGGAATTATTAAATTACCACTATCCCGTTGTTTGACACCCTACATTCTCCTTTGTTTTTCATTATGAAAAAACACTGCTGGAGAGCAGATCTATGGAAGGAGATCTGGGCATTCTGGTTGATGGCAAGTCAACAGCGTGCCCTGGCAGCCAGGAGGGCCAACTGTGCCCTGGGGTGCATAGGGCACGGCATCACTAGCTGGTTGAGGGAAGGGATTGTTCTGCTCTGCTCTGTGCTGGTGCAGCCTCATCTCAAGTACTTGTGTGCAGTTTTGGGCACCACAATATGAGAAGGACATAAAACTATTAGAGGGTGTCCAAAGGAGGACAACAAAAATGGTCACGGGTCTAGAGGGCAAGACGTATGAGGAGCGGCTGAGGTTCCTTGGTTTGTTCAGCTCGGAGCAGAGCAGGCTGAGGGGAGGCCTCATGGCGGCCTGCAGCTCCCTCACGAGGGGAGCGGAGGGGCAGGCGCTGAGCTCTGCTCTCTGGGGACAGCGACAGGACCCGAGGGAACGGCATGGAGCTGGGACAGGGGAGGGTCAGGCTGGGGGTTAGGGAAAGGTTCTGCACCCAGAGGGTGGTTGGGCCCTGGGACAGGCTCCCCAAAGCAGTGATCACAGCACTGAGCCTGCTGGAATTCAAGAAGCATTTGGACAACGCTCTCAGACACACGGTCTGATTTTTGGGTGGTCTTGTGTGGAGGCAGGAGTTGGACTCAATGATCTTTGTGGGTCCCTTCCGATTCAGGATATTCTATGTTTCTATGAAAATAACTTCCTTCTGCAGGAAAGCTCAGGTGATGTCTCTTTATCTTGGGTTGCCAGTGTATGGGGTGATTCCTACAAAGTAAATGTCATCTCAGCTATTATAGGTATTTTTGGCATGGGGACACAGGTTTAAGTACTTCTTCTGCACCCTAGGAGACAATTTGATCTTTTTAGACTTCTTTTGGTAACTTACTACTAGTGTTACTGGTGTGCCTTGACTGACTGAGGGAGAGACTGTGGATCAATCAAACAAGCCAGTTGCTGTGATTCTCCTCACCTCCCAGCCTCCAGCTCCCAGTGAGAAGAATATGTATTTATAAGCCAAGGTAAGCACATTGACCATTGTAAGTCGGGCTGTTGACATACAGACCTCTTACAGGTAGGCAGCATTTAGGTAATTATATAGTCAAGAGGGTTATGCAAATATCTATTAGAGTACTAATCTCAGTGACACCCTACTGATGGAAGGCAGTATTGTTATAGGACTGTGGCACGGAAAGACAAGGTGTCTAGCACATGTACCAGGGCAGGCAGTAGAACTAGTTACTCAAGCTCCAGACCTGTTTCCTAACTACTGTCTTGTTCTTCCTATCTATTTATGTCTTTGCATGTGGCTGCATCCCAGTGCTCTGTCTTATTTTCCACAATTTATGACCTTGCATGTTGTCTCAAACAGGCAAAAAATCTTGTGATAATATGTACTGTGACAATTTATCTATTCCATCTTTAAAAGAAAAATTCGGAACCTAAATCTGCAGCCCTTATTTGCATTCAGACACACCATTTTTAAGCTTCTACTTGATGCACCTATAAGACATTTTAAATCAAATCTGTTCAATTCGAAAGATTTTATGTTAAGAACTACAAATATATGATTTTTGTCAAGTAATCCTTCTTTCAGTGGGAAATAGGAAACCCACAAATAAATGTCTGGCTTCTCACTATGACCTACTGTGGCTCACAGCCATCTGTATTTACAGGAAGAGATCGCCCACATGGATTAGTCTGTAAACTATATCAAGAAAAAAAAAAAAAAAAAAAGTAAAAAAAAAAAACTTTTTTTTTTTTTTTCCTTTTTTTTTTTTTTTTTTTTTTTTCCTCTTACAGTCTCCATCTATTGCAATCGTAGGGTGTTCACCTCTAGATATAAGTGTCTGCACAGTTTTCATTATAGGTGTAAACAATTTAGCAGTTTTCTGAACTAGTGCTTAACATTTGCTTTTTCACTATTGGTAGTTGAAAAGATTACTGCAATATTGCTGTCAGTAGTAAGGGAGCATTTATTAGCTGGTTCAAATCTTTCCTGATCCTTTAGCAATGGTTTTGTATTCAGTTACTGCGTATTGAATAGACGGTCAAATTGTAACTAACGAAAGCTAGAACCATGAATTTCTCCAATGCATGGGATTGTTGGGGATAAGTTAGTTTGCCATTTGGAAACTCTCCCTTTCTCCATGTTAGCTGACTTCAGACTGTCAGCCAGCTGACAGTCAGAAGACCAGAGCTGGAGTTGGTAATTGCCACAAAATGTATTTTGCCACCCTATAATATTTTTTCTACGAATATAGCTGTGAAAGTGATTAGGGAAAAAGATTAAAAACCCAAAGTTTCACATAAACATCACTGATGAAAAACAAAATTAAGATCAGATTAGGACTACTTTTTAGGATTTTTAAAATCAGATTAGGACTAATAACAGTTTTTACAACATGTTACTGAAAAGCACTTGCATTTCAAGTAACAAACAGGAACACACTAGTGGAACATGTAAAGCACAGCTGTTCTCATCACCTTATGATTTCTGGGACAATAAAATCCTCTTGCATATATCTGTGTTCAGAAAATACATGATGCCTGTGTCTAACAAAGGCAAACTGACTCAACAAAGGAGATGTTCTGTGATTGTTGCAAAGATAAAGAAATCGCTGCAGATCTTTGCATAACAGAAGACAGCTTGCAACTCCTGAAGCAGCCTTGGGATTGTCTTCAGCTCCTAGTCATAGCACAACCATTTATATTGCCAGAAGGCTGAGAATGTGAAGTGCTGCTGTAATGGAAGCTGTGGAATTTGGTGCCAAGGAGCCCAAATGAAATGCAACTCAAACATTTGGAAATGCATGCTAGTATGGAGAGTGCTACCTTTGGCTGTTGTCAGTCTGTCTTTTCCATTTATTTATTTATTTTTTAAAAATTATTATTTTATTTTTTATGATGTCTTTCATGACATCCAAGTATTTGCTGATCTGATTCAAAAGGTCAAATATATGGACAGTACTTGGATTCTTTTGCCTGCTTTGCCACATACTTCCTTTGTGTCATACATGAACAAATATAATGTAATTTCTCTACTTAAACTTTGCATATTTCTTGTCCTCAAGGTGTACTGAGCATAAAGCTTTACGAACCTAATGAAATATGATAAATGCTCAGAAATTACCTGCAGTGCTTGGTTAAATAAAGCAAACTGTGTAATAAGTTTTGGGCAGATGCAGGGATACTGGATAGATAGATGGACAGACAGGCAGGGGAAGGGAAGAAGGGAAGGGAAGGGAAGGGAAGGGAAGGGAAGGGAAGGGAAGGGAAGGGAAGGGAAGGGAAGGGAAGGGAAGGGAAGGGAAGGGAAGGGAAGGGAAGGGTGTGCATTAGACACACCAATGTGAGTAAATTGTGGTAAAGAAAATGATGACAATTTACAACACATTATGGCAATGCTGAATAAGAATGAGTTTATTCCAATGCCCTTCACAGGAAAATCATCTTGCAGTTGTCACAAGACAGGGTATCTGGATGGTAGTCATATGTAGTAGCTAATTCAGTGTGCATTCACATCTCCTGGTATCTTGTTCATGTACCCATATTCTTAAAATGCAGTTGGCATGTGCTTGAGCTGAAAAGGCTCAATCTGTTTTTGTCATGTGATGCCAAAGTGTTTATTTGAGTGAGCATACTGAAGATACATAGTCTTTTAAAAATTCAAAATTTAAATTGGATTTTATTTATTTATTTATTTATTTATTTTGGTGGGAAATGAGAATAGAAAACACACACAGAAATTGAAAATATTTCTAATCTTAACCTTGAAACATTTGAGAGCAGAAAATAAAGTGAACTAAAAAGTTTTTTTTATTTTTTTATTATTATTATTTTTTTTTCTTATTGACTTCAACATGTTTGGTATTTTGAATGTACAGAAACATATTTCCTTTTGGTTATATGTGACCAATAAAGGAAATTGTTACTCAGCAAATACCTACTCTTAATCTGATGTTTTAACATCTCCTGAACTTTAGCCACACAGTGCTGAGTACACTGATCAAGCCAGGATTACTTCTGAGAATTTATTTTTATTGCATACCGAAACATCTGTTTGAAATCCACCCATCCAATATAATTTTTACTTGTTTTATTGCTGGTTTAAATCAGATAAAATGCATGCCATTAATACACTGCTTTCCGTGTCAGCCTCTGGATTTGGCCTACAGTCAGGATAAGTTTGACACAAATATTTTCACAATTTATCTACAGGACAGTCTTCTACTAGCTCCACTCAGTAGGGAGCCCAAATTAGCTACAATTTACAGATTAGCATCTGGTAAAAAGATGCTTTTTCTGCATAGTCCTCCATAAATCCACTCACCCTCAGATCGCTTTTGGAAGTTGTTGTCTTTTTTCTCAGTTCCTACAGTCTGCAAATCATTGGCCAAATTATCTGCCACAAAGTACAATGTGAAGTTTTTGATACAAAATGCATACTTCCAGTTCTAGTGGAGGAACATTTGAAAACTGCTGCAGAACAATCTGGCATGGAAGTGTATTACTTTGGGCACCACTTCAAGCTAACATGCCTGCTGGGGTTTTGACTGAGAGCTAGATCAGATACAACAAATGTGAAGTACGGACAAGGCAAGCTTGGGTTTATCTACACCTGCCCTTCCTTTAGATTTATTTATTACATTTTGAATAATGAATAGAAACATTTTATAGAAATTGGTTGTTTAAATCCTGTGGTTTTAGGACTTCTTAAACAACAGATGGTTTGAATGAACAAATTAAATCATAAATACAGCTAAGGTTCAGAGTTAATTCTAGAAATAGTACTTAAGACTTACAATAGTTGTACTTAACAAGTTAATAATGGGTACTGTTTGCTCTAAAAAAATACTAGGAGGAAAGCATAACAGCTCTTATTGTTCTTGATAAATATCCTTCCATAATAGGCAGTTTTATGAAGAGTCACATTCAGGCCTCAAGAGGTCTAACTAATCAAAATACTCTCAGGTCATTTGGCACACATGCCAAGTGTCATGGAGTCATAATGCATCAAATGGGGTTAATGTCTCCAAATGAGACAGCCTTTTCTCAGCCATGTGTGTGACTGGAATTCAGTCAGAGGCTGCAAAGCAGACACAGTCCCTACCCAATCAGCAGCAAAACCTCTTTTCTGAATAAGAGGGCACAGACCTGTCATTACAGTAGTAGCTTCTGAATATGGTAGCTTCCAGAGAAAGGAAGCTGATGCATCTGTTTTGCAGGTCTTTAATTTGTTTAAAAACTTTTACCCTTGATGTGGATAAATGTATCAAGCATTAAAGGAGCTTAAAGACAAGTAAATAAACAAACAAAAAATAAAGCCATGCATTTTCCTGCAATGTGAAGTTTTTTTTTGAAACAATTTACCAACTATAAATTGTTGTCCTGCTGTTAAGTCATAAGATCTGTACTCAGAGATAAAATTATTGCTTCCTTGTGGGAAGAAGAACATGCTTGTGTACACATGACATTTCAGTTTGGTTTTGGGGATTTTTTTCAGTGGGGGAAGGACAGGGTTGCATTCAGGCATCTTTATTCTCTGGTGACTTGGACACATTACAACCATCTGTTCAGATGGTTCAAACCAGAACATGTTGTTTTCAGAGCAATGAAAGAATAACAAAATGAATAGACAAAAGATGTAGTAGATGTTTTCTGGCAAATATGACTTTGAGAACTTTTGCTAGTAAGGCAAAGAAAATAAGGTGAAGTTGGACTTTTTGCTTTGCCTTTCTTGTAAAAATACTACAGGATGTGAAGAAAAGGCATATGGATAAGATTAAGCTGAACACATATACCATTTCTAAGATGTTTGCTCTAATTACGGAAGAATTTGTGAGCAAACTTTTTGAAGCTCAAGTTCTTGAAGCTAATAAAAGGCTGACATTACTAAGTACAGTTTGAATCATTAATAGAACCAAAGGTTTCATAAGGTTTCAAAATAAACCAATTAAAAATCAACCCTATTAAATTGGAACAATTCACCAACATCTTTAAGGGTTTATTTTTCAGGAGATGATCATTCATTCACAATATACCATGCAAACAGTAAGCATCACACTAGCAGCAATGAAAGTGAGGACATATTTATTGATTTTATTTTATAAATAATTACCATGATTTAATCTGGCTTTTTACATCATAAATAAAATGAAGGGTTGACTAGAACACTTTCAGAGGTCCTCTCCACCCTCATTACTCCATAATTCTCTGAAAAAAATCACTTCCACAAGAGGCTGGGAAAAGGAACATTGGTGCCCTTCCAACGAAAATAAGTGGAATGAAGGTTAAACACAGAGAAGCATGGAGATAAGACTGAGAGAAATATAGATAAAATATCTTGCTGAAATAGCAGTAAACTCCTTAGCTGTAAAGGAGTGGAGAGAAACATACAAACCTGCAAAGAGAGCAGACAGAACATACCAAGAGACACAAACATACCGCTTGCTGTAGGACAGGAAAGGGCTAGTCACCTTCCCTGCTGACAGAAGTTATAGGTGGGCCCTTTGAATGCCTGATAGAAAATGCTCTAGCTTGGATGAGTGAGCAGAGAAGGAAATACACATTAAAGTAAAACAAAAATATATTTTTTAAAAAAACTTCTGATTTAGCAGATGTTATAAACAACACTCCTTTCCCCCAGAAAATTATTTGGGAAAAATACAGGCAATGGTCTTTCATATTTGTGCGCTGCAAAATAGACTAAATCAAAACATGTTTCTGTGGCTTGTAGTTTAATGAAGATTTTCCCACATGTTGAAAGTATTTAGACTAAAACGTACAGTTTACTTCCATGTCATCTTCAAAGTTATACATTTTCTTTGCTGCTTTCTGAGCTTAAACTGTGCCAAATGCTGTTCCAGGTCACCTTTTTCCTTTCTCATGGTCAGTGTGTTCTCTTTTCTCCTGGAAATTGCTCTCTTTGGAGGAATTCAGTTCTATGGTTCTTCAGGACAAATTGCATGGGTTATTATTACAGTTATTTCTCAATACGCACAAAAGTACAGTACAGGTCTTCCTCTGCTAAAGTTGTTGTAAACCAAGCTCTTCTCAGTTTCTGTTGGGACCTAACTTTAATGGGAAAGTATAGCAGATTACAACATTTCCTCTCATGCTTTACTTGCCGCTTTTTTCTTCCTCCTTCATTGAAGTTGCCATTTTGATTCAATTTTCACTATCCAGTCTGAGAAAATTAATTCTAGATAACAAGACAACAATCAGTTGACTTGAGTCTGAAACAGATGAGAGAAAGCATATTTATTCTTGTGGGGCAGATGGCTACTTTTAAATATTAAATAGAATTATCCTTAGTCCCCAGTAATATTGTTCTCTAAGCCTGCTAAGTATTAGACAGTAATGCTAGATTTTGCTTGGGTGTGATTCTTACTCTTGGTTTTCTAGGTATCTGAGTAGGTTGGAATTTTAACAAAGAAAAAAAAATAATGTTGAGAAACACCATGTTTGTTGAGTCAAAACCAAGCTCTGTTTGTTTTAACCCAGAAAATTCCATGTCTGTCAATTTTTAGCCATTCTAGATCAGGATGCCTATTTACATACTAGATTTCTGTTGGTCTGTCTGAAGTATGAATGTGAATGACTAAGATAAAAAAATAAATAAAATTATTGAAGCTCCTAATTTCCTATTGATTCTCATAGATAGGTAGGGTTATTAGTGTTCTATTGGATTTAAACCAATATGCCTATTATTTTGCTTTTGGTGGGAAATAACATTAACATTCCTGAAGTGTCTGAGGAAGGGGTTGTAAGGAGTTTGCACAGGCTTGCTCTATTTATTATTTTATTATTATTATTATTATTTATTTTTGTACATTTATTCTACATTTATATTTATCAAAAAGAAGAAGAGGGGGAAAAAAGGTGTTGGCATGTGGATTCTAGAAGTATTTTGCCTGAAATTACTCTAGTGGAGGAGATGAAATAAGGATGTGTGGGAAGCAGTAGGTCTTGCTGACCTGTCCCTGACCATGGCAGTGGGGCTGGAATTAGATGATCTTTAAGGGCCCTTCCAACCCTAACCATTCTGTGATTCTGTAACTTTTGCTTGTTTCAAGGGGAGGAAAGGGGGAAGGGGAAAGAAATAAGGGAAAATGAAAAAGGGGAGGAAATGTCATAGAAGTGTGATGGGATACATAAGGTTTGAAGAGAGAATGCTGATCAGTGAAGATATCATCAGGAGAAAGAGTTTTGGTGATGGGTCGCTGACCTGGTCTTCCAGATGGAATGGAATATGAGGCAGGTCTGTGGCTTTGCAGAAATTGGGGGTGACTTTTAAACTTCTTTAGATGTAATAAAGACCATGCAGTTTTGTGGTTCTTCCCTAGAGATACAGTAAGGGGATGCACAAAATAATGCCATAGCCCGTAAGTCACAGGTGGCACCTGTAGAAGTGTTGCTAGAAACTAGCATGCAAACAGCATTTGTGTAGATAAATTGGTAAGAGTGTTAGAGGCTTGGCTGAAAGCTAGGTGCATTGATTGTACTATGCTTTCACTGAGCATAGCTTATACAACCTGCTTCGTGTTCACAGAAGCAAAGCATGGTAACTGAGAAAAAACACTGAGCTTTATCCAAAGCACATTATTGTCCTTGCCCTGGCTTTGGGAATTTTAAAAGGAGCGTGGCCAGCAGGTCAAGGGAGGTGATCCTCCCCCTCTATTCTGCCCTGGTCAGGCCTCACCTGGAGTACTGTGTCCAGTTCTGGGCTCCCCAGTACAAAAGAACAAGGATCTCCTGGAAAGAGTGCAGCGGAGGGCCAATAAGATGATACAGGGCCTGGAGTATCTTCCCTGTGAGGAAAGGCTGAGAGACCTGGGTCTGTTCAGCCTGGAGAAGAGAAGACTGAGAGGGGATCTCATCAATGTGTACAGATACCTGAGGGGTGGGAGACAGAAGGATGTGGCCAACCTCTTCTCAGTGGTTTGTGGGGACAGGACAAGGGGCAATGGCCACAAGATAGAGCACAGGAAGTTCCGCACCAACATGCGAAAGAACTTCTTCACGGTGAGGGTGATGGAGCACTGTAACAGGCTGCCTAGGGAGGTTGTGGAGTCTCCTTCTCTGGAGATATTCAAGGCCCATCTGGATGCCTACCTGGGCAGCCTGCTCTGAGGAACCTGCTATGCAGGGGGTTGGACCTGATGATCTTTAAAGGTCCCAACCTTGAAACAACCTTGGAACAATCCCTACAGTTCTGTGATTCTGTGATTTGGGAAAGAGGAAAGTAGAGGAAACTTCCTTTTGGATATTGTTCCAGACCGTGTTTACACTGGATTTTCTGGTAACTACCTGACCACCCCTCTTCTAATCATGGGCATGTGAACGAGCAGTTCTGTATGTCTTCTCACCACATGCTTCATTGTGAAGTACTTGCTAGTACAGTGAGTGAAGGGAAATATGACTGTCAGATCGAAAGACCTGGTGGCTCTACTTTGACTTTAATATGGCTACCGCTTTTAATTATGGAAATACAATGTGGAAGTTTGAAATGACTGCGGATCTTTAAAAGTGCCTAATGGAAGATGAAACTCTAAGTATTTAAAACCAAAACCAAAGCCAAAGCCACTGCATTGATATATTCATGAAAGAAGTAATGCCAAGATGTTTATCTTCCAGAGAAAATTCTTGATGAGTCTAGCAAAAAGGATTGAGATGAAGCAACTAATTAAGGGCAGAAAACATTTAGCTATACTTTAAGCTTTATTTGATGACTGTGTATGTAGTCTTTGCAGTACTTGAATACTGTAGTGCTGCCTCCAAGCCAAAAGGTGTCTTGGAAAGCCTGCTATCTTCGATTGGTTCATTCATCTCCTTATGCCATTCTGCTGGGGCTTGACGCCAGAGAAGATATTCTGAGGACAATGGCTTTCCTGGTGATTATAATTATTGCATTGACAAGGTGGGCTAGTCCATGGCTTGCTAAGCTCTCCCTGCAGCTGCCTGTGGGAAAGCAGCTGCAGGGACTGGAGTCGATATTCCTTATGGAGACTAAGGTAAAACCTGAGACTTCTTGCTCCGGGAGTGGCTGGTAGCAGCTGAGAGTGTGTGTGATTGGGAGGGGGCGGAGGGGGAGGACACAAGAAAACAACCTGATCATCAACTTCAGCCTTCTCATACAACTATATGTACGCACCAATAGCACTCTCCTGTGTCTTAACTCTAAAGAGATCACTACTGCTGGTACAGTAATCTCCAAGATACTATTTTCAAGCCACAGACTAGTTCAGCTTGTGGAAATAAACAATATTTTGAATCTGGAGGGGATCTTCATCTTAATTGACATAACTATGATGATTTAAAAAAAAAATGTCTAGAGGTTACAGCATGGCTGTTACAGTCCACAGGAAAATCCACCATCATTTATTTTTCTGTCTTGGCTATTCCTTCTTGCTTTTGCTGAAGGTCTTTATGAGTTGGCACGTCTGCTAAGTTACTGCAAATATATACTAAAAAAATATACGGCAAGTGTATTTATATATACTTGCTTAGCTGGCTTCTAACACCATGCCGCAGTACAGAAATGTAGTCTCTTGATCTTGAAAGGTATTCCTCAAACTTGGTGATTCTTACTCCTGTCAGCAAGTCTTTCATGGCATGTTTATATGAGTAGACTCACATGCAGTTTGTACTGCTGAGAGTACTCATTGCTTTAATTGGTAGTTTATGAAATAATTATTCTGGAACTAGGTGGGACTTAGTTTCTGTCTTGCTCACCTGCCCCACCTCTATCAGGGAAACAGCTAATTTTTTAATGGTTGGTACCTACAGTTCTTCTACTTGAGAGAGTCTGAGACAGTCTCATCCTACTAGAAACAGCTAGCTGTTTAATGATTGGTATCTACAGTTCTTCTACTTGAGAGATTTCGAGACAGTCTAATTCTACTGGAAAGTAGCCTCAGAAGTAGTAAAGCAACTTCATAGGCTTCTTTTTTGGCAAGCCTGTTCTCAAGCACAGACCTCAAGAAAACTAGATCAGCACCAAGTGTTTACACTGAAATTGGTTTTACCCTTCTATGTTCATTATCTGATCATGAGAAAAAAAAAATAGGACTTTTCATGCTTGTTGAACCTTAGTATTCGATTACAGAAGCTTAAAAAAATCTTTTTTCCCCCCTCATTGTCCTGTGAATTCTTATAATCAGGCAAATTTCCAGTGAATAGGTATATTGCAGAAGGAAAGACTAGCAGAGCTATCAAGTATCTAAATCATGTGAACACAGCAGCATGCAGGTGCTAGATCAGAAGATGAGGGAAAATACAGGCAGGCTTTTGTTGGGTGGGAATTCTTTAAAGCTGTGCTATGCAGAGGGGAATGGTGTCTCAAGGACTCACCTCCTCTCTCATATCTCAGCTAAATCCTTTCAACTGATCCACTGGAATGCTCTATGGAAGATTAGTAATCAGCTCATAATCTTCCTAATTCTTGCTGCAGAGGTATCTACATTCAAATGGATGGAAACCCAAGCTCTCTGGGAACTGCCACAGGCTTCTCATCTCAGGAGATTCAGACCTGTTAGTTGTTGTACACACTGCTTCAGAAGTGTTATTTATTTATTTACAAGTGGAAAACTACAAGGAAGAGGAATCTGTGAGGTCTTTCTTCAATGACTAAATTTCAGGGGACAAGGGGAAGGATGATTAAACCTATTAAAGCCAATTGGAGGGCTTGGAGGGCTTTGAGATACCCTTTTGGCTACTGTTACAGTGACCTAAATGGCCTGTGACAGCCTGTCAGAAAACAAGCAAAAACGAGTCTTGGCTGTGCCTTTCTCAGGGCCTGTGTTCAGACTTCGTGCTTTTGCTACCTGGGTCGGGAATGATATGATGCAGTTTCTACTGTGATCATTTTAGCATATATCTTTGTTCTGATCAGAGAAAGGCCACTAACAGATATAACTTTAATTTGTCCAAAAGGGTATAAATGAACTAAAGGACTTGGTGGCGAGGAAAGAATACAACAATATAACTGCAACTTATCGAGAGCTAATCATGACAAAGTGATGTTGACCTAAACCTTAGCCTTGAACTTGCAGAGTATGTTATTTTAAAAACGCTGACTCAAATGCAGTTGTCTCCTGCACATAGAGTACTACTCATGACTATGAACTCCATAATTAGTGTAATTTCTCCAAGCTAATTTCATTAGTGTTGGTGCTATAGTCCTTTACTAGTTTCTACAAGTTTTTATTTGTTCTACATAGAACTGTCAGTGAGTAATTTCCTATGTGAACAGGTGCTACAGAGTGGTATATCTGGTTCTCATCTTCAAGGACCATGTTCCCAGAACTCGGAGAACTTACATATATGCTATCTTACGCATACACTATAGAACACATAGTATTATTTTATAGAGTAATACTAGTTGAAAATTAGTTTTGAAATGGAGGTAGTGCACTACTCCAAGGAAGAAGATGTCTTGAAGGGATTGCTTTTGCAGCTGAAGGATGAAAATAATCATGTCTTCAGCAGAAGATGTTAACCTGTGTAATGAAGGTACTGGAGCAAGTCTAGCGGAGGGCTTTGATGATTAGGGGGTTGGAGCACCTCTCATACAAGGAGAGGCTGAGAGAGCTGGGCCTGTTTAGCTTGGAGGAGAAAAGACTGATAGTGAGAGGATCTTATCAGTGTGTATGGATACCTGAAGGGAGGGTGTCAAGGGGATGGGCCAGACTCTTTCCTGTGATGCCCAGTGACAGGACAAAAGGCAAACAAACTGGAACATGGGAGGCCCCATCTGAACTTGAGAAAAAACTTTACTGTGAGGGTGATGGAGCGCTGGGACAGGTTGCCCAGAGAGGTTGTGGAGTCTTCTTCTCTGGAGATATTCAACCCCCCCCGGATGCCATCCTGCACAATGTGCTGTGGGTGGTCCTGCTTGGCAGGGGGGGTCGGACCAGATGATCTTCAGAGGTCCCTCGGCTAACCTCAACTGTTCTGTGTCTCTGTGACTGTGATTCTGGTGAACAGCTTAAGATTATGATGTAATGGTAATATGAATTTCAGGTAGAGCTGTGTGGGCTGTCCTGAATTAAATACAAGGCATGTGTGGGCCTGTCAACTGCATTTGCATTACAAGCATGTTTCATGTGTTTCAGATCTGTCCTGGAGAAGTATGTAACATCCCTGAAGTATCTTCCAGGAAGTTGCCACTGAAGAAACTTACTCCAGTGCAATAGGAGTATGAGAGAACAGAGTGTCTGCAACACCTTTACTGACAAGGACGCTGTCTTGCAGTACAGAGGAATGCATTTAAGTCAGGTTTCCTTCCTGCTAAGCTGGGTAAAAATAGTAGTGCAGATAAAACAGAGCAGTCTAGATAAGACCTGAGGAACATTTAAGTTGCAAGCCTACACTGAAAGCTTGTACTTTGGCCTCAGGCTGAGGAACCTTGCCTATCTCTAGACTGTAATCCTCAGTGTTGCGAAAAGCCCTTACACTGCATCTACCTCATGGTTAGCTGAATCTAAGCTGCCCTTCCCTCTTCATCTGACTCTGGTTCTAATCTAGGCTAGTATGTTGAAAGTGTTCATATATATATTTAACAGGGGCTGTGGCAGAGATGTAACTTACAGGAAATGGTGACATGCTACCCACTGTCTTTTAGTAGAACTTGACATCAGCTTGCTTAACAGGTAGAAGTGGAAACTGGCAGATTTTTGGAGAAGAACATTACAGCCCTGTGAACTACATCCATGCTTCAGGAGACGGCAGAGTGAGGGAATGGGAGAGTGCTCCTCTCAGAAAGCCAGCTGCTTTGCAAACCCTCCCCTCATCGCGGTTATAAACATCTCTTCCACAGAGCCTGGTCACAGGGTGCCGAAGGACTGCAGGGTCCTACAGGACCTCGGGTGGCGGGCACTTGGAGCAGGCTGACAACTGCCCCATTTGGTGGCCTGCATGAGGAAGGCGTGCCGCCCCACAGCTCTGCAGACCCGCAGCGCTGCCCGACGAAACGCCCCGGGATAAGACCCGAAGGACACAAAGCGGCAGAAGCCTCGCCGCCCTTCGGCAAGGGTCCCCTGGCCAGCTGACGGTGCTGCCTGCGGTGTGCGGCACGGTGATCGCCGGCCCGGCGCGGCTCCCGAGAGCGCCTCCATGTCGCACCGCCAGCCCGCCCCAGAGCCGCCGCGCCGGGACGGCTGTCGTTGGAGGGCCGCCGCCGGGACGCCGCTGCCGCTGCCTCGGGGCTCGCCCGGCGGCTGAGGGAGGGCTCGGCTGGGCTCGGCGCCGCTGGGGGCACGGCCCGGCCCGGCCCGGCCCGAGCCCGCGGGGCCGGGGCGGGGCCTGCGATCAAAAAGACCACCAAATGGGGCAGTTGTCAGCCTGCTCCAA
>CM021797.1:33341490-33393540 GCA_011076525.1 Nettapus auritus | reverse complement strand
GCCCCGGCGGCGTGCCGCCCGCCCCGGGCTGCGGCGGGGAGAGCGGCGGAGCCGTGTCCCGGGGACGGCCCGGCCCGGCCCGGCCGGCGGAGAGAGGACGAGCGGCGAGTTGGGGAAAGTTGTGCCGGGGGCGGCCCCTGCCCCTCCTGCGCTTCCCGCTGCCGCCGGCCCGCCTTCCCCTCTTCCTGATTTCATTTCTTTATTGCCTTTTATTTTTTTCTTCTTTCCATTCATTTTCTTTCCCTTCTCTTCCCTTCCTTTCCCTTCCCTTCTTTTCCTTCCCTATTTCTTTCCCGTTTAGCCCGTCGCGGCGGGAGCAGCGCGCTCCCCGTAGGCCCCGTGTCGGTGGGGCTCCGCCGTGGGGCTGCGCAGCCTGCCGGGGTCTGCGCGGCAGGGCAGGGGGCTGCTGCACGCTGCAGCAAGCCCTGCGGCTTTCCTGCTGCCTCGGTTAGGGGTCCAGGCACTAATCACAAGCCTCAGCTCCTTGTGCTTTCATGGCACGCTCCTGGGTCCAGACAGGTGCGATAGCAGCATCGCTGCTGGCTCCTATGAGGAAGCTCGTGGTTGTAAGGGATGTCCCAGGCTGTCTTTTCAGAAGCAGGACCACAAAAACGAGGCAGACATAAATGGAGGGTGCTTCTGAAAGCAGTAGCTCAAAGTCCTGCAGGGCTCGGATTGGAATACCCACCTGGCTCCTGACTGCACGCTGTAAGAGCAATGGCTTTAGTGTTGCTTACACTCAGCAGCTTTTTCAAAAAGGTTTACAAGACGTAGTTCCAGCAGAACTTTGCTGAACAACATTAGTGAATCACATCATTGCATAATAGTTTTTGTCTTCTTTCTTTTCAAAGACCTTGCTGGTGTGAATTTCAGAAACAGACACGCAACCAGTGCCCTGTTTCTGAGGGGAGCTAGCGTTGTGTATAACAGAGCGGCTGACAAATATCTACATAGGATGCATGGTTCTCTTGAATACTCATGTTTTGTATTTGGCAGGTGCAGAAGTTGCTTTTGGATTACATGGTTTAAAAAACAAACAACACGACTTCTCACGTGGAAGGTGGGGATATATTACCCTGTATTTCAGAGCATGCTGAAAAAGTTGCTACTTCCTAAGGCTGTAATGTAGAAGCATAATGTGAAGAGGATGTGAAAAGCTGTATCGCTTTGTGCATTTGAGCGAATTGCTGCAAAATCTTAGTGTACCAAGTAGGGCAGTGATCTCTGTGGGGCCAAGGTTTGTTTCCGACATCGGGAGTGAGTAAATACCAGTGGGAACAAGTTACTAATGAACTCCTGCTGCTCTCGGTAAGCGAGTAGTTCGAATTCACAATTGGTAAAACAGGTATTTAGCAACCTAGCTGTAGTCTGGCTGTCCCATTTAAAACAAAAAAACCAACAACAACAAAAAAACCCACAAACACCTAAGGGTTGCTTTCTGTCAAGTGTCAGTGCTATGTCTCTTAGAGGAAAAGATGATTCCATGCAAATGGGCAGGAGGACATAAAAGCACCTGGTTTTACCTAAGCAGCAGCATGCCAAAAGCAAAAAAAAAAAAACAAAACTTTTTTCCCCATGAGCTCTGAAGAACTCATAGTCTGTGTAGAGACTTGTACTTGATTCTCTAGAGTGTGGGTTTTGAATGGACCAGAATAGGTAATAGCGTGAGCCATCTGATTTTTCTTGGTAAGAACTGAGAGTTCAGAGAGGAGCGGCAGATGCCGGCTTGATCCTGGAGAAAGTGACTGCTCCTGTCTGTATCAGAAGTTGTCCCGACCGCTGGCAGCATCCTTTTCCTACAAGTTCATCACAGTCTTTACTAATTTCGATGTGATTTCAGCACTTCAGACATGAACTAGTTGTTTTGAAGTGCCTGAACTGTTATTTAAGTGTTTAAGCTGGGGAACGTTGCTGTTAGTTTTCTTCTTAAGAGCTGTGTGCTTCGAGTAACGTGAAAGATATGAGCTGTTTTTTTCCTTGTTTAAGTGTACATCCTTAGCACCATAGGAATATAGCTTTTAGCATAGGATTTCGCTTTGTAGGGACTAGTTAATCGCTGAAGCTTTGAAAAAGAATGTGCTAAGCTAAACCTTGAAGTCATTTTCTACTTGATGGGACGGACCTTAACTAGCAAGAAGGCTTCTGCAGTCCTTGTTGATGGTGCAGGCAGCAGCTCTCTACTGTAGTTCTTGATGAAGAAAATATGTGGTTTTCCTTATGCTTTCTCATAGCTCAAGGAAGTACAAGATAGCATATTCATCTTTTCTTGCTGTTTTTTTGTCTTGTCCTACAGCTGTGGATTTGAAGTGGGCATTTCAAGGAAATAGTTTGAAGTGTAAGTCCTTGTTTTGTTCCCCAGCTGATGCAAGTTCAGTAGTTTGGGTGTTTTTTAATGAACACCAACTGGAACTGGAGACCTAAGCCTAAGAGGCCGTATTAAGGAGATAACAGTGTGAGGATGTTCATCTGGAGAAAAACAAAACAAAACAAAAAACACAAATGGTTATTAAACTCAGGATTTTTACATGTGATGTTGCTTCCTGGGTGTTAAAGTGTGTGTGGTTATCCTGTACTTGGAGGAAGTTTGCTGGTTGTTAAGCAATAAGAGCAAGAGTGTCTACCTGTGAACTTAGAACATATCTCGTAAGCTCTTAAACATCTATATAGCATTGAATTTCTATACTGAAAGTGCTCATGTTAGTATTCTTTTGGAACAAGTTGTAAATATAGGACAGATATGTTTAGGGGCAAAATGACGTTCCCAGCCACTGCAGTCTTCAAGCAAAACTTTAAGCCTTCCCCTTCTCCCCCCTCTACTGTCTAAAGATTACTTAAAATAGTGGGCCAGATCTGCTTCCCATTAAGTTCACTCTGTGCTGCCCTGGTTTTTCAAAGTCTTAAAGCCAGCTTAATTGGTTACTTGGGGATTCCCTATCCATTAAAAAACAAAACAAAAACAACAAACCCAACCTTGGCCTTTGTGCCTGTGAAGGCTGTGGACAGACAAAAAGGATCATGATCTAGAAGTATCTAGATGCTATAAAAATGTCTTGTTTGCCCACAGCCGGCTAGGCTAGGGATTATACAGAGATCTGAAAGTGATTTCGTGCCCTTGCTGTGGTTAACTCTAAGTCTTGTATTAAGGGCAGGTTGGCCGATTCAGCTAATCTGTGCCTCAGCTCTAAACTAACCTGTTAAGGAAAATTTGTTTAATGATCTGATGATGATGCATGCTGTACCCCTTTGAACTGCCCAAGCAAGGACAAATAGTATGTAGGGTGGCTTTACGAGTCTGAGCACTTCATCTTCTGAACTAATTTCAGTATGAAACCAGTGTCTTCAGGACGGGGGTTCTTTAATTGAAGAACTGTTTAGTGCTGCTTTAGTACTCCGTTAAAGTACTCAGGGCTCTTTATTCACTGCCGCCGCAGCTGCTGCGCTTAAAATCAAAGAACCTACTAGAGTGCTTGTTTTCACCAGCAACAATATAGTGATGCACTTTAGTCTGTATTAGAGAGAAAGTGGCCAGTTATGCAGGCTCCTTTGATGTTTACTCTGAGGACTTCCTTTCCGCTGGTTTTGTCTGGTATTTCTAACACAGAAAAATGTCAATGGGGAGAAACTGTTGTAGTTGTGCTCCCCCTGGGGACTTCGAGAAGCTGGAACAAACTGATCAGCACCTTTTTTTTAAAAACAAACAAACAAAAAACACCTTAAAAATGAACACTTGGTGCAGATGGTGTTGGGAAGGGGCAGTGAGAGCACTTCTCCCTGTGAGAGGTATTGTTTTTTTCTTCTATCATATCAAGATGAAGATGCATACTCCAATTTTGTATTACCTGTATTGCTCTGAAATGGTGGATTTTTATTGTTTGTGTTTTTCAGTTTCTTAGCTGCCTTCCTGAAGTTTGTTTCATTCGTCTGTTCAAGCTCCTTGGTTAACTGTGAACAAATTTGAAAAAGAATGGCTTAAGTCTTTGTTAATTTCCTGGAGAGGCAAAGAAAGTGTGTATAACTAAATGTCCAATTAAATGTTTTTATTTAGTGCTCCCTTTGTTTGGTCAGCTTGGTTCGAAGAGGGAAGAAAGACATGGGGGATACAGGAAAAGGTGGGGTTGTTGTCGTTAATGAATTACAAGACAGTGCAAGCTGAAGTAAAGCCTGGTTTATGGCTCACTGTGTGCACACATTCTAGAACTGGTAAGGTCCAGTGAGGGAGCAGACATGATGAAACATGAGATTACTGAAAGCTGTGGTTATTTTGAAAGCCGAAGACCTCTTCAGTGAGAACACTAATGAAAATATATAAAGGCTGCCAGGATGAGGGAAGCACGAGATGCCTCTTGCAAAGGCAGAGCTGTCAGAGGAACTCCTGGAATAGCTAAGTACCTATGAAGCCAGTCTGTTTCAATCTGTTATAATTTGCCTTTACATCAGTCAATTTTTTTAATGGTGTAATATTTACCTACAGAGATGGAAAAAAAGTTGGAAAAAAGAAACAGCTTTTTCTGAAGACTTCTTTTCATATATTGAACTGAGGGTATACTGTTGTGGGAAACAACATTTGAGATCTTTAATGAAGACTTTACATGGAGCAGTGGAAGTTACTGTCCTTAAGAGGTACAGCTGTCTTGGTTACTGTAGTTAAAGGCTTGCTGCCATCCACTTAAAAGCCATTCCCCGTTGTCCTGTCAGTATCTGCCCAAGTAAAAAGTTGTTCTTAATCTGTTTTATAAGCACCCTTTAGATACTGGAAGGCTGTAGTGAGGTCTCCCTGAAGCCTTCCCTTCTCCAGCCTGAACAACCCCGACTCCCTCAGCCTGTCTTTATAGGAGAGGTGCTCCAGCCCGCTGATCATCCGAGCCCTCCTCTGGACTCGCTCCAACAGGTCCATGTCCTTTGCCTGTCCTTCTTGTGCTGGGGGCCCCAGAGCTGAACGCAGGGCTTCAGGTGGGTTTTCACAAGAGCAGAGCAGAGGGGAACACTCACCTCTCTAGCACTGCTCATCCTGCTGCTTTTTATAAATCCTAGGATATGTTTGGCCTTCTGGGCTGCAAGCTCACACTGTGAGCTCATGTTGAGCTTCTCATCAGCTAACACCGTCAGGGCTGCTCTCAATTGACTCATTGCCCAGCCATCATAAGGAAAAGCGAAGTTATATGTAGCATTGTTCGGTGCTATAGTGGCAGTAGAGCGCGCAGCTTTATGCTATCCAGGTGACTTTTGTCATTTATCTGTTCAGATCATACTTTATTTTACAAGTTGGTCTCTTTAAATTGTGCAGGTGAGTTAACTAAAATGTCGCAAGAGATTTAAAGACATGTTGTAAAAGTCTCCACAAATCAATAAAAACTCTCATGTATATAATGAACACGGGCTAAAGTGAAAATGGGTATGGATATTGGCAATGGGTGGAGATCAGAGCGACATAAATCGTTCACTGCCAGTCTTCTATTGTTTGGCTGCTACCTCTCCTTTCATAGTTGAAAGAAGTATACTACATCTTGAGTACTGGGTCTGTCTGTTCTATTTTTGTATCCGTTGGTGCTGAAGGGAGGAAGTGGCATTTAGAGAGGTTCAGTGTTTTAGATTTAACAGTGCAGTCATGTGGGATTTCCTTTTCCGTAGCATGAGTCATCACAGCCAGTTCACCAGCCATTTCGCAGTGTGAACGTGGTGCAAAGGAGCCAGCGTTTTGATTGCCTGTGAGTATGCGCTCCATGCTACAGTGAAATTCAATGTAATGGCACCAAAGGAGGGACTACACGCATGAGCAGTGACCTAGACACACCGACACACTGTAAACATAACCTTACACTTACGGTGGAATGTTAATGATCCTTTGGGCAGAAGTGACAAATCCAGCAACAACTATATTTTTTCTGTCATTATTACATTCCTGCTGAAATGTCCAAAGGCTATAGATTGCTCATGCATCAGTAAGCTGCGTGGCATCTGTGTGTGAGGAGAGAAACTGCACATCTCTCTACCTTTTTGACAAGCTTCAGTGCACAAATAGATGATGTGACTTCTCTGTAGGGAAATACGTGCTGAATTCAGTGCATCTTTTCTGGATCCTGCAGTCCTCAGTCAGTGCCTGAGCAAACAGCAAGCTCTGTTTGAGGACGTAGTGGATGAAGAGTTAAAGAAGAGGGAATCTTTACTTGAAGTAACAAGGTAGTAGCCTCATGACACCTGAGGAAAACTTAATGGGGGACCTTAGTAGGTCAACTCTATGTTAATGAAATTTGAAGGTGCATGTTACTTGTGATATTTGTTGGTAAAGAGTTATCCTCATAATTTCAGAAGAGAACGTGTTTTGTTTGTACTTGCCTTTAAGTAGCCTAGAAAGAACTAACGCTTTAGCTTACTGTCAAGTTAAGTCAAGGTCTGATTCTGCTCAGTGTAATTTAATGTGACACTTGTTCTGGTTGTGACACTATATTTTTGTTAGGCTTTTGTCTGTCTCACTCTGATTCTGATAGAAACACAATGAACTCTTCAGAACACATTTATAAATCAGCTAATAATTAGTTCATTTTATACTAATGAGGCCATCATGTGACTGCTTATTGAAGAGGATGTTTTTCCACTCTAATGAAAAAAATTGTTTCTAGGAGAGATGGAAGGTGGCCTCTCTAGCACTGGGGGAACAGGCTGTGCTCTGGACAAAAGTCATTGCTTTAGTCCTGTACAGATGTCTTCAACTGTAGATGATGGTTTCTAAAGCTCTGCTGTTTTGTTACTGCACTTAATGCTGCTGGTGGATTAGAAGATATCCACAGAGACTGTCAAGTTCTGTAATGAGAAAAACATTATCACAAGTTGGTTGTTGCAATTACTGTTACTGCAGCAAGGCCTTCTTTTAAAGGAAATGAACTACTTAAGGAAAATCACTTAAGTAGCTTTACACTATAAAATATAACCTTTATATGCTGCCTGTGCAGCAGCTACTGTTGCGTTCTATACAAAGGAGTGTTCAGCCATGTAGTCCAGGAAACACTTAACCTCCCTGCCCCCCTCAGGTTAATATCGAAGATGCTTGTACTAGTTTCCCTTTCCTATAACTAATGAAATAAAGAAAGATAGACAAGGTGGGCACTGAGTCATCTTTAATACAAAGTAAGCATGTTTGTTCTCCAGCTTGCCGTCATCTCTGAAAAGTATTAGTATTAGCAGTTCGAAAGCAGTGTCTCTATAATGAGACTTACTGAGGATTGTTGACTGCGTTGAAATTGATAAGCATTCTGGAATGCCGTAAAGATATTCTTCCAGGGGCAATGTAATTGGAAAGAGGTGATAGTTTTGTCTTGGTAAGTCTTCAATAAGTACACAGTGACCCTGCTACATAAATAGGATTTTTCTTTGAATCTTTAAAAAGCAAAAAAAAGCAGTGAGAACCTTTATTTCAAATTGCCTAGTAAAGTTCAGGGCAACATGATGTATTCTTTTTCTTAGCTATTTCTGTCTTACCCTTTTTTCTTTACTGTGATGTAGTCTCCACTGCGTCTACTTCTTTTTTATCCTAAATCAAGACTGATTTTTTTTTTAATGTACAATTGCAGCCTGACTTATACTTTGCCTTTGTTTTATGCTTCCAGAAATGTGAGTTTTTTCTGTTTTTAATTTTTTTTGTGACTATTTTTCATGGCTGAGGACAGATGTTGTAGGGTAAGGACAGAGACACTGGAATTGCAGTTCTGCTCCTTCCTGCTCTAAGCTACTCATGCTTAACATTAACTATATTACACAAGTAGAGACCTCACCAGAGTTTGGTAACTTGTGACATAACAAGATCTGTACCGGAGAAGGGCTGGGAAATTTAATAAGTGCACTTAAATCTCAGCCATGAATACTTACTTAGCATAGATTAAAAACAAACCCCAAACAAACAAGTGGCAAACCTCTTATATCCAGGACTGACAGATCTGTATGTCTTAATGAGAACATACACTATTATTAGTAACTCTGATACACTTTTCAAGTTTCTTTTAATGACAGACTGCTGGAAAGTACTGATACTCCACTTGCTTGCACTTTCAGAGATAGTTATTTCTCTTTATGTTACAAGCATGGTTGATGTTACACTTGAGACACCTTGCGTTCTATTGAGACATGCAGTTGGAGTCTCATGGTACTAAGATAAAACTGCAGGTTTACTATTATTATTATTTAAAAACAAATTATTTGAGCTTTGTTCTTTAAGCTGCTTCCAGTTGTACCAAATGCCAAGCAATGGTAATAGATTACATCTCTGAAGCATTACATCTCTCTAGCAACAGCACTTCCTTATGATTACCACACAGTCCTTTTTTTGCAATGGATTGTAATTTAGCTGTGACTTGAGTTGTTCTTATTTATCTGTGTGTGTGTTTAAACCATGAAATGAATTGCTCTGTGAAGGAGGTGAGGAAGTCTGTAGAATTATGACACCTGAGGATGCATTTAAATGAGGTCTTTGGAAAGCTTCCTTGCATAGGCTATGAAATTCTTTGTGGTAGGCAAGACACCAGTTGTCCTAGAAAAAAAGATTCTGGAAGTGTTCCCAAGCATATAGCTATGGCATCAAGCATTACACAATCAAAGAATGTCTGATCCTGTTCCATCTAGTGAAGGTGATGGCATTCAATTCAACTTCTGAGCACTGATAGTGGGAGGAAATGAGTGGTTAATTCCTTGCTGTGAGAGCCAGATAGTTTGGGAAGATGGTTTTCAGTTCAGGATAATTCTCCAGCTGGTTCATGGCTTTCACAAAACAAGAGGTACCACATAAATATATATTTGGAGTCTTTTTGATTGCCCATGCTGTTTAGTTCAAGATTAAATCCTGTATATCAAGAATTGTGCATGTTTTTGCATTGCATGAAGGGTACAGCTCTTCCCTAGTATGTATTTTGACTGATAGCTTAAGAACTTCAACAGGGTCTTGATTTGTAATCCTTTTTAGAGTTAGATACATCTTTACTAGTCTTATCAGTGCTTCTTGTTTTACCTCTGTTCTTTAGTTCCTGTTCTTGAATACTACTAGTTGGTGATGGGTTTTTACTGTCTGTAATATTGATCATATGAGTCAACAGCTAGGTTCAGTTGCAGCTACTAGCAGTCCCACTAAAAAGCATGTAATTTGGAGGAAGGGTAGATGTTTTCTTTGGTCTGAAGAAACCTGTTCTTGACAACACTGGATTTCAGTTTTTTTGAGAAGTTGTTTTACTAGCAAATAACTGCACAATTTAGCAGCACAAAAATAGATGTAGCATTCAAATTATGAAACAGCAATGAAATAAATTTTTATTCACCATAAAATAACTTACTTTGCCAAATGGTTTGGTAAAAGATCATGGTGGGAATAAATCTCAAGTGGAAACAGAAGAGGTTCAAGTTAACTATAACCTTTCTTTCCCATCAAGGCAGTTTGAACTAAGTGATGTAAGGAGTTTTCCTTTCCCATTCTCTTCATTGCTTTTTCACCCGATGAGGAATCATTTTGGTCAACAAAATGAGAATCTTCTAAAAGTGAAATAAATACCTTGTCACATTGGCTGCTGTTGTTTCCATTTTTTCTATGCTTTAAAAATTTTACTTTGAGCACCCTGTGATAACATGGTAAGAACTGTTAGGTTTTGCTTCACTATCTGCATCAAGCATGCTGAAATAGGGAAATAAAAGTAGGAAGGTTATGTGAGGCAGCTGGGCAGATCTACCCTTGTCAGAGAGGAAGAATTGAGATTCTGCAATTTCAAAGTGAGTACAGATGTGTCATCTGGTGTTTGTCAGATGGATCTTCCAACTTCCCTTTTCATGATAGCTTTTATCTTGTTTGGTGGGTTTTGTTGAGTCAAGTGAGTGCAACCTTAACTTCTTGTGCAGTAAAATTGTATGTTTTGAAGTAATGTTCTTTTGTTAGCAGCAGATTATCTAACGATCCTTTAGACTGAGCTAAAATTTCTGTGAAGTTTTGCCAGTTATGGAAAGCTAAACTTTGTGAGGGATAGACAATTCTGAACTAGAGTGGGTAGAATTTCCCTAGCTGTGAAACTTTAATTTTGCCAGAATTAGTAAGATCATGCTTCATTATTTGTGTCACAGATCTGTGACTTTCCTGATACCTTGACTGCATGCAAACAAATCAAGAGCATAAATGCTTATGTCTGTTAAGCACCAGCTGAAGACTTGCTTTCAGTTAGTTTTTCCTTATGCTTGTCTTTCTGTAAAACATCTCACTGTGTTTTGCATCTTCTAATGACTTCAGGAGTGACCTCTATACAGTCATTGGAAATCAATTAGAGAAGGTTGGTTGGACTGAAAGTAGAAAAGTCTGCTGCAGCTTTGTCCTGGAACATGTAGATAAACTTAATTATTAATGCATATGGCTATGCGTCAGAAGAATTAGGTCTGGAAAAATGTGAAGATGGTCTTACCAGCTTACAGACGTGATAAATAGTACCCCACAGTTCCTTTTGACTTTAATGGGGCTTCATTCAATCATTTTGTAGAAATGACATGATACTCAAGTTTGTAACAAATCTTGACAAACTTGGCACAAAGTTTTGCAAGACTCTCAGGCATGTCTAATTCAAGAAGAACTATGCTGATGGAACAATCATTCTTACTGCTGGAGAGGACAAGCTTATGGTGTCTTCTGGAGCATCTCCTTTGAGGAGAATGATTTTGTGTAGTCCCTGCTTTCTCAGTCTGTTTAGTCACCCTCCCATTTTTCTCAAGTCACTTTTCCTATGGTATTGAAAGGCAGATGTATCCAGTCAAAGTGCATCTAAGTGTGTGTGTATATCTTTGTAGAATTGCTTGGCAATCAGTTTTGTCCAATAAAAATTACTAAGAATAATGACATATTTGAAAATCCCTTTAGGAGCATACTCTGATGTGTTTGTACTGGACTAGCAACTCCCAATGTGTGATTTTTTTTTATTTTTTTTTTCCTGGTGCTGTTAACAAACATGCCTAAATGATATTTATTTGAACTTGGGGCTGTTTCTTGGGATGTGTGAGAGGAAAGATGGCTAACTAATTGTTTATATATGTATATATAAACTTTATAGCAATGATGTTCTGTGTTGCTACCCTATTCCTTTGACTCTTAAAAGTGCTCTTTGTGGAAAAGCAACTGCAGGTCAAACTGACAAACACAGGTCAAATAGCAGGAAGGTGCCAGTGTAAGCTGTAGGAGAATCCAGAATGGTGTTCAGCCAACTTTAACTGAACTCACTTTTATGTGCAAAATGTCACATGTGAATGCGATCACAAATAACTGTTGACAGCAGCCATTTGCATGTCAATTTTAATGAAGTATTTTGTGATCCTTGCTGATGGTGTGACCGAGTCTGCTTATTTCCACTTCTCAGTCATAGGGGAGAGCTGTTTAAAACAGTGCAAGCTCAGCCAGCTGCAGTCAGAACAGGCGAGACGATGCTAGTGTACTAATGTGAGACTGCCTTAAGCCTGGTGTTTAGAAGTAGATTCAGAAAAGGCTTCATCTTGACGCTCGCTCTAGTATGTAGATAGTCTGACCCACAAAGACTGACATTGCTGAATATAATCACTCCCAGTCCTGACCTCGTTTATACAAAGTGACTGGTATGCTGCTTTTGAAATGTCCTGCTTACATGCAGCTGAGTGCAAAGCAAGAGTTGTCTGCTTTTTAGAACATGTTAATAATTGACACTTAACTATAGCAGGTGCTTTCATTGAAAGCATCTGTTTTCTGTTAATATTGACTATGGAACTTTTAAGACTCAATTTTCATATGTCTTTTGGTAATTTTGAGGTAACCAGCTCTGCATGGAAAGGTCAGTGCTTTCCAGGCTGTAATGGAGACACCTTTGTTTTTGTGGGTACTGACATCTAATGATTGAGCGAAACGACACTGAAGTTTGTATTTAGTTACAGTTTATTTAGCCAAATTTACAGTAGAGATGGGTTCTACCTTAACAACTCCTGTTTTCTCTTTGTGTGTGGGATGTTTTTTATTTTTTCTTAGCGCATGACCCCTGATCAAATCACCCACATTAGTAAAGGTCTTGAATATGACATGGTGTTCCATGTGGATGAGACTGCATAAAATACCAGTGTTTTTCCAGAGAGCCGAGTGGAGGGTTTGGTGTCTGTTTTGGAGGAGATGTGTTATCCTAGAAGTTTTCCACAGCAGATGAAAAACTTGAGCTCTCAGAAACCAAAGATCAAGCTCAGTAGTTCAGACTTATTTATTCCAAGTATTTTTAAGAGTAACTTTGAAGAAGCAGATGGATCATATTTAGAGCTCAAGCCAATGAACTTGAAATACTGCGTAAGCACAAAAGTGCATGGTTTTTTCCTTCAGAGAAAGTTATTTTCATGTTAAAAAAAAAAAAAAAAAGTTGCACTGAGTAGAATTTGTGTGTTTCAGTTCAGTTCTTGTTTTCTAATGCCACAGCCCACTTGAGTGACAAATTCTGTCCTTAGGTGATACCACCATCTGATTGTTAGTATGCAAGATGGTGTCAACAACAGATTGTTTTATAGGTCAAGTTCTTGGTTACTTTTTTCTAGTTTATACAGCTTCTACTTAAAGTTTTAAAGTGTGCATAGACATGTTAGACTTCTTTACTCTAGATGAATCAAATGAGTTTGCTTAGGTTAATTTATTTTCAGCTGAGCAGTACTACAAAGTAAACTTTCACAATTTTATATCAGTAAGCTTGCTGTATTGTTCATCTCCGTTCTTTTTTTGGGAAGTAGTCGTTTCTGATATTTTTTTGTGAGTAATTTTTGAGAAGAGGAGAAGCAGCAAAATAATATCCATATAATCCATTATGAAGATATTTTATGTTATGTGGAGAATAAGCATGCTTCTGGGAAAGAGGGGAGAGAGCAGTGTTCAGACACTACCTAAAAAGAAATCTAAATATCCTTTTGATTCTATGCAGTGGAATTCTGACAGTAAATTCTGTAGCGGAATACTGCGTGGCTCAAATTGCAGGCTATGAGTTAATTTCAACAAGTTCTCTGTAAAGTATTGTCAGAACTACAGGTAATTGCTCCTTGTGTAACAAAAGCAATCAGTTTTCATGAAACTTGGCTGATGTTGAGCCTAGTAATTTATGTTTAGTTCAGCCATAATGTTGTGTACTTTTCAGACTCTTAATCTGGAGCCATGAAAGACAGTGTCTGTTGTTATTCTTACTTAACCCTCTGCCTGAAGAAACGTGAATTTGACTCAGCAGGAAAAAAAGCAAGATGAAAACCAATGTTTATAAGAAACCGAAGAGGTTTAACTTTGTACTGATTTTGTGCTTGTGTGATACTGTGTTTGTGTGTGATTTTTTTTTTTAAAAAACTTTTTCAATGAGCAAGAGATATTAAATATTTCTGCTTGGTAAATCAAAGTGATTAAACTTTTAAATAGCTTTTACATGAAGACATGTGTTCTAGCTCTTTGACTATTTTGGGGTATCTCTTCCGAATTTGTACATATTAACCAACCTTCAGGAAGGCTGAACTCTAAGGAAGTAAAAAGTTTTACTGTTGTCATACTTTCAGTGTTGCTTGCTAAAACTTTTTTTCTACTGTTTGCAGATTAGTTTAAGGATCACAATAACAATAGGAATTCATATTGAATTACTTGTCAAAGTGACCTTCTAGCCTTATTCCAGATTGTTGCTTTCCGTAATACAACCTCAGCTGGTGTATATGATTTCTTTCATTGTTCTTACATTTGCAGCTTTTCACTTGAGACTGCATTATTCGCTGATGCTAGTCTCTTAATGGCAGTGTTTTCTTGTTATGATTTGTGTTCCACTAACTCTAATATAATTCTTCACAGCTGAAGATTTTGTTCACTTCTAGGATATTGATTAAGAATTGTTTTGAATGAAGCCTTGGGGGTATTTTATTGGAAACAATTTAATGATGGTATTCCACTGACAACTGTATTTCCTTATGTTTAGTTGGCTAATTGTTGATATAAAGTATGTTTTACGGGAGACCGCTTAAACTAGATCAGCCTAGAATGCAAAGGAAGGTTTGTCAAATCCAAAGTGTCTGTTTTTATACAAGAAATGTTTAGCAGTCTGAAATATTTTTTTATATATAAAAAAAGTTGACTTTCATAACTATGCATTAATTCTTTATTAATTGTAACTTGTGTTTTTTTTTTTTTTAAACCTGAGATTGGTTTCTTGTTAAACAGCTTACAGTGACTGAAGTCTTTTCAGTTGCTTGCTCTGACAGTAGCTCTGGGGTATTGTAGCAGTTCTTTGGCTAAAATTATTTGTCTACTTGACAGAGTAAGAACACCTCAATATTCTTATGTAAATGCAAAATAAGTGAGTAGAGAACTGACAGTGGACTATGTGATATTTTTATTTCATTAAATACTGAGTACACTGTTGCCCTGAAGGAGAACCCCAAAGTACAGAGCATGATAAATGGAAAGAAAAAATTTTGCAGAAAGATGTCTCTGAAATGTCCTGTCCTTAGCACTTCAAACCAAACAAAACCAAATAATATCAATAACAATCAGCAAAACAAGCCTAAAATGAGAAGCAGTGTATTGCTGAGATTTGAAGGTGCAATCCCACTGAAATAGGATTGTCCCAGTTATTTTCTTGCTTTGGGGTCAGTCATGCTCCTTGTGCTGCATGTCTCAGAATGTTCCCAGTTTCACTGACATTTCTCATCAGAGCTCTCTTCATAGTTTTCATCTTAGTCATAGAACAGAATCACATAATCCTAAATCATTAAGATTGGAAAAGACTTCCAAGATCATTTGGTCCAACTATCACCTTACCACCAATGTCACCCACTAAACCATGTCCCTAAGCACCTGGTCCAACCTTTCCTTTAACATCCCCAGCTATGGTGACGCCACCACCTCCCTGGGCAACTCATCCAAATGCCTAACCACTCTTTCTGAGAATAAATGTCTCCTAATTTCCACCCTAAACCTCCCCTGGCGCAACTTGAGGCTATTCCCTCTAGTCCTATCCCTAGTTACCTGTGAGAAGAGGCCGACCCCCAGCTCCCCACACCTTCCTTTCAGGCAGTTGTAGAGTGCAATAAGGTCTCCCCTTAGCCTCCTCCAGACTAAACAACCCCAGCTCCCTCAGCTGCTCCTCACAGGACTTGTGCTCCAGGCCCTTCACCAGCTTCGTAGCCCTTCTCTGGACACGCTCCAGGACCTTGATGACCTTCCTGTAGTGAGGGGCCCAAAACTGAACACAGCATTTGAGGTGCGACCTCGGCAGAGCAGAGTAAAAGGGGATGATCACCTCCCTGGTCCTGCTGGCTGTCCTGTTCCTGATAGAAGCCATTCAAGTCAACTGAATGGATGTGTGTTGCCCTCTTTTATCCTTGAGCAAGGTGCAAGCTCCACTGTCTGCTGGTTTTAAGGGGCCATTACTGTATGGAATTTGAAACATGTAGCCACCAGTTTTTTGAATTTATTATGAATGTACTCCTGACTTGGGCTAAAAAGGAATGAATACATACAAAGTCACGTAACAAAATAATAATAAAAATGTGTATTTCCTATATTTGCTTGGATTCTGTTCAAAGTAAATTTTTAATATTCTATTACACTTGCTAATAAAGCTGTGTGGTGACTCCTGCTTTCTAGAAACTGGCTTTGGTCAGAAATTAAGATTATCGGGAAGGCTTCTCTTTGATAGTCCCAGTCCATAGCGTGGATATTTCAGGTCAGCATCTTTTCACTATAACTCCCCTACTCTTTCATAGTCACACTTTTCTCCTGTATTGAGTATTGATCATTAAAAAGAAAAAATGATACAGCCCATGTTCCACCACGACAGCGCTTACCCCCACATGCTATGTGCATGTTAGTACCCTTTCAGCTTGGTCTGCACTGCTTTAGCTAGAGGGAATAGGGCGGATCTCTCTGGATTTTAGAAAATGGCTGCTGAGTGTGTCAACTAAATCTTGTTTAAATTCCCTGGAGTCCTATAGGACAAATTCCTATACAGAATGACAGTTATCTGACTGCAGTGCAAGCTATGTTGTTCTTCCTATTGGGGTATTTTAGACCTGTCAAAGTCTATACCCCTCTTTTTGTTTATGGGGAATCCAGCAACTGACATCCAAAAAGGCAAGTTCCTATTTTCCGGTCATCGTGGCTTTTGGCAGAGGCCTGATTCTCTATACATCCTTTTCACTCAGCCTTGGTCTTGAGGGGAGGAGCAGCACTGAGGTGACTTACAGAAGGCAGAAGGTGACAAAAATTATTAGATGTACCCATACTTGAATAGAAGTTTGGAAAAAAGGATCAGGACAAAAAGAATCTTGAAGTGTACGTACTTACTTGATATACCACTTTTCATAGATTGCCATTGCTATGGACATTCCAGGGAGGGGAGTTACTACTGTGGTTTTCCACAGCTTGACTTAAATCAGTCCTCCAATTAATACCTAAAAATAAAGCTGTAAATAGACAACTTACATCACCAGCTTTTAATGCTGGCTAGTATTATTTCACCACAATCTTATGTTGTCTTATTTGTCTGTCTCTGAGAAAAAATGACTGTGATTCAAGAAAAGTCTCTCAGGCAGCTTTAGTTTTTGAAGTGTTGTGCCAGTTTCTTTTCCAGATTTGTGGGAAAATCTAAATCAGTTTTTGTCATGCCATCTAGTGGCACTTCAATTTACATTCATGTTAAGTGATTAGGTTTTCTGGGAAAGGTGCAATAAAAATTGTTACCTGGCATTATGTACTGAGAAACATTACTAAACAGTTTCACTTAATACTGAGCAAAGTGTCAGTGTATTTTTTGCCTGAGTAGAATATCAGAAAAAGGTGTGTTTTTTTTTTTTGTATTGTGGACCCATCTGTAGATTCTATTTCCTGAATATTAATGCTGAATGTTTGCGGCTATTGTAATAATTACATACTTCAGGACTTGCTGCAGGATGGACCTAAATCAGCAGAAGTAAATGGATGAGGGACTGTATTATCCTAAGTCTCTGGCAAGATCTCTCTAGCCATGTAAATAAATAAAATTACATTCATCCATTTACACTCTTAAAATGTAGAGGTCACAAATATGGCTGATTTAGTTACACATGATATTAGGTTTGAAGGAACTTGTTTGCAGACTGTCATCTGTGCATAGTAAAATAATCTAGCTTGAATCAAGTAATCTTCTTTACTGTAGACTGACTTGAACAAGCACCTCTTGAAGTTAGTTATGGCATTTCAGTTGTATCTATCATCTGTAGGGTGCGGTGTTGTGATGAGCAACTGAAGATGGAATCTTTACTAGGCTTTCACCAAACATGCAAGAATGTCTGTCCTTGTCTTTGGGCTGCTTCTGTACTTTGAGGAATTGATAAACATTACAAATCACTTGATTTTTGTTTTTTTTGTTTTTTTTGACATACACATAGGTATGCATATAATATACTAATATAACTTCACATGTTGAAAATGTACTTGATGTAACAACTTGATGTTTTCTTTTGTTGAGCAGGGTTAATTCACAAGTTAATTGTAACCAGCTACTTGGAGAAAAGTGATTGTGTTCTGAATACTTCTGAAATCTTTTATATTTTTGTAGGAACATGACGCATCTCATAACTTGATCTGGGAGGAGCTGTTTCGGGTACTTCAGTTGCAGTCCTTTCCTTTACACTTTAGGATGACTTTTTTTTTTCCCTCCCTGTAGGAGGCATGGAATGAAGTAGAAAATGGCCACATTTCTCACTGCCTTCAACTTTCCTCACTATATAGAGAATCATTGAGATCCTATAAAGTCAACTACAAGCTTGCATGAGACAGTTAAAGACAGAACAAGATGTCTTACTGAATTCCTTTTCATTCCCCTTTTGTATGCAGTGGGACTGTGAGGGCACACAGAACTTCAGAAAAAAAAAGTGCTTGTTTTTTAATCATAGAATTCACTGCTTCTTGCAATGTTTTTAACCCCTGTGAGGAGTCTTGAGAGACCATGACTGTGACCTATACTTTGGGATTGGGAAAAGAGGTTGTTCTTCACCTTCTAAATGTTTAGACATGTATTTAACTGGTATGAATAGCAAGGAACAAAAATCAGCAGGAGCTGCACAGAGGAGGTCCACCTAATGTGTGAGTTATTTCTGCTTGCACATAGTTGCTGCTCTCAGGTTTAAAAGAGCTTTATGTGCTAGGAGCAGGCAAGAGGTCGACATCAGAAAGATTTTTCCATGTCAGTATAAACTTCTGATTGTTACTATTATTTGTAAATATCTGACAGTTGAATCTGATTTTTGCATATAAAGTTGTCCTCAGGAAAAATGGAAACATGCTCAAAAACTGTCAGTATGTTTTATTTATTTTGCTGAATTTCTTCTCTTGCTTCTGGGAATAGCTCAGGGAGGCAAACAGTCTTCATAGAGGCACTTTATTAGAACGCTGATGACTTTTATCAGTGTGTGGGTGCGACATGGGTAACACGTTTTTATTTAAAACGTTTGTTCCTGTTGGCATCTCTTCAGCTTTTAGAAACTCAGTTCATCTTTCTTCAGATCACACATCATTTTATTGTCTTCTGAGTTGACTATACTCTTCAGAGTAGTCCTTATCCTGTCTACTATACTATTGTCAGCCAGAAATTTTAGCTTGAAAGAGAGCATTTGGGCAGTCCGTTAATAACATTTCTTTAAATATATTTATGGTACTCCTTGGCAGTGGCAGCTGAAGACGGTAAAGAATATGCTATTACACTCTTTCAAACTACTGCAATTGCATGTTCTACCTGTAAAGGATTATAAAAGTCATGTTCTTTTGCAACAGTTATTATGAATAGAATTTTTCCTTTAGATAAAACAAGTAATGTTTTCAGGAAGGTAGATCATAGTATCGCTGTATATTGCTGAATTAGCAGAGAAATTATTACAATGTTTGATTATTTATTAGCTGTTTTCTGCTGGTAAGTTCGCCTAGAAATACAAAATTCATGGAGCATTGGTGTGTCTTTTGAAGTATTTACTGAATGTTAGATTCAGTCTCATGTTATGTTTAAGGTGAATTCTCTTGCTGAGTGTCTGGGAGAAAGTGTCTGGTGGAAGGAAGAGACAGGCAACTCAGGGAGAGTACAAGGAAGTTGCCAGCATATGCAGGGAAGGTCAGGAAGGCTAAAGCCCAGCATGAGCTCCATCTGGCCACTATGGTTAAAGATAAAAATATTTTTACAGGTATATTAATGGTAAGAGGAGGGCCAAGGAGAATCTCTATTCTTTTCTGGACTTGGGGGAACATGAGGATAAGGAAAAGGCTGAGGTTCTTAATGCCGTCTTTATATCTGTCTTTAATAATCAGACCAGTTATCCTTGGGGCAGTCAGCCTCCCAGACTGGAAGTCTGGGATGGGGAGCAGAAGGATCCCCCTACAGCTCAGGTAGAAACTGTTAAAGACCTGCTGCTCCACCTGGACTGTCACAAGTCCATGGGGCCAGATGGGAACCACCTGAGGGTGCTGAGGGAGTTGGCAGATGAGATTGCTGAGCTGCTTTCCATTGTCTATCAGGGACCACGGTCATCTGGAGAGATCCCAGATGATTGGAGACTTGCTAATGTGACACCCATCTATAAGAAGGGTCGTAAGGAGGACCCAGGAGACTACAGGCCTGTCAGCCTGACCTCAGTGCCAGGAAAGGTGATGAATCTTGAATGCAATCATGCAGTGTATGTAGGACTACGGGGGGATCAGGCAGAGTCAGCATGGGTTCATGAAAGCTAAGTCCTGTATGACCAACCTCATCTCCTTCTATAACCAGGTGACCTGCCTGATGGATGAGGGAAAGGCTGTTGACGTAGTCTACATAGTCTCTTCAGCAAGGCCTTTGACATGGTCTCCCACAGTATCCTCCTGGAGAAGCTGACAGCCCATGGCTTGGACAGGGACACTCTTTGCTGGGTTAAAAACTGGCTGGACAGCCGGGCCCAGAGAGTGGTGGTGAAAGGAGTGAAATCCAGCTGGTGACCAGTCACCCGTGGTGTTCCCAGGGATTGGTGTTAGGGCCCATCCTCTTTATTATCTTTATTGATGGCTTGGATGAGGGAATTGAGTGCACCCTCAAGAAGTTTGCAGACAACACCAAGCTGGGGGGAAGTGTTGATCTGCTGGAGGGTAGGAAGGCCCTGCAGAGGGACCTGGACAGGCTGGGTCAATGGACAGAGGCCAATGAGATAAGGTTCAACATGGCTAAGTGCTGAGTCCGCACTTTGGCCACAACAGTGTGTGCTGTTTTAAGGAAAGGTTGGACCTGGTGCAGAGAGACATGGTTTAGTGGGAGATACTGGTGGTTGGAGCAGATGATCTTGGAGGTCATTTCCAACCTTAATGGTTCTATGATTCTAAGATAAATATCACACAAGGATGTGGAATTCCTTAATGAGGTTATGGCATTATGAATTTAAAATGAACAAGAAAAGATCAGTACATGTAACAGAGAGATCCTGAAAATTACCAGATGGACAAAGCACAAAGAGGTCAGGAAATTGCCTGAGCTGCTAATGGCTGGAAAATGTGTGGTGGATGGAAGGATGTAGATGTTTACTCTGTTCTTTGTTTGCTACATACCTCTGCAGACTAGTTTTGGAAACTGAATATAGAAGTAGGTGTCCTTTGATCTGAATCATTCTGACCATTTTATGTTCATGCATCTCTTCCTCTATTTTAATTTGAACTGAAAGAAGAAGAGACGTCATCCTGATGTCTGGACCAAGTAGTTCACATAAGCCCTACTAATGCTTAAGTTAACTGTGTATGCACACTATCTGTGACGCATTTTGGACTTGGCATATATACTCTGGTCAGCCTGCATATCGCCTATATGCTCAGAACACTTTATATGCTGTTTTTTTCTGTGCAGGTAAGCTAGTGCATCCTGAATGCATTAGATGTGCTGCAGAAATTACAGAAGCATAAGTCTGTATTCCTCTTAGAAGTTTACATGGTGGAAGTTCATGAGTCTGAAGAGGAAGTCGTCTGTGTTTAACTTTAGACTGCAGTGCAATACAGTAGGCCGGTAGGAAATGTATATGTTTGGGTGATGATTTGTAGTGAAACCATAAGGGAAAGCCAGTAGGCTATGAATATTCTGAGTATTACTGTATGTTGCATAATAAATGCTGCCTGGTAAAGGTAACTTTCTGACATGTTACAGAAATAGTCCCAAAATACACATTTAATTAAAATAGCTTTTTTCTTTTCCAGGAAAATTTTGAAGATGCCTTGGAAAACATCCCTGTGTAAGTAACATTTTTAATAAAAACAAATATTTTTAAAATTATTCATACAGCAATAAAATACTGTACACACATCTTCTTAGGGCAGTATAGCTTTTTTATGCACTGACTGTATTAATGTTTTCCAGAGAAGTTAAAGTCCCAAGAGCTGGGAAAAGGGAGTGTAATTAGGTTGATGGATATGACAAAGTACTTGTCAACAAATGTGAAAGTTGTAAAGAATAAAAAAAAAAAAAAAACAACAAATTTAGTAACTTGGTTGCATACTGACAGCTATAGGCAAACTTTTGTATAGTGAAAAATCATAACTTAGCATTAGTGGAAGAACTTAAGATGATAGGACCATCAAAGCAAGACTTTTTAATGCAGATTGCTACACCAACTGCTGCACAGATATTTTTTTCCTGATGAAGTTAGGTATAGTCACTTCTTGGGCATTAGATTTAATTCTGAAGCATTTGTATAATACCTGGAGTATAAGGTATGCCCTCTATATGAAAAATGTAATGTAACTTCCTGGAGTCAGAAAGAAACGAAGAAGAATTGTATACATTAGTGTCAATAACTTTTTCATGTTAAGGACCACTGTTTCTTCCTTTGATTCACTAGCAGGTGCTGTATGATTAGATAACTTCTTTCTCTGGCCCTTGTTTCTCCAGGGGGTGGGGAGAAAGTGACTCTAATATTTACTTTGAGGACATTTATCCAGCACTCACTCAATTCCATGAGAAGGTTATTTAATTGTTTTTGTAGATGGGCATGGATATTTATGCATAACTGATATTTTTTTGTGAGTGTATCTTCAGTGCTCATATCTGTCAAATATAGAGACTTCTTACAGGTATAGAAGTTAGACTGATGTTAGTTTCTTCCTGCTAGTATGACTCCTGCCTGTATTAAACTGTTATCTAAAAGAGTAAATGTGTTGTTCTCCTGTAGGGTGGTAGAGAGGATATTAGTAGGACAGAAGCAGTCTGTGGCTACTGTCTTCTGCTGGCCAAAAGTACTATCCCTGTGCTGTTACATTGTTGACTGATTCTGGTGGATGTGTATTCTAAAATGATTTTTGCATTTGTTCACATTCCACAGTCTTTAGTTCACTCTGTTTCAGTAGCATAGGACCACCTGCAGTTCTTGTGGGGTAGCATTAGAGAGATCATAAAATGAGACTTATTATCTATCTTAAATGGGTTATTAGGAAAACAAAAAGAGCTGGCAAGTCTGTGTTGTATTAAAACAGCTTCTATTTTTCAACCCTAGGAGAAAGCACAGTGTGACTAACTGCATTCACTGAACTCTTACTCATTTTTCTAAAAGATAATGTCATTATAATGAATCTGATTATTTCAGTATTGTTTTTGTAGAAAATAAATTCATCTTCACATCTCAAGAACTGTTTCAATTTAAGGAACAGCTACATCAAAAAACTTGAGTTACGTAGGCTCTGTAAGAGTGGCATTTGAACAGACTCTGAAAGTATCCTGCATGATTTCAGTTGATTACTGGTTGTTAAAATAAGCTGAACTAGATGTAGTAAAACTTCCATAGATGATAAGGGCAGTATATGTCATCCTTTGGAAGCCTACCTCATTGACCTGTTGTGAAATGTGCATTTGTGCGCTAAATGTTCTTCATGGAATGTGTCTTTATTTCTTTGGTTGATTAACATGAATATAAGTCACCAACTTTAACCTTGAAATAATGCAGGGATTAACCTGTGTCCCTGATTGGCAGGCTACCGAAACAGTAAAGACCTCACTTTCTGTAAATGTTGAAAAAGATATCTACTAAAATGCACTGTGCTTTAATCTTATGTTGAATGTTCAGACCCATAAGTGCTGCTCAGGTGTGTCCCCAGATAGACATCTTTTAAATAATACTGTAGACGAGGCACGTGTGTTCATATTAGTTGGTTGAAAGGAAAGAAGCAATAGGACTCACAAACCCAACAGGATGTGTAGATTAACAAACAATTATGTGAGTTTCCAGCATCAGATTCTGAATGCCTTTATTTTTTGGGTACATTTTTAGACTGACAGATAGTCTAAGTGAAAGTGCTAGTAATCTTTGAGAGAAAAAAATGTCTAGTTTTCTGTGCTTGTTTCTAAATTCTTTAGAATTATTCCAACTTTTACAATTTGTGTTTTAAAATTGATATGAATTCCTATAGGTTTTTTTTTTTTTTCAATTTTTAATTCTTCCTCTTTGGAAGAAAAATTTGGAGCTCCATTTTAGTAGTTTCGATCTGCAGTTTGTTCCATTTGAGTAGTCTGGTGATGGTTAAATGACAGAGGATGTCAATATGTCTGAACAGCACTGTTCTTCCAAACTACTAAGACTATTATTTTTTTCAGTCTGTCTTAGAAATTTTAATTCAGCTGCTGTGTTATTAATGGGAAACAGAATTTGAAGTGTTTCTGTGTCAGAGGACTGTAGAGACCTGTTATATAGAAGGTCTTTTGTTACTTTCTCACAATATTACTGACCGTGAGTTGCTTTCATCAAATTTTTGCAGGTAGGGAAGTTGTTGTAGGCTTTGGTTAGTCAATAGTGTAAAAGGCCTGTAAATTCTTAAGCATAATGCATAGAAGAAGGAAGAGGAAACTGATTAAAGCTTTGCAAGATTTTTGAAAAGCATTAGCTTTAGTAAGTATTTAGTAAGTCATTAGCAAGTCATTAAAATGACTTACAATGTCAGTTTTTATTTTACCATTAAATTTTCTGTTGATTGCTAATGGCCACAGTAAGTCTTGAGCATTTCCGTTGTTACTATTCTGGATTCTGTGATCACTGTAGGTGATAGTGCTCATGGCCAATTCCTCTGAACTGAGCCCTCTGTCTTTATGTCTTACGAACCTACACCTTTCCGTACCAGATGACTTGAGCTTTCTCTGCACGTACGTACCTCTACTTCCCCCAGCTGCATCTGAATCTTCCTTGCTCCTGGGTGGTATCTTCATTTTTCAGCAGGCCAACAAAAGAGTCAACTATGGTTCTGCAGCTTTTGTGTCAGTAGGTGGTACATATTTCAGGTATTTCTGCACTATCTATATGTTGATTTTAATTATCTCTTGGATTTACATCTTCTTTGTTAAATGTAGTTGCTTGAAACTGTCCAATAGGCTAAGATACTAAGAGCGTGACCAGACAGTTGGCCTAACTGTGTACATTATTTCTGTAGAAAATGAGGCTTGTTGAGAAGACTGCTCAGTTTGTGAGGATTCAAGCAATAAGAATAGGACAATCTCATTTGAAATAATTGCTGCTGATGACTTGCTTAGTGTTTAGATAATTAGTTGCTTTGCAGTTCTGGGGATTATGTAGAAATACGTATATTCTGTATGTGGGCAGCATTCATCACTTAGACTTCTCTTTCTCAGATTCTTCAAATGTACAGCTATTTAAACAACGTGCATAAGAACCACGAAAAGCAAGCCTTCAGACTTTTCAGTTTGGGACGTTTCCTGAAAGTTTTTAATCTTGTTTTCTTTGAAATTGTTTGGGTTTAATTTTCAGATGATACTGATAAGTTGCCTAAGGGAAGCTTTTCCCAAATCTAGTATTTTACTGGTTATTTTTCACCTTAATCTGTCTAGAATTAATGGTATTTCTTTCTGTTACTAATACAATAGTGGAAGTCTGAAAACATTACTGCATTGAAACAGTGAATGCTTGCTCACTTCATTGTACTGGAGGCTCAACATTTTGGGAAGCTGTATCATTTTTTTTTTTAATTTTACTGTTGATAAAATTCCTTTCGGAATTTTCTAATGTATCAATCTTTCAATCTCTTCTAATCAGATAAATTGTTACAGCTCTGTGACAACATATCTGGCATTTATTTGAGTGGCTTATTGCAGTTTGATTATACCTAGTTGAATTTCGCTGAAATTAACCTTTTTTTTTTTGGGGGGGGGGGGTAGAATGTTTTATATATAAGGGCTTTTTATGTTTACTTGCAAGGAAAACTTATTCAAATTATACCAGATCAACTTACTGTTTTAGAATTCTCTAAATCAAGAAGTGGGACCTGTCATAATGATATTTTGTATACCATTTACATAAATTATTTATAAAGGGACAGTATTCTGTATATTGCTCCAGTAAATAATAACACGTAACTTTAGTAATTTAACTTCTCTTTAACTGGCTGTCTTCCATGTTATTATTATTATTATTATTGCTTAACCAGAGGTAGGTTGTGTAGGTTAGATGCTAAAAGACCAATGAGTTATCTTAAGAGTTTAAAATCCTTTCCTAAATCTCTAGTGCTGGCTGCTGTTACTGAGGACCAGTCCAGGAGGCAATCAGTCTTTGCTCCGATTGCCTAAATGGATTAGATTATTTATCTAAACTCTTTTGTGATCTTTTACTTGTGTTAGGTACTGTATGCATACTCTGCGACTCTGACAATTTCTGGAATGATGACAAATTTATTGGTTTTATTAGAAGTGTGGAGGGATCATTAAGTGTAAATATTATTCTTTACTCACTGGCGCTAAAGTCGAAGTAAGGCTGTTATAGGCAGTCTGCCATTTTGCTTAAAACAAGCTCTAGAATTTCACGTATTATTTACTCTGTCAGATCTAGCTATTAAGTTTTTTTTTTTTTTTAAGTACTTTGGCTTGGCCAAAAATTTTGATGTAGCATGTTCAACACGATGAGGATAGCTGGGATCAGTATGAAACTAAATTTTGCCATTTTGTGGTGGTGTTAATTCTGCACTACTTCTGTACTGGCATCCCCTGTGGTAAAATAACTCACTAACTTGAGAAAAATAGATCTTTCTGTTTTTGAAGTTCAAGTCTTTGCCAATAATTAAGTTTCGTGGCGCTAAGCTGCTGCTTACCAAATATATAAGCATGTTTCCACCTTAGTGTTGGCTTACTTCAAGTGTTGTACAAGTCTGTTTTATAAGGTAACTTAATTCTATTACCTGCCGAGCATCTACAGGCTCAAAAAGATGTATAGATAGAAAGGATTTGTTTTATCCTTTAATTCTTCCTAAAATGTTTCATTAGTATCTGAATTTTATTATGTTAAAACTCAAGTACAATTTTAACCTTAGTGAACAAGGTAGTTGCCAAATTCTGCATTTTTTTTCTTATGTATTTCTGCTACATTAATTTTCCCGAGTTATTCAGAAATTCTTTCTACTGAATACGGAGATGCGTGTTTTCTGTTGTCAGAGTATTATTTTTGAAGTTATTTCATCTGTTTTTACAATATGACTAAAAGGTAAGGTAAGTGCTCTTTCTAGTTTTTAATGATATGCTTAATCTTGTAGTAACCTTGTCATTGCTGGTTTTTTTCTTTTTGTATGTGTTGTGGTTTAACCCAGCTGGCAGTTAAACACCACACAGCCATTCGCTCACCCTCTCCCCTCCCTCTCTGGGATGGAGGAGAGAAATGAGAAAAACTGAAGCCTGTGGGTTGAGATAGAGACAGTTTATTAGGACAGAAAATAATAATAATAATATGTACAAAACAAGTGATGCACAATGCAATTGCTCACCACCCGCTGATCGATGCCCAGCCTATCCCCGAGCAACTGGCCCCCGAATCCTGGCTAGCCACCCCTATCTATTGTTTAGCATGGCGTCAGATGGTATGGAATACTCCTTTGGCCAGTTTGGGTCAGCTGTCCTGGCTCTGTCCCCTCCCAGCTCTTGCTGCACCCCCAGCCTGCCCGCTGGCAGGACAGAGCGAGGAGCTGAAAAGTCCTTGGCTTGGTGTAAGCATTGCTCTGCAACAATTAAAACGTCAACATTAGTCTCATCCTAAATCCAAAACATAGCACCCTACCAGCTACTGGGAGGAAAATTAACTATCCTAACTAAAACCAGGACATATATGCACCCCTTATTCCATACCATTTATGTCATGCTCAGGTTACACCCTTTCCAATAGATTCCAGTTGACCACCATTTTCATTTTATATATATATAGAATGTCCACTGAGTTTGCATAGTCCATGACTGACTTCAGGCTCCATCCGTCATCGCAGTCTTTCAGGGCAGAAGAGATGGTGTGTGATGTTGGATTGCCACACATTGAAGCCCGTTCTTGTTCCATCACATCACTTTGCTTGTCCAGTTCTATCAAAATTTATTCATCAGTATCTGTGTGGTTGTTACTGTGATACCATTAATAGGACATTGACATATAGGAATCATGGTATATGACATATAGTATTATATAATAATTAACATAATATAATCCAACTCATGGGCTATTTTCACCCAGTATTAAATCCCCTTGAGGTACACATTGGACTTACCCATTCTTTTGCATTAAGTGCATCCAGGTCCCTGAGCGAAAGCAATCCTGCGAATGGGTTTGCCTTTTCCTGAGGCAGGAGTAGCCCAGACTGTCTTTCCCAGAAAGTTTCTTGTATGCACTACAGGAACTTTATCCCCTTCTACAGTATGTAACGGGTTTGATTGGGCAGGTCCAGCTTGGTTAGCAGATCCCCTAGTATTGACTAACCAGGTGGCCTTTGCCAAATGTGTGTCCCAATTTTTGAATGTCCCAGCACCCATTGCTTTCAGTGTAGTCTTTAACAGTCCATTATATCGCTCGACTTTCCCGGAGGCTGGTGCATGATAAGGAATGTGAAACCACCCACTCAATACCATGTTCTTTGGCCCAAGTGTCTATAAGGTTGTTTCGGAAATGAGTCCCATTGTCTGACTCAATTCTTTCTGGGGTGCCATGTCGCCACAGGACTTGTTTTTCAAGGCCCAGGATAGTGTTCCGGGCGGTGGCATGGGGCACAGGATATGTTTCCAGCCATCCGGTGGTTGCTTCCACCATTGTAAGTACGTGGCGCTTGCCATTGCGGGTTTGAGGGAGTGTGATGTAATCAATCTGCCAGGCCTCTCCATATTTATATTTCAGCCATCGTCCTCCATACCAAAGAGGCTTTGATCGTTTGGCTTGCTTGATTGAGGCACACGTTTCACAATCATGAATAACCTGTGCTATAGTGTCCATGGTCAGGTCCACCCCTCGATCACGAGCCCAGCTTACATCTGGTACTGCTAGGGTGATGACACACCTTTTTCAAGCACTCCACCATTTTTTTTTAGGATTTTTCAGTTGTTCAGGGGTAAGTTTTCAAAGCATCAGAGGTGCCTACTGCTCTAGAAGCCTGCCCATATCCTCCCAGTCTCCCTGCCACTCATAAATTTCCTGCCTCAGGACAGATCTCTGGATGACACTCTTAAGTATTTGTTTAACCTTAGACAAAACCTGAAGTGCATTCAGGAGACATAAGAATGAGAACATGCTGGTCTGAACATCCCAAGGATATTCTAAGTTTTGGAAAGCTACCATAACTTGCTTGGAGGAGAAGAAAGGGAGAGTGAACAAATGAGTAAAAACATCTTCCCCTGACCCCTCCATAGATTGGCTCCCTGAAGAAAAAGCATGAAAAGTGTAATTATTAATAGTTTCTGAGGTAGGGTTCCCAGTGTATGGAGTTGATGACAGTGCTGAGTATAAATACCAAATTAGTCTCATGGCTGGTAATTTTGTCATATCATAAGCCAGTGTTACACAGTTCAGCAAAATAATAACCTTGTACCAACCCCCAGCAGTGATAAGCAACATGACAGGGAACACATACAGTAAGTAATGTGCTATGTAACTAAATTTGGAAAACAGGCACAGCAGACTCGAGATCACAAAAATTGGCATTGTGATTGGTAAATATTAAACTGATGTCATGCTTATCAGTATCTTGTTTTAACACCCTCTAGTCAGATCTGTCGTTATCTCAACCCTTCGTGCCCCATGTTGGGCGCCAAAAGGACTGTTGTGGTTTAACCTGGCTGGCAGCTAAATACCACACAGCCGTTTACTCACCCTTCCCCCTCCCTCTCTGGGATGGAGGAGAGAAATGAGAAAAACTGAAGCCTGTGGGTTGAGATAGAGACAGTTTATTAGGACAGAAAATAATAATAATAATATGTACAAAACAAGTGATGCACAATGCAATTGCTCACCACCTGCTGACCAATGCCCAGCCTATCCCTGAGCAGCCAGCCCCCACACCCCGGCTAGCCACCCCATATTAATTGTTCAGCATGACGTCAGATGGTATGGAATACTCCTTTGGCCAGTTTGGGTCAGCTGTCCTGGCTCTGTCCCCTCCCAGCTCTTGCTGCACCCTCAGCCTGCCCGCTGGCAGGACAGGGTGAGGAGCTGAAAAGTCCTTGGCTTGGTGTAAGCACTGCTCTGCAACAATTAAAACATCAACATTAGTCTCATCCTAAATTCAAAACATAGCACCCTACCAGCTACTGGGAGGAAAATTAACTCTATCCTAACTAAAACCAGGACAGTATGTCTTCTCTGAAGTTTTACACTTGTTAGGAACTTAAATGCTCTGTCAATTTTATTTTATTTTTCTTCTGTTTCATTTTACTAATTTTTCCTTAAAATTTCATTAGTGTGTGACAGGAATAGGTTACCATCAAATCATCATACTTTCCTGTAGTCTAGTTGGTGTGTAGTCTTTTTCTTTGAAAATGCCATCTTGCCTTTACATTAATTAGTGGTGGCATTGCCGTTCCTGGGGGTATTCAAGGAAGGCTGGACAAAGTTTAGTGGGTGACGTTGGTAGTAGGGTGATGGTTGATCCAGATGATATTGAACGTCTTTTCCAACCTTAATGATTCTGTGAATAACGTTTACAGTAACTGTACTGTGGTAACTGGGTGGGTATGTTTTATAGAGGATTACCGGTAGTTGTCTTTGGGAAGAAGTGTAGTTGTCTGGCTGATGAAAACAGTTCATACACAGGGGCCACCTTCATGTTGCTCTATTTGTACAGAAAATTCTGACACCAGACCTCCAGTTGTGGCGTTGGAAGGAGAGCTGGAAAGATAGTGAAATCTCCTGTGAATACAGTTCAGAAATGAAATAGGGAAAAGATCTAAGCTACAAATCCAAAGAGAAACAAACAAGTTTTGATGAATAAGGGAATTCATAGATTTTTTTTTTTTTTTTTTTTTTTTTTTTCAGCAGAAATGGTGATATTTTAGTGCTCTATTACCATTCCTCTACTGCACTTCCTTTTCTACCCAAAGCTGGATTCTGTTAATCCTTGATCCTACCAAAGCAGCTCTGTGTGGTATTACTGGGGTGATAGATTAAGGGCCAGAAGTGTTTAAGGAAGTTAGAGCAGGTTATCCTTGTAATCTCAGAAGTGTAGTTAAGATTTCGGTTATACCTGCACATGTGTGTGTTTTGTCAGTTAAGGAAACTGAACAGCTGAGGAAGTGACCCTAAATTCAAATTTGAGTTCTGGGAGCCAAAAACTTGTAAGAACAATCTTTATCTCCATATGCTTGAATTCGTATTTGCACATTGTCTCAAGATGGTGAGAAACAGTGATGACAACTTGTGATCAAAGTTGTATTTTTTTATGCTTGGTCCTCAAGGCAAGGAAAAAAGTAGTCCTGTAAAGGTGATTTTTGTATCCAGTAAATAATATTTTCATAGCTACGCAAATATGACACACTATCTACTTTATGTTGCCAGTATCAAGATTTGGAACAGCAGTAGTCAGGAAAGCAGCCTAATCTGGCTAATCCTCTACCCCCAACGGTTCTGTAAGTTTGAGAAGTTTTGAGTGGGTAATAGTTACATTATTGTAAACTCTATTTATTGCAACTAAACCTTTTGCCTTTAGTTCAAGACTTGTTTGTTGTATTTCAGTAGACGCTTTCAGGACACAAACCTAACTCTACAGTCTGAATTGTCACGGCTTGAAGGGGAAGCGTGATGCTGGAGCACACTGGGACATTCTGCATAGAACTTCCCAAAGCTCTGCATCTCTCCCATGCCATTCAGCCTTGCAAGCCTTCACTGAAAGGTTCCCATGCAGAAGGATAGAAGAGCCTATTTTATATGACCCAGTGCTGTGCACAAGAAGCTTGTCTTCACTGAGGCTAAATATTTGGGTAGCTGCTTGTGGCTAGCTCTTCCATGAAAAACAAATTAAGACCATGGTAGTAAACCTACATACTATGTTTAGGTCAGGGGTTCCTGGTGACTTCTCGAGCCTATTGTGTTAGTTTTGATGTGATAGAGTTAGAAAGTGTGATCTACTGATCACATCAATATGTTCTCTCTTTAAATTGCTTCTGGGAAATTAGTGTTTATCCTGTGCTTTAATGAAGACTGCAGTGGTAATTTGCAGTCATCCAGTTCAAGAGTTGCCTTCTTTAAATATCTTCAGAGTCTTTGAAAGGGATGAAGATTGTTTCCACAGGCAGTTCTGTGGTAAAGGATTTATGCTGAAGTTTTTCTTATGCTTTTTTTTTTTTAACCTTTTGCTGGACCGAGGAATGTGAATATTCTTTATGCACTTTCTACTGTTACGTGATCAATCTATCATCTCAAAGTATTTAGTTGTGTTCACAAACTGGTGTCACAATTTTTTGAATCATGAGTATTTTGAATAAGGAAATGAAAAGATGAGCTCTGACTTGCAAACAGATGAAGCAAAAAAACTTGTAGGTTATAACTTCTTCAAATATTGAGAAGGATGATCCTTCTTAGGAAATGAGAACTGAAAAACAGATTTGCGGCATGCTTTATTTTAAATTATTAAAAACTGCTCTCTGATCTTTAATAGTGTCTTTTTTAATTTGACAGATGATTGAAAAATGTCTTAGAAAATTTTGGGAAACGGTTGTGAAGGTGGCTTGTGTGAGCAGCTTATGTGTGTCTGTGCTTTTTCTGTTGTTGTTGCTAGATAATCCCAGGAAAACATTTTTTTGATATCTGCAGGCGAAAGGCTTGTTTTTTATCAGTTAAAGGAAGGTGCAGCATTTTTGTGGAAACTGGCTCCTGTCTCTCTCAGCTTTTACAGGGAGGTGTTTTCTGAGGTCTCAAACATGGCCTAAATTTAAGACAGGACATGGTTTGTATTCTGTGTGAACTCGGTAGATTTTTATGTGGCCACTCAGCATTGATTCAAGACTGTCTTATCTCTCATGTGCAATCGAGGTGAGAGAATTCCTGGCACGTCTTCTCTCCCTGCCTCAAATAATGGTAATAGAATTAGTGACAATACATGCAAATGCTATTTCCAAGTTGTGTGGTGAAGAGCTCAGAGATCCTTGGTCTTTAATGCTATCAGGAACAGCTTCAGGGAGAAGATGGAAACATCCTGATTTTAAGGTTGCTGTTGTCAGTAAGTTGTATTAGTCAAGGCAGCTGTCAGTTTCATTTCAGTTTTATCTTGCAAATCCTAAGAGTAGCACATGTACATACAAGTGTTTGTATCTGTTTTGGTGCAGCCCAATGAACAGTTTGACATCTTCCAGGGTACTGTTATGCAAGGAAGCAGTCTTTGAACTCTAAATGGTTTCTAATCTTATACTTAAAACTTCTGGAAATTTAACTTATTTTAAGAAATCGGGTTTACATGGCATTTTCAGGTGTGAAAGTGCTTAATCAGCCACAGCACATAAGATTACTCTAGTTTAATTTGTGTTTACGTCAGAAACAAAACACCACATTCCCTCTGCTGATGCATTGTGTGACTAGGGAGAATAGAGGACTAGTGTTGCATCGAGTCGTTCAGATTTGTAGAACAGCGGAGATGTGAAACTGGGCTGGCAACAGAATTGTATTTGGTTGGAGATCCTGACCTGCTAATGGCATGTTGCGACCCTCTGGGTGTTTTAGCTTGATGGTGAGCTTGTGGAATTGCTCATAACTGTGGTGGTATCAGGTGTTCAGAAGAAAGTATAACCTAGCCATTGCAAACTTGGAAGTTAATGTCAGAGTAGTAGGTATTAAAACAATAATTTCTATTTTCATCATGGATGCTTGGCATTAGTGACTTCATTCACTGCCTATGCTTACTGAGCCAAAACTCCTTTTTTTTTTTTTCCATTTTTTTCTTGTTGAGAAAGCCCTATTACTTACATATATTACTAAAGTCCTTTGTGTTGTCTGATTTGTCTGTTCACAGCCCTTGGTTGCCTCCAGTGTTTTAGGAAATACTGTGCACCTCTGTCTATGATGCATAAGTGTATTTGTGTGCCAGTATCTGTGTGGTGCGAAATGTATTCTTATGGGTATTTTGAAAAGTAAATGGTTTAAATAGGTAGCCTTGAAGTATGACTTAACACCTGTCTGAAATTGTAGACTTCAGTAAATGCAAACATATGGTTTCCTGCATTGTTTTAAAGGCTTTTCCTGGTGATTTTTTGTGAGTTAAGATCGATTCGTGACAGTAGACATAATTATGAACACATACCCTTTGCCTAGGTGCTCTAGCTTTAGAGAACAATTTTAGAAAGTAACAACAGAGGACATAGTTTAATTTGCTGCTGCTTAGCTCCCATGTGCTGAGCTTTCCCTTTCTCTCTTATCTAGAGAGATTAGACCAAGGGGATGAAACTATTCCTGTTGCAGCCGTTTTGCTTCTGACTCTTACTTTCTCCCATTGGTACTGATACTCATGAAGATAACTGATTTATGTTAGCTGCCTCTCTGTGCTATTTTAATTTGCTCATGGGATTTTAAGGAAAAACTTGAATTTCCAGGGAAAAAGTGTTAAAGGGTTAATAAAACCATGCTCATTTGCTTGAGGACTACATAAATAATGAAAATAAAACATGAGACAGTTACTTTTCTTCAGTGCTGTTTGCTATCAATTCCTGTGTGTTTTTTCTATTTTTACTGTGGTTGCATTAGTATACTTGTCTGTTTTTGTCTGACTTAAAAGAAAAGATGGTATAATTATTCAGGGGATGCTGAGGCAACTCCCTTTTTGTCTTTAAATATAAATCACTTTGCGTTCCTCCTGTCTCCATTTTCTGCTTGCAGTTAGGAGTGATGGATTAGAATTAGGCTGCAGCACAGATTGGGAAAATCTCCCAGCATCCTCTTCCTGCAGAGGCATCAGCTTCCAGCATTGACTGTAGCTGCTGCCACTCTGACATTTCTTTCAAATTCAGCAATGGAGAGTGCCTGCGATGCCAGCTGCTGGCTTGTGAACTTTTATTCTCTTATTCTCTTTGCTTGATGACTCATTAATGAAACCTCATGGGTGCTGAGAAGTTAAATAGTCTGTTTTCTCTGTATGCTTTTCTTCTGTCTTTTTGTTGTGCGGTGGAAAAAGAAGAGTGAAAGAAGAAGCAATTATTTTTGTATAAGGAATATATTTACTTACCTGAAGTTAACCAAATTAACCCTGTGAGTATATTATCTCTGCCTATTAGTCACTGAAACTGTGATTGTGTTAGTCAAATTTATGGAGTTTTACCTGTGAAAATGTACTTTGGCAGGTATGCTGAACATTTAATAAAAAACATTTTGTAGTTTAGATTGAGCTCTTTGGAGAGGAGGGAAAAAAATTGTATTTGGAATGGATTTAAGAGAGAATTGTTTCTCCCCTGCACTTTGCAGTGGTGAACAATGCTTCTAGCAAGCAGCAGCTTCTCTGCTGATGTCAGTGCTTAATCAGCTAGGATGCTGTAGGTTGTAGAACACCGCAAGGAGTGTGTTTTGGATGCTGTTTTTTAAAATGTGGTAATTTAAGGATAGTATCTGACTTGTAATAATTTCCTGCGTTTATAGTACACCTACCGAGAGAAGATATATTCTAATAAACCATTTGAGGTTATATGATTTTTTGACTTTAACGTAATGCAGTTCTGTGCTTTTTAAGTACAAAATGCTAAGTATGTTTTTAGATGTTTTTAGCAATTTAATGTCTCCATCTTTAAGTTCACTGTGTGATAAATTCCAATAAATTATTATGAAGTTAGGTAGAGCTCTCTTATTAGTAGAACTACTCTGTCCTAATTTTCTGTTTTGGATCAGAGCCAATATTTGTGTGACGCAGTGCAAGTCTCATAAACATCTGGCCTGATCTGGTGTCCTACTTGCTGAATGATTTATTTCTTGTCCTTTCCATAGCAAGATAAGTGGACTTTTTATTCATTTTGTGTAAAGCTGTCACTAAGCTGTCGTCATTACTTATATATGCTAGCTCAGTTCAGGAGGATCTCTTTCAATGTAATTCCTTGTCAGTGTGTCCTATGCCATACACCTTATGAAAAACGTTAAACAATCAGAAATTTGGAATGCAAACAAAAAATCATTTTATTTTTATGTTTTTATATTTTTATTTTACTTAATGTATAACATGAATGTAGATATACATTAAGTTTCGACTGTATTGTTCTCCGGCACATTCAGATGCTCATTTTTATATTCAGTATAGCCTATATTGACCTCAGATGGAGTAATTCATAAAAACTGTTAGTCTGATAAGGGGTTTTCAAACATAGGAAATTCTCGGTTTACCTGCAAAGATTGCATATTAAAAGATACATCTGAAAATACTGTTCAATCACTGAGTTCTGTTAATAAATCTGGTAACAATTAACCTTTTATAACGGTATATATTTCCCATAGTGTCCATCAGAACAGTTTTTTTAACCTGCAGACCCTCATGGTGCTTTTTTTCTTTCCCCTCAGTCAAACTGTGGTCACTTTTCAATACCTATGATCTAACTGTTTTACTCATGGCGTTTAGGATTACATGTTTTTCAAGGTTGTATCAAAGTCATGCTGTAGGAGCTTGATTTACTTGACTAGGGTTATTTCAGTCATTCTCTTGATAATTTATATGTGCATATACAGATAGGTAGAAGCTCAGGAAGTTGCAGCGTGTCTTGTTCTCACAACATGGCTGGTGTAAATTTTCTGTAATGAATCTTGCTTACTGTGCATGTGCAGTACCATTTGCAGCTGAACTTGAACAAGTAAAGAACTTTGTGTCAGATAGAGCTGCTGATGTTCATTTTCTTTTTAAACTGTAAAAACACCTGAAAATAAATTGATTATTGGGATACCGAATTTGGTTAATGGTGAATCTAAATATGACCTTCTCATTTTCTTAAAAAAAAAAAAAAAAAGTGACTATGACTACAACAGTAGCCTTTTTTTTTTTTCTTTTTTTTTTCAGAAGGGTGGACTGGTGACATTGGCAGTGGTGGATGCTGATCAGCCAATAAGATGAGTTTAGTGTTGGCCCTTTTTTCTGTGCTGTTTGAGACTTAGGGGGATGAAGAATTTTCCTCAGTTTCCTTTGTGCCTACCCAGTTGTTTTGTTGCATCTGTAGAGCATACATGAGGACAGAGCAATTGGTACTTTCTTGTGCTGTACAGTTACAGTATCTATCCTGGTATTTATTAGTAATGCAGTGTTTCTGGTATGAAATGCCATCAGATAACTTATCTGCCTCCCCCACCCCTTCAAGTTGTGGAGGTGAAATAGAGCAAATATTTGCATGCAAAGTCTTTTAACAGCTTTATTGCGTTCCATTACCAGGTTCTCATGAAGCAGTGCTGTATGCACTGTATTTTTTTTTTAAGTAGAACAAACACAGTTCTAGTCATATCCCCAAATATTTGCATTGTTTCAATGAAAATAGCAAACATCACACCTACACTTTGCATGTTTTCCATATTTTTGCTGTAAGAAAATGACAATTCCTTAACTGTCTTCAGTGAATGCACTTGCCCAAACCTGGCTGCCAGACAGCGTCATGCTCACTGTCCTTCTCCCTGCCTCTCTTCAAAGAGCAGCACATTTTTATTGATTAAATACTAATTTGAATCTATTCATGTATTACTGTTGAGAAGGTTGAATAGCAGCATGGTCTAAATGTTGCTTGAGATTCTAGGGGGGGTGGAGGTAGGGATCACTTAAGATATGATGTAGATGTAAGGCAGGGGACAATTCTTAAGTATTAGATCTTGAAGGTAGCATTAATATCCTGTTGAAAATTTTGGTAGAATTGCTTACAATTTGCAGAGAAGAAAAGGGAAAAAGCCTCCTAGATTAGTAAACCTCTGGTCCTCAGTTAAACAACCATTGTTTCTTTTGGAAAAGTCACAAGAGCAGCACCTGCTTTTTCAAATCTGACAAATAAGACTCAGTTGAAGAGTGTAAAGCAAAGACACGTTAATGGTCTCCTGAAAGGTGGTCTGACACCTAAAATTTGGTGTCAGATGAGAATTTTGAGAAGGAATTTTTATTTGACATTTGTTTTATTTGAATGTTTGAACACACTTCGTTCATAAGACAGTATTAAAAATATTTCAACCAATGTGAACAGTAGTAATTCCTAAAATAAAGCAGTTTTCTCCTGTAAGATGTATCTAATTTTAGCTTTCCAGAACTTCACAGAACTTCCTCTTTTAAAAAGGAATAGAGGGTAGACACCCTATTAAAATGCTGTCACTTCCCCCTCAGTTCTGGTCTGTGAGGAATAAAACCTTTCTGGCTTCTATCTATCTCATTGTTTGATTATATATACCTGATAAGGTGTGAAGTTTAATGAAAACTTTTTGTAATTTTTTTTACATAGCTAATGGTCTCATTTGTACAAATTCTCCAGTGTCTAAATAAAATAATTCAGTGAAACTGCAGCCTAGCTTGCAAGAATACTCTTCTGGATCCCTTTTCTCTCCCTCAGTCCCATTTTCACAAACAGTTGAACTCTATTAAACTTTATTGAAACTGATGAGTTTTAAACACTTCAGGAGAGGGATGTTTGAGAGAACTCATTTGAACTCACTTGTTTCCTAGACCCTTCACCAGCTTTGCTGCTCTTCTCTGAATGTGTTCCAGCAACTCTGTACCCTTCTTGTAGTGAGGGTCCCAAAATTGAGACCAGTATTTGAGTTCTGGTCTTACGAGTGCCAAGGGGACAGTCATTTACCTTGTCCTGCTAGCCCCACTATCTCTGATGCTCTCGTTTCAGCCAGTTGTTGGCCAGCACCCCCAGGTCCTTTGCTGCCAGGCAAATTTTCTCCTAACCTATAATCTTAATCTTCCCTCTTTTAGTTAGAAAACATTCCCCCTTTGTCCTGTTGTTAACTGATTGAGTTGCTCTCCATCTATTGTTTTTAAGTCCCCTTTAAGTACTGAAAGGTTGCGGTGGGGTCCCCCTGGAGCCTTCTCTTCTGTAGACTGAACATCCACATCCTTCTTGTGCTGGGGGCCCCAGACCTGGATGCAGCGCTACGGGTGGGGCCTCACAAGGGCAGAGCAGAGGGGGACAATCACCTCCCTTCGCTGCTGGCCACTGCACTGTTGATGCAGCCCAGGATGCAGTTGGCCTTCTGGGCTGCAAGCACACACTGCTGGCTTAAGTCAAGCTTTTTGTCTGTCAGAACCCCCAAGTCCTTCTCTGCAGGGCTGCTCTCAGTGAGTTCTTCTCGCGGTCTGTGCTCATGTCTGGGATTGCCCATACCCAGGTGCAACACCTTGCACTTGGACTTGTTGAACCTCATGTGGTTCACATGGGCACGCTTCTCCAGATTGTCCAGGTCACTTTAGATGACATCCCTTCCTTCTGTTGTATCAACCACACCAGTCAGCTTGATGTCATCTGCAGACTTGCTGTGTGTGCACTCAATCCACTGTCTGTCGCTGATAAAGATACTAAACAATACTAGTCTCAGGACAGACCCCTGAGGTACACCACTCGTCACTGTCCCCCACTTAGATGTAGAGCTATTGACTATCACTCTCTGGGTGCAATCATCCAGCCACTTCCTTATCCACTGAATGGTCCACTCTTCAAATCCGTCTCTCTTCAATGTGGAGACCAGGATGTCACGTGGGACTGTGTCAAAGGCCTTACATAAGTCCAAGTAGATGACATTGGCTGGTCTTCCTTTGTCAACTAATGCAATCACTCCATCACAGAAGGCCACCAGATTGGTCAGGCGCAACTTGCCCTTGGTGATGCCATGCTGACTGTCTCGGATCACCTCTTTGTTTTGCATGTGCCTTGAAATTGCTTCCAGGAGGATCTGTTCCATGATCTTGCCACAGACCTGAGAGTCACCGGTCTGTAGTTCCCCAAGATCTCCTTTCTACTCTTCAAAAATGGGAGTGATGCTTCCCTTTTTCCAATCACCAGGGACTTCACCTGACTGCCAGGACTTTTCAAATATGATGAAGAGAGGCGACTACATCAGCCAGTTCCCTCAGGGTCCTGGGATGTATGTCATCAGGCCCCATGGACTTGTATGTGTTTAGTTTCATCAGGTGGTCTCAAACCTGCTCTTCTCTTACAATGGTTGGGACTTTGCTCCCCAAGTCTTCATCTATGGTCTCAGGGAAACAAAAGACTTGGGAAGCCTGACTGGCAGTGAAGACTGAGGCAAAGAAGTTGTTGAGTACCTCAGCCTTCTCCATGTCTGTCATTACCAGTTCAACCTTCTCATCCATCAGAGGGGGGTGCACTCTCCTTGGACTTCCTTTTCTGAGTAATGTATCTATAGAATCCCTTCCTGTTCTTTGCATCCCTTGCCAATCTCAGTTCCATCTGTGCCTCAGCTTTCCTGATCCCATCTCTGCGCATCTGGACTGCATCCCTATACTCTTCCCAGGTCACACGTCCCTGCTTCTACTGCCTGCGAATTTCCTTCTGGTGCCTCATTTTGAGCAGCAGGTCCTTGGTCAGACATCCTGGTTGTCTGCCCTCCCTGCCCACTTTTTTGTGCAAGGGGATGGAGAGTTCTTGTGCTCTAATGAAAACATCTTTAAAGAGCTGCCAGCTCTTAGCTCTTTTGTCCTGAAGGACAGTAGTCCAGGGGATCTTGTCCACTAGGTCTTTAAATAGCTTGAAGCTTGCTCTTCAGAAGTCCAGGGTCCTGACTTTGCTCTTTGCCAGGCTCATATTCCTCGAGAAGACAAACTCAACCAGGGCATGGTCGCTGCAGCCCAGACTGCCTCCAGTCTTCACCTCTTTAATGAACTCTTCTGTGTTGGTGAGCACCAGGTCCAGTAATGTTTCTTCTCTCGTTGGTTTATCTAATACCTGGACCTGGAAGCTATCCTCAACATACTCTGGGAATCTCCTGGATTGATTACAGTAGGCTGTTCAGTATTCCCAGCGCATATCTGGGGTTAGCGTGTTTGTCATGTGTGCATTCTGTGGTCTTTTCTTCTTTTCTCTGTGTTTGTTTCCAAAAACTATGCATTGTAGAATAGATCATAGTATATAGTAAGCATTCAGGGTAATTTGTCTGTTGGCTAAAACAGCGCTGGGTAGTTTTGCTGCCAGTGGGGTTTCCTTAAATGAATGTTTAGCGTACAAACTACAAGCATGCGTTGGTGAAGTTCTGAAACAGTGAATACACTACGCCTTCAAAGAAATTACTTTATCAAGTCTGTCTTGCATCAGAATGAAATGTTTGTGAATGTTTCCCATAAGCTGATAACATTTCCATTGAATATGTAAACTGCACATATTTTATGTATGCAAAATTCATGCTTCTCGTAAAAAGGATGTGTGCAGAATGAATGTAGAATTTTCTGTGGAGATAAACTCTACAGTGGATTTATTTTATGAGCTAGAAAAGTTTGTGTCCAAGGAAACAAACTGGTCAGATAGTTGCAGTTTATAGGATTTTTATATTAGTAGTGATAATAGCCTAGGGTAGGAAGTGAATTACGTTAATTGGAAATCGTTTCAAGTATCAAGCGTTTTTTTTTTGGTGTGTGATTGTAAGTGGCATCCAGTTTGGATTTTAGATGAAATTTTAAAACAGTTTTCAAGAAGCGTTTTGTTTACTGTAGAAGAAACTGTTCTTCATGTGCTGTTACATCCTTCCTTGCTGATTTTTTAATTTAACACATTGGGTTAAGAGTGAATTGGAAGTGATTGACAACTTAATGTTCAGATCTCTTACAATGTAAATGATTTAAGTTACTTTCATTTGTTAGCTGCAAGAAACATCTACATGTGAGAAGGCTTACACAATTTCATTCCACGTTTTTGCATTGTTCTCCAAATGTGAATAATGCTGTTGAAAGAATGGCGCCAAAGTAGAGCTTAAAACAACTAAGTTAGCTGAGTTGGTAAAAGATCAAAACTGCTGAAGCGGGTAAACAATGAATGAGCATGTGCAAAACGGAGAGAAGTACAAGATGAAAGAAACTATGAGCCTTCATCAGAAAGCCCCCAAAGTGCGACCCCCAGAGGTTACTGTTCCTGTTCCTGCGATAGGAGGAGGGCTTGACCTCAGTGCCAGAGAAGCTCATGGAGCAATTTGAGTGTCATCTTGCGGCACTTGCAGGGCAATCAGGCGATCAGGCCCAGCAAGCATGGGTTTATGAAAGGCAGGTCATGCTTGTCAAACCTGACCTCCTTCTATGACTAAGTGACGCACTTGGATGAGGGAAAGGCTGTGGATGTGGTCTACCTTGACTTCAGTAAGGCTTTTGACACCATTTCCCAGAGCATTCTCCTCAAGAAACTGGCTGCTAGTGGCTTGGACTGGCCTTTGTTGGAAACGCATTGTTGGGAACAGGGGAGGTTTAGGTTGGCTATTAGGAAGAACTTTACTGAAAGGGTTGTTAGGCACCGGAATGGGCTGCCCAGGGAAGTGGTTGAGTCACCATCCCTGGAGGTCTTTAAAAGACGTTTAGATGTAGAGCTTAGGGATATGGTTTAGTGGAGGACTTGTTAGTGTTAGGTCAGAGGCTGGAGCTGGTGATCTTGTAGGTCTCTTCCAACCTAGATGATTCTGTGATTCTGCAAAATAGAAAATCCAGCTGTATGGAGGTTTGCCTGATAAACCTTGCTTTTACAGATGCTGAAAGAAGTTTACCAGCACTAGCGAAGTTTGGGGTGGTGAGAGGTGTGTGTGGTTTCTTACGGAGGAATAAGTAGTTCTTAGTAAGGGAGGTGCATGCTCTTAATGTGCTCAAGAGTGATACAAAAAATATTCTTTGAAGTAAAGTATGTATGCTTTTTTTAAAAAACAAAAAATTACATACTTATGAGCGTTTAGGAGTTCTCTCTTCGAATAACAAAATAAAATCTAACGTAACTAGAAAGCTTTGCTTTTGCTTTCATTACAAGAACACTAGTCTTTGCTTTTATGAACATTTTCTAATGTTTACAGTATGTGAATCTAAGCTGTACTTACCAAGGAGACTGCAAACCTTCAACTACTTAACAGAACAATCTGTGACATAAAACGTAGACCTAACACAGTATCTTTTTTAAAGAAGACAAGGTAAATGCCCAAACTCTTTTGTAGGCAGTACGATTATTTTATGATAGCCTTTATATGAGAGATTGGTAAGTGTCAGCAAATAACATTGCCTATTAGGAAAATACCCAAACTAGATTTTGGCACACCTCTAACCAGAAGAGCAGAGTATTACTATTGGCTCATATATGAGTGATAAATGAGATGGATAAGGTGAAACAGATTTTTCTTCTCAATGGCTCTCTTAATGGTGAGGTCAACTGTGTTTTCAAAAGTTGAAGGAAAATAACCGAAGAAAGATCTTCAGATCACAAAACCAGTAATTGAGTTATTGGAATGCTTCTTCAGATATAATGGACACACATGGATGCATGTTACTGATAATGTGAAAGCAATTACCACAGGAGATTGGAAAGCTTCACAGTTGCTAGCTGCATCCATGAAGTGAAGGCCAAATGCAGTCCTGTAATTCACTGCTGATCTGAGGCATAGCTCAGAATTAAAAATGTATCAGAGAGGATGCCAGGGACAGAAAGCCTTCCTGCTGCAGTAACAAAAAGTACCAGGGCCATTTGAGTTAATAAGTGATGGGTGATGTGGCAGGTTTTAAGTGTTTTGGATCTTTCTTAAATACTAAGACCAGCAGAGAGACCGTCAGGAACGTTCCAGAGTGTCAATACATAAAACAGAGAAGTTCAGTTGAGAGGAACTTAACAAGACCACGTAGTCCAACTGCCTGACCGCTTCAGGGCTCACCAAAAGCCAAAGCATGTTACTGAGGGCATTGTCCATTGAACATCGAGAGGCACGGGGCACCAACCACCCGTCTAGGAAGCCTGTCCCAGTGCCTGAGCATCCTCACAGCACAGAAATGTTTCCTGACACCCAGCCTGGCCCTCCCCTGGTGCAGCTCCCTGCTGTGCCCATGCACCCTGCCATGGATGACCAGGAGCAGAGACCCGCACCTCCCTGCACAGACCTGCACACAGTAGTCAAGGTGAGGCCACACCAATGCTAAATAACCTCTATTTGCTGTGCTGTGTTAATGCACCCCAAAATGCAGCTTGCCCTCCTGGCTGCCAGGGCACACTGCTGGCTCATGTTGAACCTGGTGTCCACCAGCATCCCCAGGTCTCTTTCCGCAGGGGTACTCTCCATCCACTGGTCTCCAAAACTGTGCCTGTGAATAGCATTACTCCATACCTGGTGCAGTACCTGGCATTTACCCATGTTGAATTTCATGACTTTGATGATTGCTTAATGCTCCTATACGTATCTTGATGCCTCTGCAAGGCCTCTTGTCACTGTGAGTCAACAGCAGCTCCCAGTTAAGTACCATCAGCAAACTTGCTAAGGATGTACTCCAACCCTACATTCAGATCATTGATAAAAATGCTGAACAAAACTGGCCATAGATGTGAGACCTGAGGAACAAGAATTGAACCTTGGGGAACACGTGTGAGATGTGAACATGAAATGATGATTTTATTATCTCTCTATGAACTGCGACAGTTGATGGTGTAGTGTGAGTACACCTTCTGATCTTGTCTGGGAGAAGGTCTTCCAGGGATACAGCGGATTCCAACACCCAGAGACTGGAAGGCTTGAGTTTACTTAATAAAGTGTGTATGGTAGTGCACACCAGCACAGAAATCTGTACCTCATGGAGGAAGCTCTGTGAGGTAATCCTGCACAGGAGGGAGGGGAAGAGGGATCCTATCAGCTAAAGTTGTCAGAATCACCACTGATATTGGACATTACAGAGGATGAATACATTTAAAGTAAAGCAGTGTTCAAAAAGACCATGAGCTTGCTAGCCAAGAAAATGGAACAATTGAACAGATGCAGGAGAGGCTCATCTGCAATTTACTGTTAAGAAATCATGTTCTGAGACAGCAATGATGGCAATCAGTGCAAATGTAGTATTTTTATTTTTTAAATTTTTTTGGAAAAGTAATTTCTTTGAAATCTTTGAAATTAGCTATTTTCACTTGCTGGAAGATAGAGCAAATAGAATGTATAGTCTAACTAGGCATATACTAAATGAAATTAGTTTCCTAAAAAAAACAAGTGTGAAGCATGAACACAAAAGCATTGGTACACCGTGGTAGCAATGGTTTGTTACAGAGGGTCTAAGTCTTTTCCTTCCTCATATATGAGAAACAAAACGGAGCCTATTAATGTAGGCAAGTAAAAGTGAATTTTTGACAGCGATCTATTTACAGATGCTATTTTTGGAATTAGCTAATGAAATTGAGTATTCTGCAAAACTTTCATTATTAATTACTCTTATATTTCTTGCCGCTATTCTTTTGAGAGCATGATGTTTAAGGCTTTTAAAGAAGACATGTAAACAGACGTACATTTCTTTATTACTCATACAAATACTTTAATTTAGACAAATTTATTCATATATTCATACACAGTCTAAATACATTAAAATATATTTTCTTTGTTTATATTTAGTAAATTAAAATGTTTATCAAGCCAATATTGAGTAACAAGGATAAGATCGCACTCATAGTTATTTCTGATGATTTTTGTTAATGGGAAACATTTAACCAGTTGAACGGATTTAAATGAAGTTTAAAGTCCACTGTTTTACCAAATAGGCAGAGTGCTTCACAGCCTAGATTCAGTGGTTTTCTCTATTCGGACTCTGGGAAGAACTTTACTTCGGGAGTATGAACAGTTGTTAAGATCTCAGGCCGTGGCAGGTGTCCAAACTAAATACTCACATGGGTTATTTTTTCTGGATTTGGAAGCTACAGTATGCAAAAATACAAAACAAGTTTGTGGTTGGCTTTGATACTTTTTTCCCTTAAACTAAAGATACAGAAAGTGTGAATGTGTGATGGGAAGAGAGAAATACTCTGGATGTCCCCCACAAGGGTTTCTTGGTGTGTGTTTTTTTTTTTTTTTCCTTCAGAAATGAATGGTGGAAAGTGTCTTCAGTATAAGAATTGTAAGGCAAAGAGATTTACATTTAAGATTTTGTATTTGATGTTCTATGTTTTCACAGATTTTTTTTCAAATTTAGATCTGAGAAGTCAAAATCTCCTGTTAGTATCAGTGCAATTAGCCTTACAAAGATAAAGAAGTGTGTGTGCACTGAAACTTGAAGAAGAAAGTTCTTAAGCCCTGTGTGACCAATAGCAAATTGCTGTTTTCTGATTACAAACAAACAAACCTGAATGCTTAATATACCACTTTCCATTTTCCACTCATCAAGGAGGAGCTGGTAGGAAGGATTAATGAGGGTGTTAAAGACTTAGAGGAGAGAGTCCAAAATCAAAGAGATTAAGCAAACCTTATTAAAAGGGGAAAACAGAAATTGTACATGATCCTGTTGAAGTCATGAAGAAAGAGTTGTATAGTTTTGTAGCCATCTTGGAATAATGCTACTATGTAGGCTTTTTTTCCTTCCTACCATTTTTCATTGAGAGGTGAGATTCAGAGATTTGCCATAATATCAGTAGCTGGGGGGGCGGAACTGAAAAATAAATGTATGGATTTACTCAAATACACTGCTGTCGCTGCGTAGCCTTTATTATCAACAGTCCAGTGAAGATAATTCATACAAACTTGTATACTGAAAGATTTAGGACTTGGAAAATGAAGAAGAAAGAAGGCAAAACAACCATCACTTTTTTTTTTTTTTTTTTTCAGTTCATTTACAACACTTAAATTGAATTAGTCCCAAAGCTATGGCTTATAACAAAACCAAAGAATTGACATTTAAATGCACACAGTAATCTTTCTGAATAAAGATAAAATATCTAATATATTCTTGTAATTAAAGTAACTAACATGTAAAAAAATGAATAGATAAGAGATTGGGTACAGTTAGCCAGCATAGTATGAGTTGTGAATTTTACCCTTACATTCTGTATTTATATTGTATCTTATATTCCGTGTGAAGAGCAGCATGCAAACAACAACAAAATGCTGACTCTTTTTCATCTGCATTTTGTTATTATTACTTACGTATTTTTATATAGACCTAAATACAGTTTCAATGCAACAACTTTCCTGAGATATTTTTTTTTTTTTTAAAGTAGAAGGCAAGTTAGATGTCTAAGTTAAAGATAGCTAAGTGAGAGAACATAAATGCAGGCAACGGGACGCTGGGTCGTGTAGGCTAGAGATCAAAAGAACACAAATGTAGTGGATTTGCTCTCCATACATTACTAATTAGTACTGGCTAATAAAGACTTCAGTTACCTGTACCTATACAGCAGGACAGTTGTGATCCACATTACAGTCCCAGTTCCCCAGGTGCTCTCTTAGGACAAGATTCTGGGTGAAATCTGGGAGTGCAATCAAAACAAGTAAAACAAGTAAAGGCTATGTGGAAGTGCAGAGGGAAGAAATTACTCTCTACTTCCCACAAATAAGCGATGCCTGGCCACGTCCTTGAAGCAGGGCCTCAATGCATGTAGCTGGTGTTTGGGAGGAGGACAGACATTTTTGCAATGAGAGCCCACCCCTCCCCTCTTCTTCCTTTTTCCACCTTTTATTGCTGAGTGTGACATCATATGGTATGGAATATCCCTTTGGTTGGTTTAGGTCAGCTGCCCTGGTCATGTTTCTTTCTCGCTTGTTTGTGCACCCCCTAGGAGGGTTAGAGAGAGTCCTGATGCTGTGCCAGCACTTCTCAGCAGCGGACACAACACTGGTGTGATACCACTGCTGTTCTAGCTACAAGTGCAGAGTGCAGCGCTGTATGGGCTGCTGCAGGGAAAGTTAACATCCCAGCCAGACCCAGTACAAGGACTTGTGTAGCTTAACTGCGTTATACCTTCTTTCATGAAGCAGACATGCTGGAAAGTTGTAGTGTTGTCAGAAGATACTAGGAATATCAGAATCAGTGAGATGTCTAATAAATATTGTAAATTTTCAGTTGAGGAGAAGCCTCTAGATGACCAGCAATAGAGTGCAAGGACTGGTAACGTATCACGACCATAGGTATCCCCAACAACCAAGTTGTCATGCATAAGCAAAGACTTTCAAGGAAATAGAAACTTTGCTTTTGATGAGCTTTCTACTGGGCCTTAAGTTCTTTAAATAATTGCATTAGGTAGTGAGTTAGAGCCAGGAGGTAAAGAGGACCTGTACCTTTATCTCATCACTTAAATAAAAAAAAGGTCTTTGAGGGTCATGAAAGCATATATTCTTAGACAAATGGCTAAAGTGGTATTAATTCATCAAGGCCTTGTTACTTGCTTCGTTTGTTCTGTAATATTTTGTTAATTTAAGAGATTTATAAAAGACAAGAAGTAAAATAAACTGTAAAATTATTAAAATGTTTGAACAAGTGTTACTTTTCGTGTGTTGACAAAAGCTACTGTAAAATCATGTTAGTATGTGATCATGTATATGTGATCTGTATTGTCAATTGGCCAAAACCTTCTATATTATTTCCTTAGGAATTGCTTCAATGTTATAACCAGCAGAGCACCATCAAATAAGAACAAAAAAATATCTGTCCCTGAATAATATCTAGTATGTAGATTACTACTCTTTTTTGGTCAAACTGTACCATGGCTCAAGGCCCGGGTATAGCACTTTTTTGTTTGTTTTTGTTTGTTTGTTTTTAAACAGTATCTTGAAGACAGATTGGGAAGGAAGTGTTCTGTTGGGCAATTCACAGCTTTGCAATTCACAGTTATGAAGTGCAAAATTTGCCTCTTGGTAGGCTTAATAATAGATTTTTAGTAGTTTCAGAGTACTCAGTTACAGACTTTGTATCTCTACAGAAGGATTAATTTTTCAAGTACTGCTCTAGAAAAAGAGAAGAAAGCTGAAAAAGTGTTTTTGGAGGTCATTTAGTCGTATCCTAATTTTCTGCTCCAGAAGGAATATAAAAGGCATAACTAATAATTTAAAGTTTTTTTGGTGACGGAGAGTGCTAGAGGGAAGGAGAAATTGATGATTCTGTGTGCAAACCTGTCCAATCATATTCTAATATCCCCGCCCCCTTTTTTTTTCATGTGTGCATTTTACGTTCAGATTTAGAACAGCAGATGCATTCACTGTTGTTTGTCTTTCATAAATTTTTCCTTCAGGATTCTTCTCTTCTGGTCGGCACTTAAACATTCATCTCATTGACACGATCTGTTGCTTACCACTGCTTAACCTTTCTTGAATAAAGCCCATTATAGAGCCTAAACCTGTTGTTTTAAAGCTGTAGACAGATTATCTTTCCCAGATCCAGCTGTGCTAATTAAGGGCTATGTAGCTGCTAGCTGTTCTTTACTACCAAGAATGCCCAGTGTGTTACCTGTTCCACTCATGGAGCAGTTTGTGAACACTCCCAATGTCAGATAAAACTGGCTGAGGTTACACTTTTTTTTAGATGCCTTGCTCTTAAGCAAGTGCAACTAACTGTGCTTTAAGTGAATCAGGAAGAACAAAAACTTTTTGCATGGCTGCAGGCCTCTGACAGGACTAGTTTTGGGCATGGCTGTTTAGAGAATGAATGTCTGTTTACTAGCTTTCTTGAACAAGAATATTACTTTGTCATCTCTCTCCAGACTTAGATCTGAATACAACATCTGACATTACATTTGTGTTAATACTGAGATATGAGAGCTTGGGCACAATAACTTGTATGTTTGTTACACAGTGACATAAAAATGACTCCATTGCATATTGACTGGTAAACAGAGGATGACAAAGCCATAAACGTCACTTTAGTAAGAAAAGAGAGTATTCCTATGTAGCAAGGGTAAAGTGATAAGAATCTGACTTGTTTTGTAAAGTCAGATTTTAAAAATGAACAATGAAATTGCTGTGTAAGACCTGTGGAGTTATATAAGAAATATACATATAAATATATAAAATACAGTTTGACTAAACCAAGATTCTTTTTTTAGGGCATCCAAAATGGATCTCAAGACTGCTCTGGAAGAATGTTCAATGGCACTGAATTTATTTCTAAACAATAAGTTCTCTGAAGCCCTTGAATTACTTCGTCCATGGTGAGAACATGTTATTTGCTTACATTACTGTAAACAGATAGTGTGAAATGTGGTAAGTGGTAGCTGAAGATTTATTTATAGTTCTGAAGATAATAACTTTCATTTATTTCCTCTTTTCCAAAATCATATCCCAGTATTCTGGGCCTTTAGCAATGCACATATTTCTCCTTAAGTCCATCACAGACCTGTTAATGAAGCACTTAATTGGTTTGTTACATTTTACCATTCAAGTTGTCTTTTCTAGTGCATAATGAAAAAATGGAAGAACAAGACCTTATCCAATGCATCTTTGATCAGAGAATTTGTGCAACAGAGCTGCTTTTTGAGCAGATTAGTAAAGCTAATTAGGAAAACTCTGAATTCTCTTTCTAATGCTTTTTAAATTACATCTGTGTGACAGTAGCGTTTACTTTTAAATCAAACCTTTCAATTTAATGTCTATCTTCTGCCCTGTTGCATTTGCTCAGTGTAATTAAGTCTTCATAAATTGATGGACACAGTTATGTAGCATGTTCTAGAGAGTGTGTGTGCTTTTGCTTTCATACTAACACTGTAATAAGAACAGTGCTGATAAACTTGGAAGTAATATCAATGGTTTATCTACTTGCTCTGTTTGTTGTTCTGACTTTCAAGTTTTTGAAAGCACTCTCTTACCACTTCCCTGAGTTAAAATACAGAGGGGGCAGATCCCTTAGGAGTAGTGCTGAAGCCTATAACAAACGGTACAATCTAATTTGTTCTGGAAGGTGTTGCTAATAGTCATGCCAAATCATCTGCTGGGCCTCTTTCCATATCCGTATCCATTACAAGTGTAGGTAGCTAGAGGATACTGAAAGGTTGGTTGGGTGAAGGTAGCTGACCTGTGACTGTGGGGAAAAGCAATCCAGGCAGCTGGGATCAGATTCAAATCTGTGGTCCTTTTCCTGTCTGCCTCCTGAAGATGCATGTTGTGGGTATTTCAGTCAGGGGTTGTGTAGCACATGTAGGTAGAGTGGCATAAAGTTCTTGCTCTGTTGTTCGGTAATAGTAAGATGGGGTAAAAATGATGTGTTGGTGATTTTAAGAAGGTAGACTACAAAATTACATGTAGTAGAGCAGCATTTTGAGAACTCCCAGCTGCACTTCTGTATGCTAAAACTTTATTTTGGGTATTACTGCAAAATACTTAGTACCACACGCAAGGTTTGTGCATGTGTGTATTAATAAATGCACATACATATATTTCCAAAATTTTAATATATTTTTCCTTATATCTGTTATTTTGTCTTATAAAATAAAAAAGCTCTGTAATTGATAGCCCATTTTATACTGCATTTTTTTTTTACATATAATGAAGTGTTTGTTTTAGTTGACGTATGCTATGAAGAAAAATAATATTAAAAACTCCATGGTTTCAGTACTTTGAGTTCCTGGCAGCTAATAGACTCTGAGCCTCTTATACAGCATAGTCAGCTAATCTACAAAGGAGGACTTAGCCCAGCAAAGAAACAAAAAGCCACCTTTCAAAAAGTAAAAACCCAATTGTTTTACAAAAAATAGGACTTTAATGAAAGTTAGACTTGAGTCTTTGAAATACCTAAATAAAAATAAGGGAAAGAGTTGACATCTCTAAAAAAGAAACATCCCAAGGATCTGTCTCACTTTCATCTGTTGAAGTTCTCTGTCTTCAAAACTGTGCTTGTGGTGTGGCTCATTGATTGAAAAAACATGTTGAGGAAACTGGAGAGGATCTAGCAAAGGGCTAGCAGGATAGCTAGAAAACTAATACATATGACTCCTGAGATTGCAAGCTGAGCTTGTTTCCGTTCGGCAAAAAAGACTTAGGGGATTAATCTAATAGTGGTTTGTAGCTATTGAGGGGAAGTTGCAAAGACAGAGACAGTCTTATCCATAGTGGCAGATGGTAAAAGAAGAGGCAGTTGCCACAAGTGGAAGCTCAGGAGGTTCAAACTGGTCATTAGGAAAAAGTACATTGAATAACTAGTACAGCACCAGAGCAGTGGGCAGACTTCATTTTCCTGAAGCTTTCAAAACTCAGCTGGTAGGTTTCACTCCAGTTTCCCTTTTCCAACAGTTGCTTTGATTGTGTGATCAATTTTTTTTTCAATGTTGTGAAAGCCAGGCTGATTCAAAGTAGCCTTTTATGCAGGATTGAGCACATGAGTACTGGCCTTTCACAGATGCAGGTTGTTTTATCTCTATATCAGTAATTTTATAAGGATGTCCCTACCTCTTACGTTAAGTGAAAGCAGAGCTGAAAGAGTATTTATGTCAAGGCATAATTAGCTAAATTAAACAGATATGCCAGTGGACTATAAATGGGAGTATAATTAAGTGCAAATGTTTGTGTAACCCAGTTTGGATGATAGGTACGCTATTTTCTGGGACTTGCTGGAAGTCCCTTGTGGAGGTAGACAAGTAGCACTGTGCTGAAGATTGTATTTACTAGGTTACGTCCCTAACTCTATTTTCTTGCTTTATTCTTCTGTCTTTACACCCACTCATGTAGGTGTCTCAGACAGCATTTAATTTCGTCTTTTAATTTAAATTTTGGGAAAAATACACAATACTTGTATGTTTGCTGTAGGTCTAAAGATAGTATGTACCATGCCCTTGGATACAGCACTATTTTAGTTATGCAAGCTGCTATGACCTTTGAACAACAGGATATACAAATGGGAATTTCTACAATGAAAGAAGCTTTGCAAACCTGCCAAAGGTAAACTTGAGAAATTTATATTTATGAGGTACTTTTTTTTGAGGTTCCTCATTTATG
>CM021797.1:33327884-33341390 GCA_011076525.1 Nettapus auritus | reverse complement strand
ATGAGGTACTTTTTTTTGAGGTTCCTCATTTATGAGCGTTTTTTTTTTTTTTTTTTTTTTTTTTTTTGTATGCATTATGGTAAATTGTAATGTTGTAATTTCACTGATAGGGCCCTGCCCTTTTCAGTATGCAGAAGAGTATAAACAGATATAAGCAAATGCTTAATGTTTGTAATGAACTACTTTCTAGCTTCTAAAATGCATTCCTTTTTTGCATGTAGAGTTTTGTCTTCAGCTTCTTAATAAGGCTGAGGTGTTTGTAAATAGCAGTGAATGCGTTTTTGTAATGGCATACCTTAAGATAAACCATAACCTTATAATATGAATAATTGAGATCTGTTAAAACTAAGATGTATAACTGATATGGGATGTCCAGTGTAAAATTCCATATTTGACATAAATACGTCAGTATTTTATGACCTTTTATGTTCTGTTTTTTGTTGAAAATGTAGCTCCTTGATTTTCATTGTAATTCTGAGACCAGGTTTGAGAACAAATGGAAGAATAACTTGACTTCAAATTTTTATGTTTTTTTTTTTTTAAGTGGCTTGCCCAGCATCCTAAAGAACTCTGCAGCAGTTTTGTTAATTACTTTGTGTGATGTTTTCTCAAAAGTCTGTTTTAAAAGCTAGGGGTCCAGTGAAAAATTATTTAGCATGTGATACATGTGATTCATTCCCCAGCAGTGTTCTTGCATGTAAGCTGAGTTAGGCGGGAACCCCGTGGTTGGAACTGGGGAATGGTATGCTCTTGTATACTTAGCATAGATTAAATGCATACTTGAAAGGTAATTTAAGGTTGCATAGGCTTCTGGACCTGTTACGGCCATTATTAGACTAAAAAAATTGTAGCTATTGACCTTCCTAAGAATGTCTACAATTTGTGGTTGGAAATAGTTAAGAATTGTAAATAAGTTCTTGTTGAAATGTCACTTATGCTCCATGGGTTTCTTTTCTTCCATGTATGACTGATTCAGATTCAGGAAAAGAAACACAGTGGTAGAGTCCTTGTCCAATCTAGTTTCTAAACAGTCAGTGGATCAGTTGAGTGAAGGTAAGTGGTTTATAATACAAATAAAATAACAAAATGAAAAAAGCTCAAGAACACCCAGCCAACACACACTAATATACTTAACTCTTTAATTTGACTTCAGTGTCTTACAGTTAAAAAAAAACAACCAAACAAAACAAAACAAACAAAAACAAGAAACAACCCCCTCCCTCCCTCGAAACCCTGTATGTTCCATCTTCAAATATTGCAGAGTCCTTTGGGAGCAGTGCTGCTTAGTGCACACTTATGTGTCCTTTTCAATGCATAGTTTCATGAAATGGTGTACACAGGCTTATTTGTTAGACTGAGCATGCATGATGAAGTAAGAGAGCAATGCTTTTGACAATCAGTTACAGGACTGTGGAGAGTTTTTTTTTTTTTTTTTTTTTTTTTTTAATAGACAATTGCCAAAAGGTTTAAGAATCATTGCTCCTGTGGAATAAGTCCTTATCCTTAGTTGTATTTGAATCTGAATATATTAACAAGTTTTGTGCTTGTCTGTTTTGCCTTAAGGTGTTTTGGGAAATGGTATCAGTACATTGTTCATGGCTCTGAAAATGCTGATCTACTATTTCTGATTCAGGCAGAATCAAGTATGCATTTTTTTCTAACCTGACACAAAAGAACCCTCTTTAATACTGGACACATCAAACTCACCATGTGTGCATTGTACATACAGCAGCCTTACGCATGTGGCTGGTCTTGCAGCATGCAGTTACTCTCACTGCAGAGTAACTTGTGTCATGTGTGTTAAGTCAAATGCTCTCTAGTGCTGCATGAGGACAGAAAGTATGCCTGGGGCTTTCAGATTGCTTAGCATGACTCAGTAAAAACCTGTTCGTAACATCCTACTGGACTTAGGAGACAGCTGAGCTATTGTGAATGTTACTGTTCGTCTGCAGAAGTTTTCTAAGACATGGAAGGAGTGTTTGAGGAACTAGTTGCTTTAGGCTGATTTTTAAACATAGTATCAATGCAAAGTGCAGGAGATCATCCACCAGAACGGTAAGTAGATTTTGCCAAAGGCTGGAGACAGCTCTGGCAAAATCAAGGTTTTTGTCTGAGGAGAGGTGAAAGAGAAAACTATTTTTAGCTAGATTCTCAATTACTAGTTCTGATGGGATCTGTTTGTTACAGCTGCTATCCAGCAGTTACCAAAAGAGTAACAGCAGAATCCTACTTTTTTCTTGGCAGCATTTTATTTGTTCCATTGACCTCGAGATGAGAATATTGACAACAGCTATGTTGACAGTAAATAACTTTTCTTTCTTGTATAGAGGAAATGCATGCTGAAATCTGCTATGCTGAATGTTTACTGCAGAAAGCAGCTCTCACCTTTGTACAGGTAAATCAACTGTTAATTTTGTATCTCTGTGTAACAGTTTAATGTAAGGATGTTCATGCTTGTAGAACACCATCCCCACAATAGATACGTTATTTAAAAAACGAACTTCTTCCTATTGGAATAAATGTTACTTCATGACAGTGATTGAAAGCACAGCAAATGCTTTGCTATCCAGCAAAACTTTTGCTTTTTGTTTTGTTTCCATGAATAACCAAAGAAGTTATTGTTACCCAGGAATGAAAAACTGAAGGTATCATATAGATGGTAGATTTAAATTATAATGCCATCACTTCTAGAATAGTCTAGGACTTCTTCAAAAAAGACATACAAATATGAGGAAATGTATGAGGAAATCTCGTTTTGAAGTGCAGTTTTTTTTTTGTTTGTTTGTTTTTTTTCCACAAAAAAGAGTGGAATGCTTCCAACTCACAATATTACACCAGATGTGTGCTTGTCTTTAATTCAGTATCACTCTCTCTGCCCCTTTGAAATATTGTCAGGAACAATATAGTAATGAATTATTATAAAATAGGCATTGTTGACATAATGTTCACAGAAGGATCTGCAGTTTGCTGCTGTTTTATGCTTCTTGTTTAGCTTGTGTGTCAGAGACTTAGTGATCTAAAAATTGGCTAGAAAACAGGCGTCGTTTCCTCATACTTTCATTGTTTGTGTGGATGTTCAACAAATGCTTAATTAACATATTTTAGGTAATTCCTTCAGATATAAATTATGAGGAAGCAGTGAAGCACAGAGACATATTAAGAACAGACAGGCCTAAAAGGTTAATTTGGCTCAGCTTTATAAACCACTTAATACAATACTTAGGCCAGAAGTGTCAAGAAATGTTAGTAGTGGAATGCCAGTCTTATAACTGCCTTTCTCTTTTCCTAATCAAACAAGAGCAAACCACTTTTTGGTTGTTTGTTCGCTTCTTGATTTTGTTTTTAAGCATGAAAGCTTTTTAAAATATGTCTTCAGTTTTGGGACTGTATGAAATGAAATACCTTTAAGGGCAGTGTATCCTTTCTCTAAAGCAGCATCTGCCAGTCCATCATTTCAGTTCCATTGCAGTTTGCTGTAATACCCTACTCTGCTGATTGCTGCTCTCTCCTGCTTAATTGTTAACCATCTTGCTATTCGGGAACTTAATTTTGATGGCTAATAGATTGTGGCTTTGATTTTTTAGAGGTCAATAAACACGTGTTGGGTAGCGCATGTAGTTACTGTTTTAGCAATGGGAATTCATCTGTTTAGGGGATTTTTTGGTTTATCTTCTGCCAGGTCTCAGTCTTGCTTGTGTGTGTCAGAAACGGCTTTCCAAAATTTTTGTAAAGATTCCTACAGCACCATCTGGTGGAAAGTTTTCTTTTTTTCACTTAGATGCATTGGAAATTTAGTTGATAGTAGTAGTAGCTCTGACCACTGTGCTTCTTTTTAGGTAGTAAAACTTGTCACATACAACAGAAAAATGTTTCCCTAACAACTTAATGCATTTGCTAACTTTAGTCTTAGAGATTATTCTAATAACTGAAATGCATTTTTAAAATTTCCAATGTCTTTTAAGTTCTAAATCAATTAAAATGTAGCTTGAAGACTATGTCTGTGTATATGTAATAACTAAAAACATATTTTGTATCATTAATATTTTTTGTTTCAGGATGAAAATATGATCAACTTTATCAAAGGCGGCCTCAAAATTAGGACAAGTTATCAAATATACAAGTAAGTCCTTAGAAAACACTGAAATTCAATGTTGGTATAAGGAGATGCATTAATGCTTCCAAATTAATATATATATGTGTATATATATATAAATTATAATGATTATACTTCATATAATTTCTAAGTCATCTTTCCCATCTCCCCCCTCTTTTCCTGTATCAAAAGAGAATGTCATCAGGTGCTACAGATGACTCAGGGGAACAAAAGCAAAAATGAAACTTATCACCAATTTGAAGGAGGAGTAAAACTTGGAATCGGAGCATTCAATTTGGTATGACTCTTTCAGATTGTATAAAGTCCATTGTAATAATTCTTTAGGATTCTTTGCAAATAGGGTACTGTAATCCTATTTTTAAAATGTTTATAGAAAGTTTTAACAGCAGAGATGCATGTTTTGTAGCTTCTTTGCAACATTAAAAGCGTAGTGGCTTTTTGCATGCATGCATCAGTGTCATACTGTAGATTGGCACTGCAAATTAATGTAGATCATGAGAAAATTTGGGAGAACAAGCGGTAAGTTACTGGATTTTTACAAGAGACAACTGGATACATCTGCTAGTGTTTTTATTGACGGTTTACTACATTGTCTTTTCGCATACGTCATGGCAGCAGTGAGAGTGGATTTTTGCTGGTATTTTAATTTCTGTATCATTCCAAACTGGAGCTGGCCAGTTCTGTGTATGGTCAGAAGAACTCAGCTTTATCTGCACCTGTCAGTTTTTAAAACCCAAGCAACTGATAGATGTCTCTGTACACAAGTGCTCAGATCTCTCCTATTCTTCATGAAGTCGCCTCAGCAGGAAGCTTAACAGAAAAAGTCTGTTCTGGGCAGTGACTAGAGTGACTGGAGCTTACAAAAACTAACTTTCAAATAGACCTTCCAGTAATGTTTTCTGAAAATATGGTTGTGATATTTAAAGTTTTCTGTTGTGTTGAATGTGGAGATTGCAGCCACAAGAGGAGCAAAAAGTACATGTAAAGAAGGGTAACAATAGCCAATACTTCTAAAAGAATAGCTTTCTGGTCTGCTAATTCCATGCTTCTAAAGTAGGAACAAGTAGAATTTTGTATACCATTCAACTGGGAGTCAAGGAAGATAACAATTGTAGATTGTAAGTGCAACCAAAATAGATAATACTTTCTTCTGATTCCATATGGCTCAAATTTTTTGAATAGTTCTGATCAGCTGATGACAGAAGTATCATTATCAGCAAAAATACAGATGGACTCTGTCTTGCTGATTCTATGCTGGCTGATCATAAAGAGTCTGAGTTTTCCTTAAGCTGCAAACTGATTGCATGTTGTTGATCATGCATGTCTATTTTTGAGTTCTTTTGTGTTTTTCTTTTTCATTGATGTGTAATGGCATTTAATATAGTAGTTAACATTTTTGGTTGAAGCTTATAGTGATTTTACATTTTCTTTTGAATGCATATATTTTTTATATAACTTATTTTTGTTTGAAATGAATTACAGATGCTGTCACTTTTACCAGGAAGGATCCTCCGACTTTTAGAATTTATTGGATTTTCTGGCAATCGGGTATGGGATTTGGTATTTTATTTGCTTTTTCAAATTAGACATTGCTCAGGTAATGATTGGGTGTGTTTCTTATTATACATTTCACACTAGATGTATAATGGTCTACATAGCTGATTAGTATTTTAGTGTTATTAAATAGATAAGTAGGTTAGATTATGCAGGCAAGAAAGCGCAGATGGTGATATTTGACTCTCGAGCAAGCAGGGGAGATGGCCAGTTTGCTTCAGAGATGGTTCCCTTCCCGTTTCCCCCTTCCCATTTCCTCCCCTCCACTTCTCCCTTCCCCCATTCCCTTTCCCGTTTTTCTATATTTTGCAGCCCTTTACAACTCCTTTTGCCGCCTACAAAAAAATGAAAAAAAAGCAAAACACAGAAAAGAGTCACCTTATGGTCTTATTGCTCTTAGCTTGTCCACAAGTACATTTTGTTTATATAAAATCAGACTTCAGTAGAGACCTTTTCGTTCTGTTTATTCCTGTAAAAATTCAAGTTCACTGAGCTTGATGGAGCCCTTTGACAATGCACATTAGTGGCCTGACTGAAAAGGTGATAAAAGCTGAAAGGAAAGCTGAACAATTTTGTAGTAACACCACATTTTTGGTATGGTGCTTGAATTCTCCTGTAACTCAACAAGTCGCTATACAGTAAAACTTTTTTTTTTTAAATCAAAACTGTTTTTTTTTTTTTCAATCAAAACTGTTACAATCTGTTTCTGAAGAGCAGCTGCTCTTAAGAAGGGAAACTTTGAGCTCGTCTTGACAATCCCCAGTCAAGTTGTCGTTTAGTGGGAATAAACTGGAATGGATAGGAAAATGTTTCATATGTAAGAACTGAATAAATCTGCACGAATCTTTTTAAATACTCAGAAATTGGATTGTAATTTATGAAAACACTGTATAGAAGTTGGTGTGTTAGTAGAGCTAATATTTGGACCAGAACCTCAAAATAGTGGCTGACTTGACAGGAAAAAGTTAAGGATAACCAGGTATTTCTCGAAAGGAAGACTCTTGCCTAGAAGTAGCACTGAAGAAGCTGAGACAGTTTCCTACCAAACATAAAAGATATTCTAAAAGGCTCATATCCAGAAAATAGTGGAGAAAAGATTCAGACCTGTGTGGATGCATGGTCTATGACATTGATACTCCACCAAAGTAATTAAATGCATGGGTAATTTTATTCAGCATTGACTTAATTTTCTCCTTGCTGAGTGCTCTCAGCTGTGTCAGAACTGTTTTGGTAGAATATTGTGTGGTATCTTAGATAATGAAATGCTGAATTATGAAATACTTGTATTTTTAAAAGGATAAACAATTCAGGTGAGCTAGAAATTATTGAGAGTACTATAGTACTATACTGATAACTAATTCTTCATGTGTTTGTATTTTTTCTTAGGAGTTAGGCCTTCATCAACTACAGGAAGGTGCATCTGGCAGCAGTTTGAGGGCCATTCTTTGTACTTTCACCCTGCTGGTTTATCATACTTACGTCTCCTTAATCCTTGGTGAGTCCCACTGTGTTCAGTCATGCTACACATTATGATATATATTCTGCTTTTTGAACTGAACTTAGAAACTGTGGCTATTAGTTTTGTAAGAGGAGTTTGCTATGTACTTAGTTACGATCTGAAAGTCATGCCTTTAACAAAGCTATAATTGAAAAAAACAGCAAAGTAGATATTGTTATATTGTTATATTGACAACTTATTCAATTTGAAGGGCTATCTCTTCACGCAACAGCAAAATATCAGAAAATACTTCTCAGTTCAGACAAGTCCTTATAAATTTACGTTAGATACAGAGAAGACTATCTCCCACGAAGAGGTCTGTACTCCTGAATAATCTACTTGGAGGCTCAAATGTGAGGAAATAATTGCTTTTGCCACATGAACGTTGCTATTAATTCTGTACGTGTCTTTGACATACATGTTTATGTTCTTTAGTTTCAAATCATTTCAGTCCTTGTCCCTTAGGCTCATCAGGAAATTAGGGTTAACTTCATTTCTTTCAGATTCACCCTGTTACTTTGTAACTGAGCTCAAAATTAGTAAAGGGGGCAGCTGAAGAATGTTTTCATAACTTGCTAGAGCAATTGCAGGGACTTGAAAATGGAAAAGGAATTTATAATGGAACGGTTTAAAGAATATTCATATAATTTAACCTTTGTCTACTTACAGGCATTTGTTATCTTAAAACCTATTATTTCTTGCAGGAAAATAACTGATTTTTATAGAAACATAGTATGATCAAATAATATTTCTGCTTTTGAGTAGAGGTGGTCATTCTTTAATTTATTCAAGTCATAAATAAGATTTTGAAACCACAATCTTAATCTGTTACACTGCCTTTTTTTTTTTTTAAAGTAGACTAAGGTTGGTTTGTTGTGATTTCTAGGTACAGGGGACACCAACCTTGAGGAAGCAGACAGTCTCCTCGAACCCTACCTCCAGAAGTTTCCAAATGTGTGTATTCTCAATAAATTTTGTAATAGTAAGGTATTTCCTTAAGCTTGAAGTAGTAACTAAGTGTTTTTCTCCTTTCCTTTCAAGGGTTCCATTATTCTCTTTTATGCTGCCAGAATAGATATACTGAAAGGAAATTTTGAAAAGGTAAATCAATTGTTTTCTTTTTAAGATTTTTATTTGTACAGTGTTCAGCTTGGGGTGAAAAAATATGTATGATTCATCTTAGTAACTATTTTAGTTGGGCTGATAATTACGCTCATTTTCCTGTTTGTGTTTAGTGTTACTATTGATTCTAGCTCTTACTCTAAGATAGGCTGAGAGAGAAGATTATTTCATTTTTCTAGTCAAGAATGTTCTCTGCTTGGGTGCTACAAAGGAATTTGCTCTATAATTAAATGTGGCTCTGTCGTGGAGATTGAACCTGTAATTGAACCAATTTTCGTTATTCTTACTTATCTAAATCCTAGGCACAGTTAATGTTCCAGGAATGCATAGCAGCCCAGCAAGAATGGAAGCAGATTCATCATCTCTGTTACTGGGAACTGATGTGGTGCTACACATTCCAGCAGAACTGGCTTCAAGCATATCGGTATGCGGACCTGCTCAGCAAAGAGAACAGGTGGTCTAAGGTAAATGAGCAGGAAGATATTACTGTGTTACACTTGTAGCTTCTCCATAGTTAAATATGCATTTTGGTGTGCAGAATCAGTGTAATTTTTCCTTTTTTATAAACTCAAAAGCAAAGGGACAGTGGAACCAAATGGTATGTTAAGTTGTGTGGATAAGGGGGAATTTTGTTATCATACCATTACTAGAAATGCTTCAGTCTTGGGGTACTTACCAGAATTAAGAGAAAGAAGAGGGAGAGGAAAGCTGTTAACTTGCAATTGTAATTTCTAATATTTGTAATAAAACTTGGCAGAAGAAAAGGTATGTGTTTGTTAATTATAAAAAGACAAAAGAAGGCATAATAGGCAGATGCCTTGTGACATACACACCAAAAAAGGCTGCTGGAGACGAGGTCTCATGAAGGGTAGTCTTTTTTCCTTGTAAAAACTGTTCTCACAGTATGACCCCAGTGCAACATACAAATGTACATCCTTTGTCAGTTCTTTTCTAGGTTGTTCTTTTATGCTTAGTGGAAAATGAGATATGGCCAGTTTTTGAAAAAAGGGGAAGAGAATATCATATTCAGTGTGAAGTGTAAATGTCTTGAATAGAGTTATGGATGTTTCTTTTCTTCTCTGAAAGGTCCAGTTACTGAACTTTCCTTGATTCAATTCTCAGATATATATATTTTTTGTTTGTTTTGTTTGTTTTTTAGCTTATCTCTACACATAACAGATCAGATGACATTCCTGGACTTGAGAATACTTGTATCTGTCATTAACCTATTTTTTTATCAGTTATTTAGATAGTATATTGTCACATTCTTTGCATAAAAGATCTTTAATATTGACTACCTTATTAAGAATATTAGCAAATATGCTGAAAATAAAATAATAAATTATGTGAAAAAAGAGATGCATGGCTAAACTTCAGTAGTTCCACCTGCATGAGAATTACTGGAAACACTTCACTGTAACAGTTGGAGTGAGAGATTTCAGTCCTTATTGTATGGATTGAACACAACAAATTAGATGCAGTAATATGTGGATTTTTCTTTTTGAAACAGGCCATATATGTATTCCAGAAAGCAGCAATTTTATGTATGCTTCCAGAGGAAGATTTGAAAAGGACTGGTGAGGACATTGTGTCTTTGTTCAGGTAAACATTTATAAAATAACTATATAAATTAAACATTTATAAAATAACTAGAAGTGCAGTTGTGATGTCCCATCCCCATTCCTACCCTGCAAATGTTTTTGACTTAAATCTTTGTCTTGTATCATTTGCTCCCTACTTATGAACAGCATTTTTTCTGCTTTTCTCATTATTTTTAGCATCACATTGTTTAAACCATTGCTTTTATTAGCAACATACATCCTGCATATGCAGGCTGTGTGGTGTGGAGAACATAATATTTTACTAACTGAAATAAAAGCAAATATTTAATATTTTACTAATATTAAGGAAATTATGTATTTAGGCAATCATTAAGTATTTAGGAAATACTTAATATTTTACTAAATGAAATAAGAGGAAAAACTACATAAAGTGAACTGTCATAACCATTTTTGTCTCCTTTTAGACAAGTGGAAGGTCTAAAACAGAGAATTGCAGGAAAATCTATCCCAACTGAGAAGTTTGCAGTAAGGAAAGCTCGGCGCTATGCATGTTCTCAACCAGTGAAGCTGATATTACCTGCCTTGGTACTTATACTTGCTTTCTAGTTGTCCTTTTTGAATGGGGAAAAAATGAGTATGATTTCTTACATAGGGAAATAGTATTATAATTGGGTACTATGTGTCCAATAGTTGCATTTTTATTTATTTTTTATTTTTAAAGAATTATTGGCATTCATGCAAACGGAATGGCGTTGGGATTTTTGTAAAAGGTAGTAGGGGCTCAGTAATACTATCAACTAGCAATCCAAAACCAAGGCCAAATTTTCCATGTGAAAATTCAAACACATAGAGCATAACATGTTGTAACTACATGGAGCTGAAAGTCACCTGCAGATCTACATTGGTTTCTATCATGTGTAAACACATGTTATTTACTGTGACAGATTCTCAGTGAGTATCCCACAGGCTCATTAGGAAATTGACAACTTCAGTTCTTTCTGTATCATCTGTTCGTCTGGTGAAAATGAATTTTTTTTTTTTTTTTGTGTTGAATCTGAGTAAAAGGTATAGAAATTAATACTGTACAAATTCTGTTCTAATTTCACATGCTTTTAACTTCAGAAGGCATTAGTAGTGCACAACCTGTTTGTATGTACACCGTAATGATACTTCGTATATATTTATGCTGAGATTTTGGTATATGGGTAATTTAGCAACTACTGGAAGTGGAAAAAATCATTTGAGAAGGATTTTCTTACATTAAAGCTCATTAATATAGAAAAAGAAGTCCAAATAAAGTTCATCCAACAGTTTAAAATTTCATGGGTCATGTGTTTGATTTTGTTTACTCAATTATGTTTTAAGACCTAAGTAATAGAGTTGACCTGGGCTTCTACAGCACAGTGCTGTTCAGGTATGTATATGTATTTTTGGTCTTGCTGTCAAATCTGATATCTTTAAATATAAGAGTTTTTCCACCATGGGTTAATAAAAGAAAACATAGTGTATTACTATAAGAAATGCAAATTAGACAGGACTATAGAACTGAAATGAGTCTAGCATAATGTAGTTAGTTGGTAGTGTCAATAACACTTTCTTTTAGACTTCAGTAGAACCAGTTTTTTTCTCCCTCTGAAAAAAACACATAGCTACAGCAGAAATATTTCAGTGATGTATTTGTTTCAGAATGACATCAAGTTTCATATTTCACAGGTGCAATTACAATGCAAAGTGATAAACAACATTATACTATATTGTTTGTGATGATTGAGTAGAGATATTAGCAAAGATTTTTCTTGGTTGGAATTAAATCTGCATAAATATTCTCTCATTCTCTTTAAATTTTATCATGTAGTACATTAAGTAATACATTAATCAACTGTTTTGTTTACTTTTGCACTAAAGCGTCTGGGAAGCTTTTTCTGGGATTTATCTTGATTTTTTAAAAAAATAATATTTGGAGGAATATTTTAGAAGCAGTTGTTGGATGTATGTACTAGAAACATTTTTATCTTGGAAGTTTTATCCACTTAACTGCTGTTCCACCTGGAATTTAGAAGCCTATGAATTATAACATCTATATATATATAAACACATGTATGTCTGTGTGCATGCACGCACATATATACATTTATAATATATATTGCATCCTTTATGAGAAACCTTTTTCAGAATGGTCATTAAAACACACGTTACTCAACATTCATCACACAATCTTCACAAACTTTGCTTATGTCAACAAAAAGAATTCCCCACACCAAACTCAACATCATCACAACACTGACAAAGATGGACAATTTACACACTTTCACCCCCTACTACTTCACCACATTACAAGAACACAAATTCACCACAATTATCACTCGCTCTAACAGCATCCAGTCCATATCTCCAGTTCCTTGAGCCCCAGTTCCCTGAGGTGCCAGAAAGGACTGTGGTGGTTTCACATAGATGGGCAGCTAAACTGGACCACACCACTCTCAATTCCCCTCCTCAGAAAGTTAGGAAGAGAAAATATGATGAAAAAAGTAAAGCATGTGGGTTGATACAAGGACAGGGAGGTCGCTCACCAATAACCATCATGGGCAAAAGAGACTTAGCATAAGGAAGATTAATATAATTTATCACCTATTGCTAACAGACTAGAGCAGTGAAACTATTAAAAATAAAACCTAAAAACACCATACATGACCAATGTTAATTTGCCTCTTCTGTGCACAGATACTCTAATGCAACTGTAATTAAATGACTTTAAAGACAAATGTGATTGTCTTTGTAAACTCACATGTAACTGACCAAGTGTCCAGTACATATTGTGTGGTAATTTGAAGTAACATGGATACTTTTATTCTTGGGTTTCTTAACAGTGAGTGTTAAACTTTGAAACATTCCATATTGTTTAAAATAAGTTTTTGAAGGCAGTATTTTTATTTACTCAAACTATTGCATAACAGCCTTCAAAGGGATACTCTTCAGTTAAATATTTATGCAATTCTACGGGTGTCTTTGCTTTTTTGTCAGGAAATGATGTATGTCTGGAATGGCTTTGCAGTTGTGGGCAAAAGAGGAGACCTCACTGAAAATTTATTGGTGACAATTGAAAAAGAAGAAACTGCTCTACAAAATGAAACTAGTAAGTAGTTGATTAAGATGGAAATAACAAGCTAGTAAGAAATGTTGACATTTTTCTTTGCTTCTGTTTTAGAAATGTTATGTTGCTGACTTAGGCAATGTACTGTTAAATCTGGTATGAAAATTTTGGAGCTGCTTAAACTTTAGTGCTGATTCCTCGGTATGCCCTTTATCAAGCTTGATTAATGCTAGGGTAGAATATACAAAACTCAAGAATTTGAGACTATTACTTACATAATTTAACTGAATCTTACTAAGACATTACACTCTCAGAGAATGTCCTTAGACCATAACCCACTAATTTTTTAAATGTCTGAAAAATACTTTTGCTGAACCAGTTTATATCATACTTCATACAGAGGGACACATACTTAGCAGAATATGACTAAGTATGAAAGAGAGTACAAAGTATTATGCATGATTCTGTTTTTTTTTTTTTTTTTTTTTTTTAAAAAATGCCCAAAACTAAAACGTGGGGGACGTAAAAAAAAAAATTTTTTTTAAATTAATAATTTGACCGTGGA
>CM021797.1:33305887-33327784 GCA_011076525.1 Nettapus auritus | reverse complement strand
TTTTTTTTTTTTTTTTTTTTTTTTTTTTAAACATCTGCCAAAGTCTAACGTCTGGCAGCTGTAAAATAAAATGTATTTTTAATTAGTAAGCTTTGACCGTGGATTTTGATCTTGATGTTTAAGAAGCATAGACATTTAAGGTAATATGGAATGTATCAGACCACAACTTCTTACGGGAACTTAATTTCCTTGAGGAATAAAAAAGTTGTGCTGCAGAAGTACGTGGAATTATTTACTGTTCCTTAAATCAGGCTTTATCAGGTTGCTCCTGTTGTCTATTATGTGAGCTTCTCAGCATATTTCTCCTATGAATTATTCTAAAATTAATAATTACTAGCTTTTTAGTAATGGTAATTCACAAGAGCAGTTTCTATTGAACCCAGATTTTAGTCATACTTATCAATAATTTAGAAAGTTAGCTTACCCACATTATTAAAACATGTAATGAGTTTTGGAAACACTAAATGTAGTATTAATTTACCCTGTTTATATCGATAACAGCAATATTCATGACTGAGTATCAAAACCCATTCAGTTTGTTATTAGCAAATAAAAATGCCCATTAAACATTTTTGCCGAAATATAGCTTTCCCCAAAGCATAGTATTCCAGTAAGGCCAAAGCAGTTGGAAATTGAATTTCGAACTGCAGTATTATAAATATTCCCCTGAGCTCTTTGCTGTAGGCCTGGTACAGTGTGAGGTGTTTTGTGCAAGGCAGGAAATAGAAGCAGTAAAATGTGCTTGCTAGTAAAGAAAATGAGAAGTAAGCATACAACAAAACTGATAGCAATAGTAATCTTAAATGTTACAATCTTATTTTATTCCACAGATATACAAGAAAAGAGAAGCATCTTTTAAGTAAATGACAAAATGGTGTGAAATATGCCTACATTGTCTCATAGCTAAGTATATAGTTTTCAGATAAAGCAAATGTGGCAACTGGATTGCAGTGGGAGGAGAGGTGCTTTGTTTTTTCTTTTTTTTTTTTGTTGCCACATTAAAACCAAGATGTAGCAAAATGCAAGACACCTGCAAATAAATTATGCTGCCATGAATTCTGTGCAAAGAATGCAGGCAGAAGCTGTAGGGAACCTGGAGATCTTTTATCCAGAGGTTTTGTGTTATGACTATCTAATCAGAACAGTGAAGTAAATTTACTGTCAAATTCCTGGGCAGAGACACTCAAGATATCAACATAAAAGGCGTAGAATAAAGCAATTGCAATAGCACTGAAATAGAAATAGATAGATGATTGGAGAAGGTGTAGAAGATATTTATCGCTAAAAGAACTGATAAATTCATTTCAAAGCAGCTGAAAAATATTTTAGGATCTACACATCCACAAAGACAGAGGAGAAACTGAACGGTCTGTTCAGTTGTGGTCTTTTTGTTACTTTAAAATTATTGAAATCACTGGTCTGACTTCTTTTTAAACTAATGGATGGTAGAGAGTCATGGGTGAGGATCCTTTTTATGAATATACCTCAAGTGAATAGGTCATTCATGATGATGTTGCTTTCTGTCAGTGAGATACATTCCTGCATGGCAAAATGAGCTTAGTTACGCTATCCAGACAAACAAACCAAGAAATCCAAAGGAATCAGATTCTGTATCCAGAGCTGCTTTTTTGATTTGCTGATGCATTAAAAATAAAGCTGAGGTATGTCTCTATAGCATTTAGATGGTGGTTTAATTTCTTGTAAAAAGTATATAGATGAAAATATATAGATATATATAGATGAAAATGAGTATCTGTATTATAAGTATTATGAAAATCTGAATTTCATTCTGCGTGGACTACATGGTAGTATTTTGGACTTAGATTGTGGTATAAAATATTTAATCCGCACTTGGAAATCTATAGTTAACAGTGGCTAGAATAAATAACTTACTAGTGCTTCAAAATAGTATTCCTTTTTAAAAACATTAAATTTTTCTCATGGAAACATGCAGATTACAGATACAAGGAGACATGCAGATTACAGATACAATGTAATTCTGAAACAAAGTTTTTTATGCTTTTGTTGTAATAATTACAATGAAATACAGTTTTGTTCTGTACTTTCCATCTGTGAACCTGATGAACTTCTAAAGATATGGAGTCAAACAAAATAAAGACACTGATTACCAGAACTGCTGCTGAATTGAGACCCAGAGGCAAAATGAGGCAAGGATACAATATTATTTTAAAATAAAGTTATCAGTACTAGATAGCTTTAAAGGACTACTAAGGTGCTGTTACAAAAAAAAAAAAAAAAAAAAAAAAAAAAAAAAAAAAAGTAGGTTAATTATACACAGAGGTCATGTAGGGACTGAGACTTCTCAGAGAGAGCTGCTGATACTACATTTGGTTCATGTAAACAGGCACAGCAAGGAATCTGTCAGGGACTGAAAATAGTTGTAGAGAATACTGAAAATATTGATGACAGAAGGAGCAGGATGAAACACTTTAGAAATTATCTTTTCCTCAGGATATCTGTGTATTGTATTTATGCACAGTTGGGTCATTTTCAAAATATAAAAAGGATTTTTAATGTTTCGAAAAAATTATTCCTATGGTTATCCTGTATGTTTCATAATAATTATAATATTTCCTCTGGTATAGGGTACTGCAGGAATTTGTGTCTTACACATTTATTACCGAGGATCTCTGTTTTAAATTTGCCTGTTCATTTACTGTCATTGTTACAGCAATTTAGCTTATCGTCTTTTCTTCCTCTGGGACATGCCAGGGAGATACTAGTTGAAAAAAATGGTAAGGACGGGCAAGCTTTTACTGACGTCAATGTCAGTAAAATGCTTATCCCCAGTAATTTTGGGGAATGAGACCACATAAATCTAGTACCTTATCTAGTAAAATGGGCTAGAGGAATGCAAAATACTCATCCCTTCTGGTTCTACCTGACTAAAAGCACAGTCTGTTAGTTGTTATCTGTAGAGACCTTCTGGGTTTAAACACAGACAGGAATACGCCTGAATGTAGTGGGAAAGCACTTCATGGAGTCCTAAGATGCTCTAGCCTTGCATCTTTCAGAACTGTTTATGTAGGATTTTTTGGCAGACTATTAAAAAAAAAAAAGTGACCTTAGAGATCTGGTAATTAGCTGTAAACAACACGATCTGAAGGGAGGGGGTTTTGCTTCCTGAATTGTTAATATATGTGCAGCCATCTGTCTATCCATATGTGTTTTCTTTCTTTTTCTTCCCTACACCTAGCGAAGGATATAAACGTATGCTACAAATAAGGACCACACTTGCTAAGGCTAGATTTCTTAATTACTTTATAGAAGCCCTTTCATCTAATATTTTTAGTCCTATTGAACATAAAACTTTCTTAAATTTTCCAAGTGAACATTTGTAATTGTTAGAGATGATGCAAATACTAACAAAGATGTTTTCTTGAAATACTGTTGTAGTATTACGTTTCTTAAGAGATATGTGGGAATGAATCGTAGTGTATTCTTGGGCTTTTCACATTACCGGTGCTGCTGGAGTTCTGCCAGTACTTTGGAACAGTGGAAGCTTTTAAGATAATACAATAAGGGAGGTTTCAGTCTCAATGCAGGTTTTCTTTTCTGTTTTAGATGTTAAATGTATAGAAGTCTTTAAATTGTGCCAGATTATGCCCACTTTGTACTGACTTCCTGATTTAGAAGACTGGGGAACAACTGGATGTTTAGATTTCTTCTTTCATCTTAGTCTCTATCCTTAAAGAGAAAGATACAGATGCTATGAACATATCCTCTCTAGTAAGCAATGTTTAAAATTGTGCCTGTGGATTATGTGCCGAGATACAGAACTCTAAGAAGCAAACCTCTGAGTTCACTACTGAAAAACTTTACCTTTTCATGATGATGTCTTCAAATTGTTTGATGTATTTTGCTTTTACTTTTAGATCACAGTGAATACTATATGGATGACATGTGCATGTTGCAGCTACTGAAGGGTCTCTGCCTTAAACACTTGGGAAGACTCATGCAAGCTGAACTGTGTTTCAATCAAGTAATTCAAAGGTAAAAATAATAGAAATCGACTTTTCACTTTTATTTTGTAGGTTTGGGTGAAATTTATGATATTCTTGCAGACACCTTCACATTTGAATTTTATATAGTAAAGCTTTAACATCCTGCTAAGGAGCTGGAATTAAAATAGTTCTGAAAGTAGTTGGAGGACCACAAAATTTTACCATTATTTTTCTATAGCAGTTTAACGTTATGTAGCTTTTATATAAACAAGATGTGTTTTAGACCATAAATCAGACTGACAGTTAATGCATTTATATATATACATTTGTAATTAGTATTTTTATATTTGCAGAACTATCAATATAAGTGAAAGTAATACATGTGGATTTATTGGTTGTTTCAGTATTCAGTGCTTCATGAGTTAACACTACCTTTAGATGAGAAATTACTGAAGTTGTTGCCGTTTTCAGTTGAAAATTTTAGTTTCTTGTGTCATGGATTTATTAAACATTTTAGGTGTCAGATCGATTTCTACTATAATTATTTTTCTTTCTGTAACATTGAGTCATATATTGATTGTGAACTTGGAATTTTTAAAGTAGTTAAGCTGAAAAAGTGTTATTTTACGATGTTCACACAATTTTTCTAATCAATAATAATCTAGAAAAAATTACTTTCTTTCAAAGGAGTATGTTACCTATGATTCTAGTATGTGTTGCACCTTTCTTGCCAGCAAGCCTTCTCTTGCCATTTCTGAGATCCCAAGAGTGTTTGGTCAAACACCTTGCAGGTTACATTGTAGTGGCTTTTGATGGTTACAGGTTTTCTGAAAGTCTCTCTCCAAAAGCCGTTGATACTGTGGAGACTTAAGGGTTGAGACACCTCAAAAACTGTCAGACAACAGTTCTTTAAAAAGAAGATGTTTTGGATGTGGAGGAGTTTTCTGGTAAATTAAAGATCTGAGTTTTGGTTAGCTTCAGTCTCTACATTTGTTGGGCTACTACAGCACATTAGGACTGTTTGTCACATAAGCAGTCTCCCTGCTTTAAAGTCATGCTTTCTATGCATCAAAGCCTGCCTTGGTGGATGAAATACCTCTGGAAGTGTTCTTCTCAAAATGTCGACACTTGTTCATTGCAAACTTTTTTGTTCTGAAAAATTGTTTGATATTATTTTATCTTGATAAAAGTTGAAGAGTTGATTGTAAAGGACATAGGAAAGGCCAAGGTACTCGGTGCCTTAATCACCTCATTCTGTACTTGCAAGATTAGTCTTCAGGAATTCCACATCCCTGAAATCTGTGGGAAAGTCTAGAATAAGAAAAACTTTCTCTTGGTGGACAAGGTTCAGGTTAGGAAACATTAAACAACCATGTGACCATCTCAACTGAACATACTCAATGGGACCTATTGGGTGTGTATTCATGAGTGATGAGGCAACCAGCCGATGTTCAAAGAATCACAGAATGGTTGAAGTTAGAAGGGAACTCCAGACATCATCTAGTCCAACCCCCCTGCTCAAGCAGGGTAAATGTTATTTAAAGATAAATATTATTTATTTTTGAAAAGTTGTGGCAACTGTGAGAGGATTCTGAGGTCCATAAGAAAGCAAAGGTCACCCCTATGTTCAAGAAGGGGAAGGAGGAAGCTTGGGGTAACTACGGTCAGTTTCACATCAGGCCGTGGAAAGTTGGAGAAAATAATTCTGGAAACCATTTCAAAATGCATGAAGGTGATCAGGAGTAGTCAGCATAGGCTTATGAATCATGCTTAACCATCCTTATAGTCTTCTACAATGAGATTACTGGCTCAGTAGATGAGGGGAAAGCAGTGCATGGTTATCTCCAGTTTAGAAAGGCTTTTGACACAGTCTCCCATAATAGCATCATAGAGGAGCTGTTGAAGTCTGGACTAGATAAGAGGGCAGCAGGGTGTATTGACAACTGGCTGAACTGTTGCATTCTGAAGGCTACAAACAGCAGCATGAAGTCAGCTGAAGGCCAGTCACCAGTAGAATACTGCAGGGTTCAACACTGGGGCCAGCACTGTTTGACATACTCTTTAAGGATCTAGATGATGGGACAGAGTGCACCCTCTACAAAAGCGGGAGGAGGGTGTGCTGCCATCCATTCAGAGCATCCTGGACAGGTGTACTAGGTCTGTCTGGGATGGAGTTTCCTTTTCCCACAGCAGCCAATGTAGTGCCGTGCTTTGTGCTTACAGCTAGAATGGTGTTGATGCCATACCAGTGTTTTTATTGTTACTTAGCAGTGCTCCACAACATCAAGACTGGCTCTCCATTGCTGGCCCCATCAAAAGCCATTAGGCTGGAGGTGCTGGGAGGACATCACCAGGGCAGCTGACCTAAACTGACCAAAGGGATTTTCCATAGTGTATGGCATCATACTTAGCAATAAAAGCAGGGAAAGGAGAAGGTGGGGCTCTTGTCTCTTGTTGTGAAAGCATTTGTGCTCCTGAGCAACCACTGTTTACTGTTTACCAAGGGATGGCAGAACATTGCTAGCTGATGGAAATTAGAAAATAACTGTTTTCTCCCTTTGCTTTTGCTTTTTTTTTTTTTTTTTTTTCCCTTTCAATTAAACTGCTCCTTATTTCAACCAATGAGCCTTTTTTCATCATATTTTCTCCCCCTGTTCTTTTGTGGAGGTGGAGTAAGAGAGCATTGTGGCCAGGTTGGCTGTCTACCAGTGTGGAAGCACTATGACAGGCTAGAGAAATGGGCTGACAGCAACCTCATGAAGTTCAGCAAAGTGAAGTGACAAGTTCTGCCCCTGGTGAGGAATAACTCCGTGATACAGCTCAGGCTGGGGGCAGCATGACTGGAAAGCAGCTTGTCAGAAAAAGCCCTGGGGATCCTGCACGTCATGGTCAACCCCAAGTTGACAGTGAGCCAGCAATGTGCTTTATCAATGGGTTGAATTAGGAAGAGTATCATCAGCAGGTGATCCTTCCTCCGTGCTTAGTGGTGGTGAGGCCATATCTAGATTACTGAGTCCAGTTCAGGGCTTCCCAATACAAGAGAGACATGATCACACCAGACCAAGTCCACCAAAAGACTACAAACACAGTTAAGGGACGGGAGCGTCTGTCACATGAGAAGAGACTGAGAGAGCTGAGACTGTTCAGCCTGGAGAAGAGAAGGTGGGGAGCAGGGGATTTTGAAGGGTCATCTGTATAAATCACATAATCATAGAATATCCTGAATTGGAAAGGACCCGCAAGGATCATTGAGTCCAACTCCTGGCTCCAAACAGGACCACCCAAAAATCAGACCATGTATCTGAGAGCGATGTCCAAACAGTTCTTGAACTCCAGCAGACTCAGTGCTCTTACCACTGCCCTGGGGAGCCTGTCCCAGTGCCTGACCACCCTCTGGGTGCAGAACCTTTCCCTAACCCCCAGCCTGACCCTCCCCTGTCCCAGCTCCATGCCGTTCCCTCGGGTCCTGTCGCTGTCCCCAGAGAGCAGAGCTCAGCGCCTGCCCCTCCGCTCCCCTCGTGAGGGAGCTGCAGGCCACCATGAGGCCTCCCCTCAGCCTGCTGTGTGGGCTGAACAAACCAAGGGAACCCAGCTGCTCCTCATACATCTTGCCCTCTAGACTATAAATAAATAATCAATACCTGAAGGGAACGTGTGTTTTTTATTTTATTTATTAAAAAAAAAGAAAAGCAACCAAACTTTTCTCAGTGGTACATTTTGGCATGAAGAGAGGTAATAGGTGTGAACTGAAATACAGGAAATACTGTTTAAACATAAGAAGAAACTTCTTTTATTGTGAAGTTGGTCAATCACTGACCCAACTTGCTCAGACAGCGGAGATATTCAGAACGTAATTGGACCCAGTCCTGAGCAGATTTCTATTGTTGACTCTGCTTTAAGGGCAGTATTGGACTAGATGATCTCCAGAGGTGCCTTCCAGTCACCATGATTCTAAGGGTGTCCTATACTGAAGAAAAACTGAATTTCCATATTTCTTTTCTGAAAGGCAAGTTTAGGAATGAAGATCTCAATTTTGTTTGCAGGAACAAAGCATTTATATTACACTGCAAGACTTAATGATGTTTTTAATCGTGTCATCTTTTTGTTCCTTTTTTTTGTACTGTAAGTTTCATAATAAGGTTCCTCTCCTGAGAGCATGTTCATGGTAGCTTGGGTAACACAACACAGTACAAATAATAACTAGGAATGAATAAATCTTTGCTTGTATAATATCACATTGGTAGTATTTTATGCTCACTGCTTACAAGTTTAATTGGTATGCAGTGTCAAGTGGTAAAGAAGTTCCAGAGTGTTTTCTATGGTCATGTGCTTCTACAGGTAGTGATTGCATTTAAAAGTTAAATGATCACTTGAGAAAATGTTGTAATTAACCATTCTTTATTTTTATGATTTCCTAGTGAGAAGCAAATAAAATATGATAGCTATTTGGTGCCATTCACCATGTATGAACTGGGTCTTCTGTACAAACAACAGGATGAGAGAGAAAAAGCAGTAAGATACATAGAAACTGCAAAGTAAGTGGATTTGTTGTTGTTGTTTCAACCTGCAGATTAAGAATAACTGAGTAAATTTGGCAATGAGGACTTTTTTTTTTCCCCGCCATCCCCTTTCCAAAATAGAATTAATTATAAATCTGTGTTCTTGAGTTAAAAAAAGTTCAGTTTTACAATTACAGTCTGTAGTACTACTTCAGGCATGGTGGAATAGACAACATCAAACAACGGAGACTATGAAAGAAAAATATTTTGTTTTAAATTAGTGTTTGGAGATGCTGAGGCTCTTTGTATGACAGGAAAGAGCTGGGCTCCTCTTCAGGTGTGGTATGGAGCTGGAGGATCCAGAGAAGGGATTAATAGTACCTGTGTGTCAGAGAGTGTCAGCTGTGGGGCTTGTATATGCTGCAATAAAAGTGTTGATGAGAATAAGTTAAAAGCTAGTACAGTTCTGACCACCTTCCTTTTCCTTTTACATCCTGTTGCAGTAGAGTGGTAGAAAGCAAATTTTACTGTAGTGCAGCATGTACATTGTAGCAGATGTAATTTGACCTTTGTATGTATAGAGAAATATACCAATCATGCAGTAGTGTTCTAAATGTATATTAGAAAGAACAACCTCCTAAAATGCTTTTTAGAAACATAATAGCTTTTTGCTTTTTTTGTTTGTCTCACATGCTTTGGTTTCTTTGTTGTTTTATTACACTGACTGAGTTCTGTTCAGAAGTTAAGATTAAGTTTGCAGCTAACATTCTTTTCAGTAGTTTTTTAGTTTTTCTTTTCACAGCAAACTTCTGTAATTGAGAGGATTTTTGAGGGAGACATTAAGAATTGTCTGTAGTTTAGCAGGATATGTAATTGTTATTACTGGTGTAGATCTTTGCTCTGCTTATGGAGAAGACTTTAAATGCCGTCTGAAGACTTTAATTCATCTCTGTTTCAACTTCTCTTTCCTGTGGAATGAGTAAAGACTGTTATCTCTGGTACTTCAGTGAGTGTATGACATAGACATAATCCAGGTCAAAAATGTTTTTCTTAGAACTTTCTGGCTAATAAAGTAACTTTATTGTTTGCAGAAACAACTACAAAGAATACTCCATGGAGTCCAGGTTGCACTTCAGGATTCATGCAGCACTTGACAGCTTGAAAGTGTCGCCTGCTTCAACACCTTGAATGAGGAGGGATGTTTGTCATGCACACAATGCATACAATAATCTACACAATGTTTTTGCAATCTTTTTTAAATCTTTGAAAAGAAACAATAATGATTATTTTCTGTCATCTCTGATTTGATGTATGTCATTCCTTTTGACTGTTCTTTTTCTGTATGGCTCATATACTATACTTGATACTTTAAAATAATACCTTATATTTTGTTTGATAAAAATAATTTAATATTTGACTTGATGGGGGATATTTAAAAAACAGTTGATGGTGCAATAAAGTTTAATTCAAACACTTTATTTTTTATATGAAAACAGATGCTGGCTATGCAGTGGAACTTGTGATAATTTCAGCCTTTTGTGAAGGTTTGATTTTCTGCAGTACACTTGAGACCTTTTTGCCTCTGGAACAACAGTGCAATGGCAGCAGATAACCTTTACCCATATTTGGCATACCATATTCTGAAATTTGTGTTCCAGAGGAAAAAAATCATCATCTTTGACTTAATTTCATTTTGGGAACAAAATGAATTTGTCCGAAGTGCAATATTTTTATTGTATCTTTTAAGGTAATGCAGGGCTACAGGGGTAAAATCTCTGCAGCTCTATTTCACTTGAAATAAGAGGTCACAGGGGACATGTCTCAGTCACAGAGAAGCAGGGCTACTAGGGACATTACAAGGTCATCTATTCTGTATTACTGCCCTAAGGCAGAATCAAGCCTTATGTTATTTCTCACAGGTACTTGTTTAAATTGTTTAATAACCAAAAAGCAAATGGACTAAAACAACCAAAAAAAACCAAACCAAAACAAAACAAAAACTTCCATCGAGAGGGATTTTGTAACTTACACAAGCAGTGTTTCCCAGTGCTTTATTATTTCTACAGGGATTTTTTTCCTGGTGTCTACCCCAAATAATTATTGGAACAACTGAAATCTACTTCCTGTCTTCCCTGTCATGTATCAGGGGAATGGCTTGTTCTTTTCCTTTTTTTTGAAGCAGTCTTTTAATTTGAAGACTGTCTCTCATGTTGGTCATCTTGGTTCTTGGCTTCCAACCAAAACAAATAAAAACATGTAGAATTTAATTATTTTCCTGATCTCTAGGAATAACATATTAATACAAATTGTTCATCAAAACTGAATCCACTTTTAAACTTTAAAAATGTGTTAAAATGTGCTAAATGAATTAAAAAAAATGTGCATCTTCTAACCATACCTTTCTACCAAGAAGTATATAGGAAAATACAAATATTTATACATTTCTATATAATTTTGTTTTCCTATTAATATGTGGACAGCATTATGAGATTCAGTTTCCCAAGTCATTATTAATACTTCTACAGGTTTTGCTAGTGATTTATTCATAACTAAGAATATGATTGATATACCAAACACTTGACAAGTTTTCCAGAGGTAGTTGATGCCCCATGCCTCTCAGTGTTCAAGAGGCATTTGGACAGTGCCCTCAAAACTATGCTTTAACTTTTGGTTAGCCCTGAAGAGGTAGGTTATTGGACTTGATGGTCTTTGTAGGTCCCTTCCAACTAAACCGGTTCTGTCCTGTCCTGTTCTGTCCTATCCTATTCTGTCCTATCCTGTCCTATCCTACTAACTGTTCTGTCACAATTTTTTTTTGCAAAACCTGCCAATCTCCATACTCTAATAAATCTAGTATATTTGCTTCCTCATGGTAAATCTGTAGTAATGATGCTCCTGTATTGGTTCTCTGTCCTCAACTCCCACCCCAGAGAAAACGGAACAAAAGAAGTAGGTGAAAAGTCTCTTCAGTAAATGAGTGACAATAAAGTTTCTGATTAAATTGACTGACTAATGTAAATGCTATAGATGACTAAGAACACAGCCTTCTTTTATGTCTTTTATGACTTTATAAATGAGTGATTTAATTGCATATAAATGCAGGTGAAGTAAGAATTTTAAATTTTTTTTAAAAAACATCACTGAAGGCTAACATATGCCACCACCTGACTTCTCTGACTCCTAGCCCTTTTATACATACCTGATTATAAATGACAGGCAGCAAAAATAAATTTCTCTATGTTGTATTTTCAGACAATGATTTATTGGCCTATTTGGATATTTATGTGTTCATTTTAGGATTATTCGTGATTCAGTCTGATTATTGGATTACAACAATCAAATGGGACCACTTCATTTTCTTCTGAAAGGAGGTGAAAACAATAGCTGGTGGAACTTCTAGTTTGTGTTTTATATAATAATTCACTCCATCAAAGGATTAGAACAGGGACTACTGACTCAAGATGGAGCATGAAATAGTCTCTGATGTCTTGTCACTGTTTAGTGTCTTACTGTTTTATGGGTGATTCAGAATAGAAGTCAGAGTTAGCAAAAAATAAAAAATGAGCTTTCTTAGAAACTGACTTTTTGAAAGTCTAGTAAAAAATGTAGCACTGTACTTTTTTCACTGCTAGTAATACTGACTACAGAGATAAAAAAGAATTTTACTTTCATCAGTTCAACCTTCCAAAGTCAATATCACACCCCATGTATGTTAGTTCTCTTTCAGGATTCGCCTTCTTGCACTCATGCAGAGAACAGGCATATCCACAAAAATTGCAATATACTCTGTAGTGCTTTGATGCCCTGAGGTCCCCAGCCTAAGTTCTATTTACAGTCTATGTCCCTTTCTTTGCTGCTATTTCAAACTTGTTTGTTCGAATCTTGAGCAATCAGGTTTTCGTAGCTTTTTTTCTGGGTATTTTTTAAAAGCTTACTAATGGTAGGAATATAAATGTGTGAGACTGACTTGTAACTCTTCATATTAGTTTTCAATAGATCTGTAAGAGATGCTTTGTCTTCCAAACACTGTGCATAGCTATGGTCTGCTCCTACATAGTGTGTCATTGATGCAATAATATTTAGTACATTGTGTCTGAGTTAGGATAAGTGATTTGTGGATAAGAGTTTCAATTGAAAGTCTTATGTTATATTTTTTTAAATATCTGCTGCATACTGTACTGGGCCTTAAATACAACTATGATTTAGTTTTACTGTGCTTCAGAATCTTCACCTCACTTGCTCATGTTGTGTGGTAATTTTGCATAATGTGCTGAAACCTTGAAACCGAGCAAGGTTGAGCATTTACGTGAGACAATGTAACATCTGTTGATAATAGTAGGAATTATATTCAAGAACAAAGCTAAGGCCTTAGTTTAAGCAAGCAGGTCTGAACTTGCATAGTAGTGTTATGACAAAGGTCATTCTGGTCTTACTGATGATAGATGGGTATGTGTTTTTTAAGGTGAGGAATAACAGAGCAGCTTGGCTATAAGACAAAGTTTCTCTTCAGTTAAGAATTGCCTACTGGGAAAATACTACAAAAATAACCTTGTCTGTGCATATCAGTCAAATGCTTAATCTGATGGGGAAAGATTATTATGTTATGATCTTTAAATACTAGTTCACCACTTTAACAAAAATTGAAAGAAAATACACATTTAAAGAAAGCTGATTAAAGGCTGTGTTTCATATCTGTTCTAAAAGGTTATGTTTCATATCTGTTCTGAAACATATGTAGCAGCTGTATTGAGCAAGAAAAATTTACAATAATTGGATCCTGCTGTTTCCAAAATACCTTGATAACTAATATATTAAAGAAGCCATTTCTTGTAACAAATCCAGCTTAACTTTGCAATTATTTTATTACTAATCCTTGTGTTTAATGTCCTTTATTTCTGTATGTTCTTATATTGCATAGTTCAACAAAGAATATTTATATTTGCACTGGTGGTGCAGTTTATTTCCTTCTAAACGGTTAAGGTTTGCACATGTTCGTGTTTGTTATTTCTAAAGACAAGGTTAGAATAACGGACGATGAGTGATGAAGTGTTTTTGGTATTAAGAGCATGTAGAGATGTTTAGTTTGATGAACAGATTGTTTCTTCAGAGGAATAAATCACTTTTTATGCTTGTGCTACTGAATGCAACATTTGGCACTGTATTCTTATTGTACATAACTTTCAGCTGAGATTTATCAACACAATATCAACAAAAAATGTATACTTAAGTTTAAATATGCTATCATAGGCATATATCTCTAATACCTGTCTTCTGATTTTTCGAAGTCATGTAGAAAATAAATAGTCTTTTGAAATGTATGTAGTAAATGTACAATAAAAAGCTACTTTAACTAGTCTTGATTTCTCACAAGAGACCAGATAATACCTTTAAATTACAGGAGTGAGTAATAATTAGTTCATTCTGTTACCAGTTATGTCATTAAATTCAGTCAGAATGAGACCCATAGTATACCCATAGGAACTTTTTAAAACCCCAGCATTAAAAACAGGGAGAGTTTATTTATTTATTTATTTATTTACATATGTGCGGGACTTGATTTTTATAACATTCAGAAACGTAAATGTTCAAAATTATATATATATATTTTTTTTCATGTGGTACATTTAAATGTTTCCACAGTTGTGTGTTATTTTAACTGATGCTTCTAAACAGTTAGGATAACATTTTTATCACGGTTTGAATGATAAGAGTGGTGTTTATAGTTATCATAAGAACAGAGATAGTGGATGACTTAGCTCAAAGAAAGGCAAAGAATGGAGATGCTCCTGCATTTTGTTGTTGTCTGAAAGGCACGAATCTACCCTCAGTTTTTAGATATACCATAGTACAGAATAAAACCTTCGTGGATAGATCAGAATGCTTGCAACATAGTGAGTAAAGATAGTTTACTGAGAAGAAGAGGGAATAGAAAACACATTGAAGACACTGAAGACTTGAGCACAAAGATAGAAATTGTATCGGCATTCATGCAAGCATTTTTACATTTTTATAGTCACCTGATCAACTCAATAGTTGGACTTCTGTATTCCAACTAGGAGAGTATCTGTGGTGCTGGGTCCTTAGCTCAATTTGGTTGCTTTTGTATTTTTTTACTTTTAGTCTCTGGTCTCATCATTTCCTTTTTATTTTATTTGTAGGACAGCTTCAGAAAGAAATTTAAGCATTGCAACTCTGAGCTTTGTAGTTTGCAGAAGAGTAGCCTCTGGAAAAAAATCACACCCTCTGGTTAGTGTAGCAAATTCAGTATTTAAAGATTGCAAAATTAAATGCTATGATTTCTGTAGAAGTATAAGCAGGTAGTTCCACTCTACAGAGAAGCACATGCCAGCTAGTAATCACAGTTAGGAACACCCTTCCAAATTTTGTCACTCATTTCAAGAGAACTTCTTCAAATTCTTTAGCAGTAGGAGTTGTCCATTTTTTAAAATTTATTTTTATTTTTATTTTATTTTATTTTTTGCCATGCCTTTGTACCATAAATACAGTGGTTGGAGCATTGAAGCTGTGTAGGCCACATTCAATACCTACCTCATCTGAAGATGTATGTACTTAGTGCTGATGACACGCCATTGTGTGGAAAAACTGGTAATGTTATCCTTAACAGCAAGGAAATCCCAGTTGAGATGTTAATATCCTTCTATACTTCAGCATCTAAATGTGGATCTCAAAGCTTAATTTTCTTATTGTAAAATGAGTGCAAGACTATCTTAATATACTTTTTTTTTGGACGTGCTTAAATGACCTGCTCTTGCTTCAGTATCTAAAATCAGGGAGGAGGGATATGTAAAAATAGGTTAATGCTACTTTTATAGCTTATGTGGTTGAGGCTTAGCTTGTTTCAGAGCATTAGGAGATCTTCAGAATTAAATGATGTAGAAAAGAGAGCAGTATGAATTTATTTTATTTTATTTTATTTTATTTTTATTTTTAAATACTCTTTTTCTCAAGGGGACAGATCTTTTATCCAGGTAAAACACAAAAATATGCTAAATATGCTAAAATATGTCTATGCTGAAGTACGGGTATAAAAACACGAAAATTCCGTCAAAAAACAAAAACCAAAACCAAGCCAAACAATAAACCTGACCGAATGGAAAATGCTCCTACTGTATGTCACATGAATTTTGCTAGAACACCCATATTCTATTTCATTTATTCCAGTCAATACAGATACTATGGATAATGCTTGAGTTTATTCAATAATGAATCTTTGAATAGCTAGGTTAAATCAATTTTTGTTAGCTGAAAAAAAAAATAGCTCTGAATGTGAAATCATAGAATCATAGACTATTCCGAGTTTGAAGGAATCCACAAGGATCAAGTCAACTGGCTCCGCACAGGGCCATCCATAAATCAGACCATACATATGAGAGTGTTGTCCAAACACTTATTGAACTTCATCAGGCTCGGTGCCATGACCAGTGCCCTGGAAAGCCTGTCCCAGTGCCCAACCTCCCTCTCAGTGAAGAACCCTTTCCTAATCTGTTGTGGGGGGCTTACAGTCTCTATAGAAGATGAACAGTGCAACAGGATGCTACCTAACACACGGTATACTCTGGAGTCTAATGACAATTTTTGACAATTCACTGTCTGAAACTGGTAGTGGAGCCTTCCAAGGAAAATCTTTGCCCACTGTTGGTATCCATTCTCAGTGCTTTCCTGGAATAATGCAAAGCCAAGATGGCTGCTCATCCTTGCTGGCTATAGCAGTTGCCTCCATTCAGGGAGGAAACAGAGTACGTTGTTAAGAGATGTCCAACAGAGAAAAGGTAGGAGAAACTGGGGAGTAGGGAATATGAGTGGGACAGAAGTAGGGATATATTCAATAGGGATTTCCATAGCACTTCAACCATTAAACAGGGAAACGTGAGAGTGTGGAACCAAACAGTAAGCTGAGGGAATAAAGCAAATATTGTGATAGAAAGGTGTTATGTAAGAAAAATTATGGAGTCGAGTTGCTGGGTAAGAGTAGATAATATCCAGAGGTAACAACAGAACAAAACACTTTTTTTCCTGCTTAAGAAGTGATGAAGATAGATGAGGTGAGGATCAAATCATATCAGGCACAAGTAGCTATGCTACTGAAGGGACGATGGACAATGAATTCTGCTCCTCCAAGGAATGTATTCAAAGAAACAATATGCAAATGGCAAATCACATTTGACCTTAAGTAGTTACTTCAAAGTCCTTAAATCCTTCTGGCTCCTGAAATCTAGATGGTGGCAGATTTTATGTAGTTTGAGAATTACCTGTTGATGATTAAGGGAAAAGGGTATGAGGTCCAGTATGAAGACTTTATCCCTGTTATCAGTGCAGCCTATGCCTGTCTGAAAATCTCGCAGGACTGTGGCTCAGAACAAATTCTTAGCATGACAGATGCCTAAAAATCATACTAAATATTGGAAAAAACATGGAAGTTTGTAATGATATCTCTTAAACATTTGATTGTTTTAGTTATATTGAGAAAGATAGCTCAACAATTTATGAATTGTTGACTTAATTGTCAAGAATTTGTGTATAATTTATTGTGTTCATTCTGCATTAGCACTAGACAGTTATCCACATGCAGTCTTGAAGTGGGATTCATATATCCATCTGAAATACTAGTTAGACAGTGGCTAAATAAGATTAAATTGAATTGATTAATGTGGAAACGGTGTTAAGTTGTTGCTTATGTTACCTTCTGTGTAAAATCAGAGATTGTTATGTGGGGGTCACCTGTCCTCCCCTCTTTAAGATGCTGAAGCTTCAGTAGCATTTAACAGTAGTAAGGATCCTAGTATAAATGACTGGCAGGCAGCTACAGATGCTCTTTATGGTCTGAGAGATGGCTCAGCTGACACTTGTTGTGTTACGGGTACCATCTGTAGCCAGGGCCAAGTGTATGCTTTTCCTAGAAAAAAGGGCTTTCACAAGAGTAGTGTTTGTAAAACAGGGCTTATGCAGACTTATGGCAACTGTCTCCACTATAGTGCAGTTTCTTCCCTCAAAATAAATACAGGTATTTAAAAAAAAAAAAAAAAAAAGCACTTGTCGACTTGTCGTAGTGAATTAATAGCAGCAACCGTCTGAGTAGAGGACAGAGCCTGTAGTTCTAGTAGAAAAAGCTAGAAATAAGCTGATGTTCGAGTAAAACTATTTTTCAGAACACCAATGAAATAATATTTTCCAAATTTTTGATTGTCAGTTTTACTTACAGTTCTATCAATATTTCTATAAGCCGTTGCTGTAGAATTCCCTGTGAAATCTGTACTATTTTGAAGCTTAACTTAATTTTGAAGCTGTTCTTCTGTGGCTTGTGGTCATTTTTTTTGTTTGTTTGTTTGCTTGGGTGGGTGGGTTTTTTTTTTTGGCATAGAGGCTAATATGACTGCAGTAATTGTATTTTTTTTGATGCATAATAAACAACTTCTATAAAAAAATGTGTGCTCTTTGGAGGTGATTTTTGGGGATTTTGGGGGGGATCGTATATTAATCCAGTCCAACCAAAGAGATCTGTTTGCACTCTGAGCAGGAGTTCTAGCCCTTGCTGCATCCTGACTTGGGTACTTGGTCAAAGTTCAGGGAGGCCAGGATGCCTTCCATAAGCCACTGAGAAAGAGTTCAAACTCCTTTTATAAAGATGTTTATGTTTTACCAGTTGACTGACATGACAGTAGTCCCTCATATGCTAACACACTGCTGTCCCGGATGATTTTCCAACTGAGTTTATTGATTATAAACCCTCAATGAAATGTGATGGGGGTAGACAGACTTCTGTAAGCATTTCTGACATAAAAATTGTATTACAGATGGCGTAATTTTTAGACTCCGTGTCCAACTAGAAAGCTGTCAGCATTCTTCAGTGTTCAAACTCCCCTGATACCCTGTCTTGCTGTGCTCAGACAGCCCTGGCAGGAAGAGTATGCCCACTGGAAACACTTTGTTACTGCTTCTCATTAAAGAAAGCATATATATCTTTGGTCAATCTGCAACATGAAATAATTTAACTCAATTTCAATTTCTGAAATAAATTTTCCAATATAGCAATCAGATACTAATAAACTACATACAAGTTTCAAGGAACAGAGCTTCATGGATCACTTTATGAAACATCAGTCACTATACAAATGCAATGTGGCAGTGCAATGGCCATTTGGCAGCCTTACATTGCAAGATTTCTAAAAACCATGAAGAAAACACTGCTAAGGAGCAGAGTTAAAAATGGTAATGGAAGGAACTGTCACTTGGTAGGTGACCTAAAAGCTCATACTCATTTTGTTTCATGGTATCCTCTTTGAGGTGGCTGGAATATGATCCATGCCCCCTCCTTAGAAATATTTTAAAACACGATGTTAAGAATGGTAAAAAAAAATGGTAAAAGTATCTGTGAACATGTACCCCTGAAGAGAGAAGTAGTACTGAGTAGTAATGCCGCAAGAGAAAATCTGAATGCCTTGCTGTAACTTACTACCTTGTGAATTTGTTTCCATGAAGAATATATTTTATGCAAATTCATCCCATCCTATTCTAGGTTTTAATGGTAGTTTGTGGTGTTTTCATAAGTAGTCTATCTCTTTCACCAGAAACATAAATTACAAGATTGTTTTTGGAGCTTGAATCTGACAGCTGTGTCAATAGGTGAAAATTTTGAACTACTTCATTACACGATCAATTTTAAACTCATATCTTCTCAACTTGCCATCACAAGACATGAAGAAGAGCATTACATTAATAGAAGCATTAATGGAAGATTACTGCTGGTGATGCAGAGTAGACTTTCATCAAAGTCTGAAGTTGTTTTCTTTTGGGATGGAAAAACATCATTTTGATCAATTTAAAGCATTCAGTTAAAATCATAATGATGAAACATCAGATTAGGAGCAAGATTTTGGCAGGCAAGTGTTCCTGGGACATAAGTGAAGGAGCACTTTTTTTTTTTTTTTTTTTTTTTTTTTTTTTTAAAAAAGTAATTTTATATAATTTCTATATGTAGGGCTGCTACCTCTGCTGGGCCACAAGCAGTGCCGCGATGCAGGCAGAAAGCCTGAGATACCTGAGGAGAGAAGTATGTTCATCTGTAAAGCAAGCCTGTTTCCAGCATACTCCTCTTGCTCCCTCTGTCATGCACACATTCTGCACTCAGTAACTTGTGTCCTGGTCTGAGGTTGTTATAAGTGTCCAGTTCAGGCATTGTGTTTGAATAAGTTACCTAATCAGTGTTTGTCTGTGGACAGGTCAAGTAACACATCTGGCTATGCTTGTATGTTCAGCGAGTTTTCATAAATGCGAAGAACAAACATACACACACACAACAACTAAGAAGCAGAAGTTGCTCCTATGTTCCAATGCACTTTTGAGTGAGAAGTTAATGGGATTAGTATAAGGCTTTGTTAATCCCTTTTACTGCTGCAGTACTGCTAGGCTAGGTAAAAGTCACAACTGGGAGTTTGGAAAGTGCAAGTATTGGGCTGACATGTCTCTGACCATTTACAGCAGGTATGTACAAGAGTTTTGTGGGCATGTATCCATTGTATCCTTATTTATAATTTAAAACATTGTGTCTCAGAAAATAAGCCACTTGGGCAATTGTGGCTTTAGGCTCTGTATTCCACCTATTTCTGGGAGAACATTTAAATGACATTTAACTTGTCCTGTTCTGCCTAAATATTGGCAGCTGCTACCAAAACCATTTGACAGTAGCCGGCATTGTAAATCCTACTTGACATGTCAAATAATGTATTTGGGTGTAGCTACCCCACAAGTCCATATCAATTCCAGTGTACTTGGTGTGATGGGACTCTCATTTTGCTAATTTGTTTTCTGTGGCCAGCTACTACTGCTGTGCTGCAAAACTTGTGTGATTTACATTGCTGAAAAGGCTTCAGAAGGATTTTGCACCATCTAGTGAAGACGCCAGGAGTTTTCAGCACTGCATTGGCACTGTCAAGAATTACACAGCGTCTTTTGCTGGAGGCTATGCCATTTAGCAGGGTTTTGGGGGATAGGTGGGGTTTTGTTGCTAGTTTTTTTTTTTTTTTTTTTTTTTTTTTTTGTTTTTTTTTTCACACAACCCATGTCTGAGAACTGTGCTGCCAGGGAAGCTGGCAGCTTGTGACGTTGGAGGCAGTTTCATCCTGGCTGTCATTTTTATGGCATAACCAGCTGCCAGTGGTTCAATAAGCATGGGCATCTTCTCACCCAAGTCTCTGCTTCCTCTAATGTTTCTGCAAGGCACAAAGGGGCTGTGAACATTTCTGCTGTGGTGAAGCTAGGTGAAGTGATGGCATTTCAGTGTGATGGTGTTTGCTTTCCCAAGAAGCTGTTCCACGTGCTTAGCCCTCCTTTCATGGAAGTGGCTGAACACATGCCTGCTGTGGGAAGCGGCGAATGGATTCATGGTTTGGTTTTGCTTATACACACAGCTTTTGCTTTGCCTGATGAACAGTTCTTATATCAGCCTATGAGTATTCACACTTGCACCTTTCTGATTCTTTCCCCCGTCCCACCCAGAGACAATGAGCAACCCGCTGTGTGGGGCTGAGCTGCCCGTTGGTGTTAAACCACAACACAAACAAAAAAACTCTGTATGTCTGACCTCAAATTTATACTTCAGGATTTTTGAAAGGCATGTTCAATCTCTTAACACTTTAAGTGGCTGATTTGTCAAAGGATAAGCTTTTGAAGAAAGCCACAGTGAACAGCGTTGAACTCCTGATTTTGCTTGAAAGAAAATGTTTCAGCATTACAGCATGGGAGTTCCTTTGCTGCTGACGTTCTGGCAATTCTGCCAATTAAAGCACTATTACTTCATTGTTGTTCATGTTGCTAGTAGTTTGTTTGCAAAAGCTGCGTTTTATTGAATTGTGATGCCATTAGAGGAGGAAACATGATTACAAAATCTGAAGGTTGGATGCCTGAGAGCAGGCTGTGCCCTGTCCCTGTGACAGAGCTGGCATGTGCTCGGCTTACGCTAGGCAGGTTGCTGGTTTCTCCCATCTCACTAGTTCAAAGCAATAGGAGTATATCAGCAACTCTTCAAAATTCACAGAAAGGTCATACAAAATGCTGCTTGAACTAGGGAATATTTTCCTGAATTATGAAAAATGCATCCTATTCCTTCTTCTAATACATTTATTTTCTTTTTTTTATTTATTTTTTATTTTTATTTTTTAATTTTCTTTTCTCTTATTCATTCTTTTATTCACTCATGTACTCATTCATGCATTCATAAATGTCATGTGTTTATCCATGAAACACCTTTGAAATCCCACGTGATTTTAAGCCTAATGATAGCTAGCATTGCTAGAAAAAGTATTTCTTGTTAACAGTCTCACTGATTCTGTCTTTTCCTGAATGTACCTTATGGTGCAGCTTTTTCTGTCATCTCACATTTGGCTTTTATTTTTTTAATCCCCAATTAGAGTTGTGTT
>CM021797.1:33262818-33290009 GCA_011076525.1 Nettapus auritus | reverse complement strand
TATAAATCAAATTAAAATAATTTTATTTTAATAATTTAAAAAAAAAAAAAAAAAAAAAAACAGGCAGGGAAAGCTGTTTTTTCCTATTGTAAAGAAAACACTGGCATTAATATAAAAGGAACTAAAACCTTTTATTCATAGTTTTATATTGAGCTACCTTTTCTTCTCATTTTCACCTTAAAACAGTAGTTTGCAAAAGACTGCAAAAATGTAATAGGTCTGAGTTTAGCTCACTGTGAATTGTTTTAACAATGCTTCTTGCTTTGCTAAAGGTCTGGTTGCTCTATCCCTTGAGCAAAAAGCATAGAAGAGGGTAATTGCTAGTGTGTGCAATCTCTGGTTAAGGAGTTACTTTACAGTAGTGGCTTTCTTGGGGTTGATGCTTGTGTTTCATATAAAAGATCCTTATTACCTATACTGCTTCTCTCTAAGATCAGAGAAGAGGTGGAGACTGGTTCCTCCACGAGTCTGTTTGCAGGCTGTAAGTGGACAATTGAAAACAACAGTGAATTCAAGCTCCCAAACACATTGTGGCTATGTGCTGCTTGCTAAACAGACAACTAGCATATGCCCAGAGATTTTCCCAGATTCAGAAGGCTGGGGAAGTGTGCAAATGTGCTGAAGGGCTGTGGAGAGAGGTGGATGAGCAGATGGTGAGAAGCCAGCTGACTCTAGTCCTGCAATGGATTTTGCATGTGGTGAGGGGAAGAGAAAACCACGATGAACCAGGATGTATGGGTGTGCTACAAGATCTACCAACATGGAGAAGCTGACGAAGGTTTATAAACCTCAGTGGGCTAGGCAGGAACTTCTGGACAACAATTTACATTTTATACAGTTTCACCTAAATCTGACGGTAGGTAGTAAGTGTGTGCTTGTAGATACGGACTTCAGCCTTCTTTTGTCCCATCCTACATCTTCAGGTTGCAAGCTCCTCAAGGCTGACACATTCCATTGGCATACTGCAAGGCTGGGGCGGTGCTGGTAGTAGAACTTTCTGCTTGGTCATACAAATGCTCTGGTAAATCACAGACATCTCTGGAGCTGCCTCCTTCCCCCTCTCCAGCTGTGCAATGGCCTTCATTTAGATAGTGAGCTGCCTCTGTCCCACCCTCTTTTCCTCTCAGTTCCACTCTGGGCCACCTTGGTGACCCCATGGAAAAGGGGCCGTGGCCATACCTGGTCCTGGCACTGGACATGGGGATGGGACAGGGTGCTCAATGGTAACATGTCCTGTATGGTCTCTTCCCTCACTTTCTCATACAAACAGTAAAATGTTCTACTATGGCCTCAGGGGGCATAAAAAGGAGCAAGAAGGTTTAACCCCAGCTTGGCAGCTTTGGAGCGTTTTGGAAAGATTGTTAGGAAGATTGGTCCCTAGATGACAAAATCACCTTTGCTCCAGAATTTGTGTAGTTGCACTCCACATCTCTTTGGCTCTGAGGTGATGCTCATGTTTTGCTTCTGTGATAAATAACCGGGCCTCAAATAGGATTGCAATTAAAATTTACAATTTATTAAATGAATAGGGGCAAGCAAACAGTGCTGGGTGTGCCGAGAGTCTCTGCTGTACCAGGACGCACACCTGTTACATCAGTTAGCTGGTTTTTATGTTATTAAACTAATACATATTCATCACTATTCCTAGAAAAGGCAGGGTTAGTATAATTAGTTTTCAGAGTCCAAAATTTTTCCCGGATGCACGCGTATTGGTCTCTGGTGGTCTCTCTGGAGGTCGCTTGTGCTGAAGGCTCGTAGTCTTCCTCCCAGGCTTTGTCCTTAAATCATCCTTCAGCTCCCCATTTCTCCTTATTTGGTAATCTCTTGGCCGGATACCAGAGACTTGCACAGTGTCCCATGCAAAAGTTAGCAATTCTTTTGAACCGCCTTTGTTCTCTTATCTCCCAGACCTGAGTCTCAGTCTCAATGTTCGGCCTTCAAATCCTTTACCTACACAAATTGCTGGACTCTTCCCTTACATGATACAAGAACTATGTACACTCTGTTTTTCTTTGGTAGAAGGTTATATGTAGCCCTAGTATTGTTCCATACTGACACAAATCAAATTAACACATTTCACACTTCCCTGTGATGCTATAAACTATTCTGAAAGGGAAAGGCGTAAAGAGAAACCTGAAGCAGGACTTGTTGTTTTTGTGGTTGCTGTTTTTTCTGTGAACAATTATGAGTCTGGAAAAATTTCTCCATGGAAGGGAGTATATGGCTCATTACTAGAACATCTTTTTTATTAGCTGTATTTTTCAGATCCCAGATCCAGTAAGAATGTCTGTTTTCTTTTTTAGTGCTTTCCAGTTAAGATGCTGCCCTTTGCCCTTCACCAGGTGAATTCACCTGAGGCTTAATGTTCCTTGTATGATATCTTTTTTCAAGAACTTTTTTAATTGTGAAAGCCATATGTTCCTTGTCACACAGAGGACTGTTAGCCAAGCCAAGCTGATTACCAAATGTCCTGGAGCTTCTGAGGTGCTGTGTCCCTGGAGATGTTTTCCTTTTTAATCTTTTCTGTATCTCCCTGCCTTTTGCAGGGACCTGGCTATAACTTACAGCTGTTTCCACAAAGAGGACATAATGCAGCTGGAATTTCATCTTCAGCTGCTCTGGGAATAAATCTTATCCAGGGCATCCTTATCAGCACAGCCTCATGAATGCTGTTACTGACACAGAACAAATTACCTTACGATTGTACTGGACAGGCAGAGGGCAGCAATGGGAACCTGATATGCCCTTGCATAGTTCATGAAATCTCTTGAGTACGTATATAGGTCTGTCTGAATGGGGAAGAAAAGATAACCCTTTAAGGTATTTTACTGCCAAAAAAAACCTCCCTGACAACATTGAACTGATTTAGTTCAAGAAGAATTACATTTCTGTACAGGCCAGTTATTCTCACCTTCCCTAACCATTTGACAAAAACTACCTGTAGTACTACATATAACCCATGGACAGGATCTCCACTGAAGAACACAAGACCCCATGTGAATGGATTACTTCAGCAGCTTCTGGTGGAGCAACACAGCACCTATGCTTGATCTTGAATGGTGGTCTCTTCAAGGCATGAAGGTCTTTTAAGGTTTAGTGGACTAAAAATCCAATGTGTGGAGGTAGAATGTAAATCTTTTGCATGTGCACAGAATTCTCCATTGGAAAGCAGTTATAGCCTCTGGAATTGACAGGAAGCTCTGAAGGAGAGGAGAGCCCCTGATTCATTTTCTGATGTGTGATCTTGCTGGAGCTGTGCCCTGGAATGTAGAGACTGCTGGGAAAAATGTTCCCCAGGAGTTCTGACTCAGATCTGGACCCCATGACTTGGGCCTGTAACTGTGTGTCTGCAATTTCCATGAAAACAAAGTCCTAAGAATCAGAATATGTCTGTATGTTAAAAATGGTAATGTTTTAGAATCATAGAATCCCAGAATCATAGAGATTTGGGTTGGAAGAGACTTTAAAGATCATTTAATTCCAACCACCCTACCATGGGCAGGGACACCTCTCATCAGACCAGTTCCTAAATAGGGACCTACAGGAAAACTGGGGAGGGACTCATTGTCAGGGATTGTACTGACAGGACAAGGGGGAATGGTTTAAAACTAAAAGAGGGGAGATTTAGGTTAGATATAAGGAAGAAATTGTTTAGTATGAGGGTGGTGAGGCACTGGCACAGGTTGCCCAGAGAAGCTGTGGATGCCCCATCCCTGGAAATGTTTGAGGCCAGGCTGGATGGGGCTTTGGGCAACCTGGTCTGGTGGGAGGTGTCCCTGCCCATGGCAGGGGGGTGTTGGAACTTGGGAAATAATCTTTAGGGTCCCTTCCAACCAAAGCCAGTCTATGATTCTATGATCAGTTTACACAGGTGTGTGTTCTGTGTTAATGTATATGTGTCAGATATTTTCTTGTATTTATTTTAATTGGAGTTAGTAGTCTTTCCTTTTGGCACTTCATTAATATGGGATTACAGATGCCTCCGTAATGTCTTGCTAAGAGCACGGAGTGTGGCTTACTTTAGTACCTGTAAGGCCTTATTTTACCTTCATTCTGTGCGCAAAGCTCAGAATAAATACCATTAGGCCCTGCAGTACGTGGGATTTTTCAAAGCATTTAAGTGCTTGTCCAGGGCAGAACTTTAATTAAAAGTGCAGTACACTGGAAATGATTAATGGGGCCTTTACTCTTAATGTTTTTCTGGCTGTTTTGGGAGCTTAAGCATCTGTTGGAGGAAACGCAGGAATTTCAGGTTTTTTGTTTGTTTGTTTTCCTCTCCTAAGCCTCTGTACACTAAGACTCACACCAGAAGGCCTAACACTGTTACTTGATGCAGGCCTTTGCACGTACCTCTGGAGAGCATGGTAAAGGAGCAGCATGATAGAAATGACTGAGGGAAGTTGTATATGTGGGAAACCTGCACTTTTGGCTACCCTGAGAAAGCAATTAACTTTTACTGAAACAACTAAAATATATTAAGATACGATCTGAGGGAGACATACCTGATATTTTTTGGTTATCTGTGACTTTGAAATAGTCTGGGACTGAATAAGATTACAGTCTACCAGCTGTCTATGATGAGAGAATATCTCAGTGCAGTTCGTGTAAATCTAGCTGTCTCTGGCTATAGTTATCCAAGATCTGTGTTTTAGCTCAGACCAGATAATGTGTTTTTTTGTGGTTTAGACTTCTGGCAGCATAAGTTATATAACATGTTTAGACTCCATTTATAAGAAGACAGGAGCTGGATATTACAACCAGTAAAGTGTGTGGAGATTACAGTCCTGAAGAGTACCACCTATGACCATTACAATATCTGGGTGTGATTTGAATAATGGAAGGAGTCTTTCATACAAGAGCAATCTAATGTTCTGGTCACAGAAAACCAATTGAAAAAATGAAGGGATTAATAGCATTGCTGCTAGTGAAATGTATATGCTTCCCTGCCTACATTTAGGTTTGTCCCCCTGCTTACTTTGCTGTAATCTCCAGGGCTACTGTAGAAATAATATATTAAATCTGGGGACTCTTCAGTGCTGAACGTAATCTATTACCAATTTTGAAAGAAAGAGACAAAACCATGATGATAGTCTGAATATTTAAAGACAAAGGATGGTTGGGATACTTGGTTAATGTGAAACTTAAGTTGCATATTGTATTAATAAGACCTTTTTCTTCTTAAGGAAACCATGCATCTGCATGAAATTAACAGACATATCCACTCTATTTTGTGGGAGGAGAGATCCAACCCATATTCAGGAAAACAAAGGAGAATTATAAACATTTACTTTATCATGCCACATAATCAAGATGTCACTTCACCAACTTACGTTCTTCTTGCTACAAAACAATTATCTTCTAATAAAAGGAGTTGTGTATCCATGAGCAGAAAATGATGCAGTGAAATTTGAGTAGTAAACATTTAATTGTATGAAACAAAAGCTTTGATAACATCATTATTATATTACTTCAAGGTGGACTGAAGTGTAGTCCATAAAGGCATCCTAAAATCATGTTTTTATCTGCTTTTCAGCTTCCTGAGCTTTTAATAGTTGACTCCTCCTTCTCAACCCACCCCTCTGTTTTTAAGAAGAATGTGTTTCATTTTCTTAAGAAGCATCAAGAGTATTTACTCTGCTCTGTGCTTGGTTTCTTGATGGACCTCCTAGCATAGGAGGAGAACCATGCCTGTAGTCAGCTCATATTCTTTGACTGACACGAAGATGTTTTAAAGTGTTAGCCAAACCCTTATTACAAATCACAATAAAAAGTTGCTTTAAAAAAAAAAAAACAAACTTCAAGAAGTTGAAAAATACTCAAAAGTCTAATTTAACATCCTTTTTGCTTGTTTCCTGTTTCTTGACTTTAATGAGAAAAATCACTTTGCCAGTTCCCTATACATCTTATAGTAATTTGTAGCAACCAAGACTTGCTGTTCTGACCAAAGAGAAGTTTCTGCTGCAACAAATCCTCCTTCAACCACAGTTTTGGCTTCTCTTATATGTTTGCATCTGTGCAGAAAACTTTAAAGGAAAACCAAAAAGCTGAGCTTTCTGTTCTATTTTTTTTTTTTTTTTTTCTTTTTTCCCACTTTCCCCTAAAGCAAATGGGGGTGGACGGATGAGAACAAAGAAGCAGAGAAAATAAGACTGCAAACTAACAAACAAAGCATTACTTTGGCATTTTTATAAAAATTCTGGGCTGGCTCTTGACCAGAGCTCCTTCTGCTTATGGCAGAAATTATGGAACACACTTTTCACATGGGGAAGGACTATTTGTTTTTCCAAAATAAGCAAGTGCTTTAATAGTGTAAACCACAAAATATTGAAGTTGTATTAGGAAAGAAATGTGTTTCTTTGCAGTAAGCAGAGGTAAATTTGATTTCCTAAAAATTGCTGTTAGATTATGAGTGATGCAACAGGTGTCTACACTGCTGACACTTGCAGTGACTAGCAGTCTGTTTCCTTTAAAGAAATTTCCTGCTCTGCCCATCCTAACACCTCCCTCCTCCCTTCCCCAGCTTTCAGAAATATACTTTTCAGTATAATATTATCTGGTTTTGGCAAGATTGAGACTGGAATGCTTATTAGTCTTACGGATGGTAACACAGGCCTCTAATCTATGTTTGCTACAGGGAGTGGAAGATTGTTCTCATTTTAGAATCAAAATACATTTTGCAAAGCCCGCATGAACAGTTGTTCTGGCAGTTGCTTTGTTTATGGAGGGTGATATACATGCTCCACATCCTGTCATCTCCAGTATTTGGCAGTGCTCTTAGCAAGAACTTGTTTGGTTAATCCAGCAGGATGCAAACTTGGGGCCCCTTGAACAGTATATATTCAAGAAGTCATGCTCTCAGTTGCAGAGGAGTGCTGAAATAAATGTGGTCCCTTTAATGGCATTTAAAGACATTTCTTATATGCAATTTACTCCTGTTTACATGAGATGTTATCTAGAGGATGCTAAGAATTTAAACATCACTGTTCATTTCTGCTTACCGGTAAAAGCTGATTGTAACCATCTGCCGTGAAACAGGCTCAGAAAGAGCTGAGCTGCAGCTCCTGTCTGCCTGAGCTCAGCCTAGCAGAATGAGTGAGTAGTGCAAACACTGTAGTGTTGCTGGGCCTGTGTTGGGTCTGTTTGGGATGGAGTCACTTCTCCCTGCTGCAGCCCACACAGTGCTGCACTCGTAGCTGGAACAGCACTGGTATCACTCCAGTGTTGTGTCTATTGCTGCATAGTGCTGGCACAGAATCAGGACTCTCTCCAAGCCCCAGGAGCCAGCAGGCTGGGGGTGGGCAATTGATGGGGAGGGGACATCACCAGGGCAGCTGACCTAAACCGACCAAAGGGATATTCCATAACACCTGATGTCACACTCAGCAATAAAGGGGGCTCTTGTGGGGGAGGGATCTCTCTCTCTCTCTCTGGCTCTCTCCTGAACAACCGGTACGCGTTTTGAGGCCCTGCTTCCCAGGACGTGGCCGAACATCGCTTGTTGATGGGAAGTAGAGAATAATTTTTCCTTTCTCTCTGTGCTTCCGCGCGGCCTTGTTGTTTCTTTTGTTACATTCCCTCCCCATTCCCTTTCCCTTTAATTAAATCATTCTCATCTCAAACCTCGAGCTCTTTGTGTTGACTTTTTTTTCTCTCCCCCTCCTCTTTGAGGAGGCGGGGAGTGAGAGAGCGGTTGTGGTGGAGCTCGGCTGCCCATCTGAGTAAAACCACCACAGGGCCCCAAGCTGAATGCTGGGTATTGTGAGTGTGTGGATCCTCAACACACAGTATAAGATAGGAATAGATGTTTCTGTTTGACAATACACCAAGGTTGCACCTAATTTTCTAATGCAATTAGCAGTTCATTTGGCAGGTTTTGTGGCACTGGTAGGATTTCTGTTTTGTTTGCAAGACTAGATATTGTTAATAATATTTATGTTGAGTTCTAGATAAACAATAAGTCTTGGATCTCCTGACAAACTCTGAATGTGGAGAGCCATATTTACCTCAGTGGGGCTCCATGGGGATTCTCTTAGGCAGTGTCAATTCCCTGTAGGACTGTATTTTAGTCTTAACACACATCAACAGTAAATGGCTTAAAAAGCACAGAAAAGTGAAATCCTGATTGTGGTCCTGGTGGCAAGTCTCTGGTATGACATTTTCACCTCAACCCATAAACGCCTGACACTGGCAGAATGGAGATGCCAGATGCTCTGCATCTCCACAAATCAGAGTATCTCATGATGGCATCCAAGTGCAGGACTGCAAATTTTCATACTCACGGGAGTTCCATAGCCCTGTCTGGAGCCAACAAGACTGATGATTCGCTGTGTGAAACTGCTGGAAAGAGGAAGGTGCAAAAAGTTAGCAAGAGATGGGTTTGGAATTGACAGGAATGAGACTTCAGAGGATTATATTGGTGATGCGTACAGAGATCAGGAATGAGAAAACTTGAGCTGAATATGGTAATATGGAAAAAGCATCTAAAATGTGATTTGGCTGCAGCTTTTGGTTTATACATTGATTAAAAAACTCTAAAGTGTCTTTGATCCATTTGATATGATTGTCTTCTCTTTATTTATTTGTGGGTTTCAGTCAAAATTTATGAATCTTAAAGGAATAAAGCCTGAACCTCAAGGGTAAAATCACTAATGACATTGTCACAGCTCTGACTGGATTTAGTGGAGAGGGGCTCTCACCCAAAACCTGAACAGAAGGCCTGCATTTTTGTAGTTTGTCAATATCCCTGTCTATAATGTATCCTGTTAAGTGTGTAAGCTGTCCTCTACAAAACCAGGCCAGCCTTGGAAATAAAGGCACCATATTAGAAACATTAAAAATAGCTTTTTCACTCAGATGGACAATGTCTCTTGTCTGGCCTTGTCAGTGGCCCACGTAGTACTGGGGAACGAAGGAGGAGGCAGGTGCGATAAGTGAAGGTAATTTTCTGGCCAGCTCCAGTTCGTGTTAAGTACTGAAGTTGCCATTTAGTTTACACTGACTACTAAAGAATGGTTAAGAACTTGCCCCTAAACTTTAATTGAGGCTTGGCTGTGCATGGGCCATAAGGGCCCAAGTGCTGGGAAGGCCAAGTTTAGCTGTAACTGTAACTCCCTGTAAAAGTGCTGAAGCAGCGTTGTGAGTGAAGGGGGCAGAATAGCCCAGCAGAAGGAGATATATGCGCTTCCAGCTGCTTTCTCATCCATGCCCCCACCCCAGTCACAACTATGAGTGTAACACAGCCAGGCCACTGCTGCCAAGTCCTAGTCAGGATCCTTCTGCTCTGGCATGGTATGGCCAGCACGGTGTCCATGGGGACTATCAGCCTGTCACCGGCGCTGGTTCACAGGAGATGAGTGCTGTGCTAGCAGCAGCGATCTACCATTCAACAAGGTATGTGCACGACATGAAGTGTCTTCTGACAGTGGCACACAATGGTGGCACCTTCTTCTGAAGTTGGTGCTGGGGGCAAGTGAGCTGCAGATGCGTGCTTTTGGTTCAAGTAGTCACTAAGATGAGGATGCCCAGGCCACATTTGGATAGCAGCTTTGCCTGTGAGCTTTCTCCCCATCTAAATGGCTGCAACTGGGGAAATCTCATTTATGAACATATCACCTTCCCCCAGTCAGGCTCCAATCTCTCGTATTACAAGCATGGAAATGCAGAGCACACAGAACAGTGTTTTTTGTTTTAAGAAAAAAGCCCAAACCTCTCAGGTTATGCTTTCATTCTCATTTACTTTAACTACTTTTTAAGAAACTATTCTTTCTACCTTCTATTAGGATAAAAGAGCAGTTAGCAGAATTCAAGAACCTTAAAGCAGTGAAACTCAGTATGGTATAAAGACTGCAAGCCAAGATCATATCCATTACCACAGGTAAGAGAACCTTGATGCTCTCTGTGTAATTCCCTTCCATGTAATTACAAATGTGACGAGTCTGTGATTTGAAAGGATCAAACGACAACTTTTTGCTAGTCCCCCTACTAGAGTTTTTGTTATTGTTTGCTTTAATAAAGGTACTGGCTGGAAGACAAAATAATTCAGTAAATTCCACTGGTCAGGCTGTTGGCTTGTCTTGTTCAAAGTTTGAGCATTAGTGAAGAGGAGTTTGATGTGCTTTACATGGTGACATTTAAATTCCTGCTCCACCCAAACAACCTCAAGTGCTGCCTAAACCTTTATGAAATTGAAACTCTCTTTCTCTCTCTTAAAAAGAAAAAAAATAGTTATTTGACAAAATGTCTTTTTCAGTTTTGGAAGTCTACTTAAATATCCAACAGTGTTGCTACAAGTGATGATGGATTAAACTGCTAGGAAGTAAAAGTTCCATATTCTGACTTCTGCAGAGGAAAAGATTCTCTCTTGTCAAAAGTTATAAAAAATTCAGTTTTACAGCACTTCCATCTTATTGGGCTCTATCTTCAGTTTAGATGAGTAAATAGCAAATCCTTCTGGAAATGAACCAACATTCCACCATTGGAAATCTCTGTATATGCTCGCAAAACATTTTTATGGGTTGTAAAGGATTTTGTCTTGTCAAATCAGACCCCTCTTTTTGCAGATTAAAGTAGAGTTGCCTGCTTTGAATAAAAGCTTTTTTTATGCTGGTTTTCAGTTCTAAACCCTCAGGTATTTTGGGCATGTCCTGAATAAAAACAGTTGTTGAGATCTGGGAAAAAGCCTGGTGGCTATCCCAGTACTTGTGACAATGTAGCTGTGGAGCACCCAACCCATCTCCTCTGCTCACTCTGTTTCAGGAGCAGTGACCTCTGGACGAGGGTGGTCTCAAACTACTTGCTGATGGGGACAAACAGGTGCTGCTGCAGCTCTTAGTGACTGTAAGCATTGTTCCTTAGCTCATTATTTCTGCCAGAAGCAGGGTGTATTCTCCAAGGCAAAGCTCTGTGCTGACATGGCCTTGCAACAGCAAGTGCCCAGCTGAGTGCGTTCAGTGTTTGCTAAGCACAGTGGTGCCCTGCAGGTGAAGCTTCCTCTGGACTTGTGGACAAAGAAACATAAAAAATAATTCAGTAGCTTTGATCTTTTTATGTTGTTCTTGTTGTTGTTTGTTTGTTTGTTTGATCAGTTTTACTCTGAATTCAGTCTCAAAAGTGCTGTTTTCAACAGCATGAAGGACTGACACAGGCACAAATTTACATGTACACACCCTTTACTTTCATACTGGTATCCCTGCACATTGTACAGTTGTTAAGGCTGAATAAATTCATCTAATCACCTAACACAGACTCTGTGGAAGATGTTTCCCCTTCCCTCTGTTTACATGACTGAATAAAGTAATTGGATTTTTTAATCCAACGATGGCATTTAAGATGTGCCCCCAACCCTGCCTGTGAACACAGACAAGGTTTGCTGGTGGCCTTGGAATTTCCCAGCTGGCTCTGGTCTCCGGGGGAGCCCAGTTTCTGTGATGTTGCTATTTGAATCTAACCTTAATCTTTGGAAGGGAAAGATCAGAAAATCGGAGAATTTTCACAGTTACTTTTTCATATTCCTGTGCTTCCACAACACCTAGCTCCCTCACAAAACACCAGTATTTCTGGTCAACACACTGCATTTCTCAATGGACTTCCTTTATGCTTTTTTACAGTGAAATTATTTGGCTGATTTCAAGTTCTGTTTGGACAAACTTTTAGGGGAACAGGCTTCTCAACATCCTCCACTGGTTAAGAGTCTCAGTCTGAAAACAGGTTTTAAATTATTATTATTATAACTGGACTCTGACTTGTGCAATGAGGAGGCTGAATGAGTTCCAACTCATGTAGCTGAAAGTTTTAAATAGAAGAGCTAAAAAAGAAGCCAAGATCAGCAGAAGATGCTGATTCAAGTCAAACAAAAAGTTTAAGTTGGCAGAACATTTGAGAGACCATACTTTAGCACAGAGATCTAGGAAACCAAGATATTAGCTAACCAATTTACAAGGCAAAAAATTCAGATAAGGCTCAGGAACCAAAATACATTGCAAGAAACAAATCCTGAGGATAAAAATAAACAGATCTAGGAAAAACTTAAACGGAACTACATCTTCTGGTCATTTAAAAACTTGGAAAATTATTTCAGGAAAAAAAAAAAAACAACAAACACTAGCTGGCAGTGAAAAAAAAAGGAAGGATTATTATTATTATTATTATTATTATTATTATTATTATTATTATTATTATTTTATTAAAAAAACAAATGCTACCGGCTCTAAATGTGGCTACGAGGTCAACATGCTAAATTTTGGAAAAAGTCTCTGCTCTTTGTAACAATTCCAGGTATTTTATTATGTACATTTTACAATTTCCTTTTCTAGTAATGGAAGATCCTGATGTTAACACAACTTAAAACATTTATTCAGGATCATGTGTCAGGTTCTGAGAGGTTCTCATTTGGGAACTGTGAGAAAAATATCAATAATCTTCTTCAGACAGGATCTTCTGTGAAGCTATTTTATTCATGATTGCAATGGCAGGCGTCCTACCAATTAGGAATGCATTATAGTAAAAAAATCATAACCTTTTATTCTCTATTATTCCCTATTACCTGATCACCTCCCCTGTTTCCTCATTGGTTGAGTACTATCCTTTTCCCTCTTTTTTTTTTTTTCTTTTTCTTTTTTTTTCCTCTTTTCTTCTGTCTAGAGATTTTACTGTTCTCACACTGCTCATCCTGTTTTTCTGTCTTCTACCTTATTTTGGAACAGTGAGGCCTTCTACTGTCCACTTAACTACTTAGCATTTCTTTTTGTTGTGACTACACAACTACCTTTGAATACAGAAAGTTAGTTTTCTACAGCAAAAACAAGCTGTGCTTGGAAAACACTGTAAAAACACAACTTAGTTTCTCACAGAAACTTTCTCCTCATATTATCTACTGCCATTTTCAGAGCTCCTTTTTTTTTTTTTTTAAAAAAAAAAAAAAAAAAAAGTTTATTTCTCCCACAGACCTGATTTAGCTGCATTATTTGCAGTTTTTGTAGTAATCTCTTACCTAATTCATGCTGTGTTTTACCTATCTGTACATCTGTGTCAGGCTGAGGAACCGCTTCTTTGGCTGATCATCGCAGATCATTGGTTAACACTAGCATGTTTTTCAATAAGAACAGCAGAACAAAAGCATGCCTTGAGACTGTGTGAGATGGAGCTGCAGGCCATATTTGGTGCCTGGGTTTCAGGTTCTCATTTTCTGATGTCGCCTTTGTTCCGCACTCTTTTCCTTTTCTCTTTGGCTTTCTCTTCCAACCTGGCAGCTCCCAGGTTGCCTGTTGTCTCTTACCTTCCAGTGTATTTCTCATTCTCACATCTGTACCTGCCCAGACAACACTGAATACTGCTTAGGCCACAGCTGGAATTCAATGTTTAAGTAGAAAAAACACAGGAATACCTGCAAGTGCAGGTATGGAGAAGTCTGATCTTCACTTTTCCAGTTGATATTTTCATTCATGGCTAGGGAGGATCAGATTTGACATTGTCATAATTAAAATAACATCTTCCTAGATTTCCCCAAGCCCCCTCTAGGTGCATACAAGTGAAGTTTCCTTTCTTCCTGTATATCAGAAAGCTCCTTCAATTTTGTCTAATTAAACTGTCACCTTAATAATAACTTGGCTGAATGCCAATATATGAAAATTCTTCAGAAACTAATCTTTTTAGAGGATTATAGCAGATTAAAGCTCCATCCTGTGCTTAACGACTTCAGCATACCTTCCAAGCAGTTAGGTATTGCAAGAGTTTTAGAATATGCTTGTTTATTAAAATATTGCTGTAAGTAAAAATGTAGACTTCAGAGGAAATGGAAGGTCTTTATGACAATTAACATTCTTGGTTTTCAGTCTGGATCCTATCTGTAGCACATGCAAGCATAAGTGAAGGGTGATTTCACTGTACTAAATGTATTGCTTTACTGGAGCTACTGATTGAGATCAGGATTTGTACCAGTTACAAGTTAGTCTTGCCCGCTAGTGCTTCTGAGACATGCTCTGACTGCAGAACTTGCAACTTTCTGCAGAAAATGATGTAAAATGCACAATATTGTCTGGAAACTTTATTTTGCAGATCTTTCATCATCAGTGACAGTGTGACCTAAACAATGAAAGCTAGTGAAACTTCAGAGGCACTAACTGGATTGAAAATCCAGTTGTGCCAGCTGTGGTCTAAATCTATGTAAGCCAAAATTAATGGCCTGACCCTCAAAAGCCTCCTTTTTCAAAGTCTCTGGGCACCTGGTAAAAACATTCAGACACCATTAAGTTCACTTTGATTGATCTCAATTAAAATAACTAAGGAACCTTTTCTGAGTGTATTGATATTATTTTAATGGCAATAAAGCACTCTTTATAAAAGCCCATTTGTTTCAGATTGGATAGTTTTCTAACACTGACAATAATCCCCCATCAGCGTTACTGGGGCCATATGGTCTGGGGTTTTTGGTAGAAGGACTGGAGGAGGAACAAGACAATTTAAGGGAAGCGAGAGAAAACATGGGCATTTTGAATGTGTATTTTGAAACCTAGCTGTGAGCGTTGTTACAGGAAGTGGGCAGACTGCCAACATGCAGCAATCCGACACGTTTTTTTTTAGTCTGTGGTGACTGACTACAGTTCGAACATGTAGTCTTTACTCCAGGCCTCCTACACTTCTTGATCTTAAAAAAACAAACAAACAAAAAACAAACAAACAAACAAACTCTTTTTCTATCCCTTGTTAGATACATTAAAGATAGGCCAGCTTTTCACAAGCTGTAATCTAATTATTTCTTTCATTATGGTGACATTTCTGCTTCTCCAGTGCTTTCAGTGAGTTCCTGTCTCCAACTGTGCCAAATTCATTAATTCTGTAGTGCTCAAGACCCGTCTTTACCCTCTTTGAGCACACTGATTGTTTCAGGAAGGGATGGAAATAACTTCATCCTCATCCTTCTCTGTGATATCTGTGTGGCATTATCAACCCAATCCCACCCTCAGAAGTTAGAGATGCTTGTGGTCATATTAGATGCTGCCAATCATTTCATACTATCTAATCTTTTCTTTTCTTCCTCAACATGCATCTTACAGTGTTAGCCCAAGTTTCTCATCTTATAGAATGCCTTTAGTGTCCCAGCACAGTGAGGGACACGCATCTCTGATGGTCACATAGCTCCATGACACCAGCAGCTGCATACCCCACTGCTGAGTGCACAGAGAGAGGGCAACCTGCTGCTATATGGCCAGCTGCACCTAGTCCCTCTCATGCAGCTAGAAAGGGAAAGCCACTGCTATGAGGAGATGTTTTGATCATTTGCAGTATGGACATATAGATACCACCCCTTATGGCTGGTGTGACTTGAAGAAACCTTAGGAGCAGAGATGCATGCTCAGGCCAAAGGACTTCAGGGACTGCCAAAATGCTGGAGTCTTTAGAGATCCATTCACCACTGCTATGACTCAAGATACAAATAATTTTGGGAAAACCTAAACTGTTTGAAAATGGAGAGAATAGCATCAAGTATGGACTTTTCACTGAATCTACAAGTCTTCCTGAAAATGCTGCTCACTCGCTCTCAACTCAGACTTCTAATTCAGACTCCATTCTGATTTTTGGATCTGCTGGCCACTAAGTGAGTGTATTGTGGTGTCTTTTAAGGTTTTTTACTGGTTTGATTTTTGTGAATGCTGTTCTTAACCTTAAGATTTGCGCCTCTTCTGCGGTTACTGACTTGAACAGTTTGTGTTCAGGGGCTGTGCTATTACACATTTGCTGTATGTACTTACCAGGAAAGACCTGGCAGTTACACAGTGCATTTGATATCCTGATAGCTGTGTTGTATGTAAGATATTAATGCATTAGAGTATTTTCTTTAAAAGTTGTGTGAGATTAACAAAAATTATAATACTAACACTGCACTACTTGGCTTTAATCCCTGGAGTTAACTGTTGAATCCAGAAGTGGATAGTTGTCAGCCATATTACCCAACAGCATAACAAGAAGCAGGAAAGCACGGCATTCCTGTAATGGTCTCAGATGCTAAGGACACAGATACAGACAGTTTAAGAGAGGAAGGCTTTGCAGGTATGACAGATTTTGCAGAAAAATTGACCTTACTCAAAGAAGGATTCATCTGCATTGCCAGCTTGATAAACAAACAATCAAGCAAACTAAACCACCACCTTTTATTTGATGTAATAGTAGGCAAAAATAGCATCTTGTCTCTCTTTTTCTCCTTCGTTCTTTAACCAAAAGACTACACTATCTTAGGGAGCTACCTTAGTAAATTTAAATGAACCATTTTCCATGATATGTGAAATAAATAGCATTGTAATTTTCTCTAATATATTCCAGCTGAGAATCTCAGTGTTTTACAAGAACACACATTGACTCTCTAAGAGCAATAATGGCTTCAAACGGCCCTGCTACTACTCAGGCATCAACAAATCAAATCATTTACGATGACTTAAGTAGAATTTTCATTTGATAGGATAACTGGGTTAAAAAATGCTTTCCAGGAAGCTGGACTGAAACTTCTGAGTTGAAATCAGTATCGAGGATATCTTAACTGTAGTTGTCACACTCAATCTGGCAAGCATTTTGACATGCTGGTATGTCTTGGTCATGCTCATTACCTGCTAAAAGTAATTTGAAATTCAGGGCAGTTGTGCTAGCAGAGAGATCCTCCCAGCTCTTTCCTCAAACAAAACTAGAACTGTAAATGTAATGTGAATGCTAACTGTATGTTTTCTTCTGGTCTGAGGCTTTGCAGTAGGATATATACTAGCTTCCTCATATTCAACAAGTGGCTGTTGTCAGTGGTTTGGGTTTATAGTAATTTCCCTGAGGGTGAACAGCTTGTCTTTCTAGCATTTTAGTGGAAGTGTTTGCTGGTTAAATCTGACTTTGGGTCACAGCTATATGGTCTTTTTTTTTTTTTTTCCCCAGACAACACAACAATGTCATGGTTCATAAACTAAGAGGTCTATTATTTGTCACCAGAAATGAATATAACATCTTAGGCACCTGAGAGGTTCTTTAAAATACTGCCAAGTTTCTATTACAATGGTCCTTAAAGTTAAATCCTTCTATGCCACATCAGACTCAGTAATACTGATGAAAAGTAATTTCCAGTCTTTTTGATTCCTAAAAACTTCCCAAGGAGGGGAAATGGAGGTGGAGGTGCCAGTCTCTTCTCCTTGATAATAACCAATGATAACCAGTGATGCAAGGGAACGGCATGAAGCTGCACCAGGGGAGGGTTAGGCTGGGCATTAGGAAACATTTCTTTACCATGAGGGTGGTCAGACAATGGGACAGGCTTCCTGGTCAGGTGACTGATACCCTGTGCTTGTCTGTATTCAAGAAACATTTGGATAATGCTCTCAGTAACACGCTTTAACGTTCCATTTGCCCTGAAGTGGTCCAGCAGTTGGACTTGTTGGTCTTTGTAGGTCCCTTCCAACTAAACTATTCTAAATTCTAAACAGGTAAGAATGGTTTTGTGGCATAGAGCCAAAAACAATGCTTATGTAGCTGTGCTACCATATCTCAAGAGCTGCCCTGTTGCATGCCCATGCTTATATAAGGGGGTTGGTGTCGTCCGGATCTTCTTCCTGCCAGGTTCTTTAGGAAAGTTACCAGAATTGTCCAGGACTGTGTTCCAAATTCTGAGGATGTGTTGGCTATGTGTATGGGGTGTCTGCAGACTGTCATTAATCTGACTAGGCAGCTCTCTCTTCAATTTGCTACTGCAGCAGCCTCTCCATCACTGCCACTCGGAGACTGTGAGTGACAAGCAGAGAGGATTTTTCTGGTCTTGGATGATGTATTTCTGTGGCTCAGAAGTGGAAGAGGAATTGGTTGCACTCCCTGCAGCAAGGACCATCTCCTCTGTTGTGATATACGTGTTAATTTCCTTGTACCATGAAAAATGGGCATATTTCTTTCTTGGCCATACCTAATAACCAATAGACACAGTCTTCTATGAGAAAACTCAAAGGAGTATCTTGTATCGTGTTTCCTTGGTAGTACTCTATTAAATGCTTTTAGATAAAGAGGGAAACTATCCAGCAGACAGTTACATTATGAATTTCATTATTAACTTATTGTCTGAATGCTGGGTTACTGTGGATGAAGACAAATGTCAGGAGCAGCAGCATTCCCCTCCTAGTTGTGGTGGTTGTGTCTGGTGCTGCAAAGAAGCCCCTGACAGGGAATCCAGCCACAGTCTTGTGGCAGCCCCAGATTATACTTGTTTGTTCTATAGGAAGTGTTAGGAAGTGTGCTGTTTTTGTTTGCCTTTTTATTATTATTATTATTATTATTTTAATTTTTAGTCATTTATTTATAGCAGCTCTTATAATGTTCTTACAAATAAATTCAGCTTGGTCCTGGGAGCAAGTAGGCCCCATTCAAGGCTACCTGATATACAGATCCTGTCAGGATCAGCTGTCTGTCAGCATATCTTAATTTCCTGTTCACTGTCTCACTTTGCATTGTTGATCTTATATTTTCATGTTTAGGAAAAAAATAATTCAGCGTACTTAGATTGGGTCTTCCCACATTTGTGGTAAACAGGAGTACAGCGAATCTTTATGGACAGAGGATATACAATCTGGAGAGGGAGAGGAAAGTAGATTTAATGTTTGCCCTTTTAAACATGATCTTTCATGCTATTATCCTCATCCTTCAACAGAATGAAGAGTGGGACAGGAGATACTGCTGCAGCCTGGTGGTGCTGCTCACAGAATAAAATTTCTGCCACATTATAAATACCCAGGAAATAATTGTTTCTCTTTTTCCCCTGAAGTTCAGCAGATCTTCCTCTGTGCAACCTTCAGGCTTCAGATAAGCTGAGATTTTGTTTCTTTGAGAACCTCATCCTCCTGGCAGGAGTGTTGACTGTGCAGATCAGAATGCTCTTTACAGTTCTAGGCATTGTTAATAGTTTAGGCTGTTGCTTATTAATGTGAGTTGAAAGGAAAAAGAAGAATTTGCTCTCTCTGTCTATATATTCTTGCCTGTTTAGTGCCTCAGGTACACATTTTTCTTTCCAGATAAAAAGCCAGGAAAGAATAGTACTGATTATAACTACACCCTGTTACAGATAGCTTACAGACAACGGCTTAATGATTGCCTTCATATCAACAGCTGGGGCTGTAAGATTTTAGCTGCTAATTAAGAAGGGATATATACTGTGCTTGTATACTCACAGGAAACTAAGCTATTTCTTTTCCCACATGGACAAATGTCGAAATAAGAAGTGAGAGTACATATAGAAGGCGTGTATTTTTTTCAGTGCTCTGGCATTTCTGAAGAAAACCTTTGGTAATTTTAGTCTATTCTTTAGATAATGTGACATTAATAGACTGCAAAAATCAATCATAGTTAAGGGTGACAATAAGAAATAGAAGGCCACATTCATTGCTGGAGTAATCAACCTGTTTTGAAGGGAGCTTCTGCAATTATGTTATGGATTAATGGGTTTAAGAAGTTACAATTCTAAACAAGCCACTACTTTTTCTATCAGCCTGTAAGTATATTTATGTTGATGATCCCAACCAGACCACTGTATGAGAGAAACAAACCATCCATTCATCACAGTAAGTTAGAAGCCACACTTCAGTAAACACAAACACAAACATGCAAATTACAGTCAGCTACATGGCTCACAGGAGATAAGTACTTGTTCCAGGTGTTTCTGAAACTTTATAAAATCCAAGGATTGCTACAAGATCTGGAAACCTGGACATTTTACCACTCCAATACTACTGTGGCGTAACTTTGAGTCTTTAGTTTTAACAGTCGTATGTTTTCTTCATCTGCCTTTACATCATGACACAGTAACATCTGCTTGTTCCTTTCTTCTATACTATTGACTGTTTTGTGTTTCTGTACTGCAGTCTTGTTTCCATATGAGGGTCAAAGTCAGCCTGCAAGAGGAGGTGATCTTAGGCTTGTTACATACGTGCTGGATTTGGCCCTGGCTTACAAAGGCGAGTCAGCAGCCCTCCCCCTATGTCCCTTTGACTTGTAGCAATGCTACCATTGCTAGGCTGAAAACATTTGTGACCCCTATGCTTAAAAATGGTTTTGGCTCCAGTGCTGCAATGGTAATAAGGTGGCCTGTTCCTGGCAAAGCTGAGAAAGGTGACTTTGCAATGTAGCCTCTGCACGCTCAAAATAGGTGTTGTTCAGCATACTTCTCAGGGTATGGCAAGAAGCCAGAATATGGTAGCACATTTTACAGACTTCCAGCAGCCAGTCAAATCTACAAATCTGATGCAAATCTGGTGTCAGAAGGCTGGAGGGGTATTCTGAGGTATTAAATAATTGCTGGGATTTGGCCTGTACTGTGTTAATTTGAATACTTTGTACTTTCTTATGCAAAAGGATTTTGAACCACAGTCATCTGAACAGTTAAGCTTTGAAGAAGTATCACATTTGTAAGCATGCAATACACTTCACAATAAAATAGATAATTGACTTGATTTTAATTTCATCATCCAACCTCAAATAAGATCAAACTAAGCTATGCTACTATATTAGGAAGGATATTAATCACATCTGTATTTCATTAAAGAATTTCCCTTTTTTGTGGGGAAAAACTGGGTGATCTGAAAAAATTTTGTCACAACTATCTCTGAGTCTTTAATACATACATAAGTTTGCGTGTGTGTCTGTGTGTATTTGTAGCAGGGAGTAAGCCAGCAGAAGCAGGGAGAAAAATTGAGCAAGCATTATTCACAGGAGCTCAGTTTCTAGTCCCAACAGATTTAACTAGCAGAAGGGGAAGGGAAGATCCAGGGCTGGCTGCCAGAGAGGCATTGCTGAGTGTAAACACTGCAAGGCATCTCAGAATGCCCTTATCATAGGGAGCCCAAAAGCATTTCTACTCTGGGGCTCTGCAGCCAGGAGCAGTCTTGCAAGTAAAGAGTGTTTATTGTCAAATTTTAGTACAAAGGAAACTACAGCCAAGCTGACCAAAAAGACGACTGGAATTTCATCTCTCTCTCTCTCTCTCTCTCTCTCTCCCTCGCTCCCTCTGTCGCTCACTCATTGGATTTCTTTCTCTGCCAGCCTTTTTAAACCAGACACTACCAGGTCAGTGACATTCATTATTCCTTTCGTTCTAGTATGATCTTGTGCTCAGCCTTCTGGACTAATATTGCTACCTGTAAGTATCTGTTTCAGGTTTGTTGTATATGCTGAATGCTATTGTGTTTGTGCTTGTAATATTTAAATGCTTAACAAATGTTGCACCAAGGCAATCAAACAGCAATTTTTTGAACTTAGGGTGGTTGAAAGCTCAATTCTGACTTAGGAGGGAAACAGGCGCTGGGTTTTGCTGGTTGTTTAGTAGACCCATGGAAGTTAAGGGTTCCAAGTAACTTAGTTTAACTTAAGGTTCAAGTTGATACAGATTTCTTAACTGTGCTGGCTTTCTTCCACCAGCACTAATAAAACTTTATGCTTTTATATTTTATAAGAGCTTGGAAACACTTAGCAAGAGTTCTTTTGTTAAAATTGTCTTTTTAATAAAAACACACTGAAAGACAGAAATGTATTACAAAGCACTGGAAAACATCATGAAAACTTTTGATATTAGTAAATCTGCCCAAAGAATATATTGTTTAACTGGAAGAATTTGTTTTTAAATGAATGCTTTAAAAATGTAGACTTTTATTTTGCAGGAGATATCTGCAAGGCTTTTCACATTTTTGCGTGTGTTTAGACAGCTGACTTTATTCATCTGATTTAGATGGCTGCTCATTGGGCATATATGTAAATGTTTATTTGTGAACGCACAAGAACACAGCTTGCATAGTCTTTCAATTTCTTGCTCATTTTTATTCACTTATGTATAATAAAACACTAAAACAGCTTTTAGAGATTAGATTCTCTCACTATGTTGTTCTTAGATGCTTCAAAAAGTCCTGTAGATAATTATACACAGTTTCTTGAAATATTTATTAAAAGGGTATTTCACAAGTTACATTTTTTCTGCTTAAAGAATTCCAGTAGTTCATCATCTGAGCTAACTCAGAGCTACTCATTATTTTAGGCAAAATGCATGCCTGCTGGTGATGTGTCCAGTGTGTCTGTGGGATGCACTGACACTGGAAATCACCAGTTGTTTGCACGGTGAAAGAGTACATGCATCTGTAGAAGTTGTCTTATTTCTCTCACTCAGGCATTACTGTTGTGAGCCTGTCATGATTTTCATTCTGATTCTTCTGTGTGGTTTATTTTAATAATAGCATGACTGCGTGCAGAATGTTTTGCTCTAGAGAATAAGCTGGTTTGGATCTGGGCATCTTTAGATTTTGACCAATTTCTCTGGCACTGATCCCTGCTCTGGGAAGAGTTAGGCAAGTACACTGACAAATGAATAAACAAGTTCCTGAACAATGACTTGATTTTTTAAGTTGAACTACCTCATGCCTATTCCCTCATTAAATTCATTTTCTGCAGTCCTCAAAGTGCTTTTCTGTGATAATGTTTGTGATACTAATTACAGGACAAGAAGAATGAATGTATGCATGGGGAAAAGAAACACTGACCTCTGACTTCATAGTCAATCTAACAGAGAATTTAGATGACAACAATATGCGTAGAAAAAACAGCACAGTAACATGCTAGTCATTTAATGCTACATTAAAAGTGGAAGCTGCTTGATTACAGCTGTTGAGCAGAAAGAGACAGTAAGCATATCATTCTTGATGAATACTTTAACTTCGCTTTTCTCTGTCTCTATCTCTCTAAGATTCTGTGGCCACTGCTTGTGGACCCTGATTTACTTCTGCCACTGGTTGTGTGGTCTGCAATTATAGTAGCGAGGGTGTCCGTCACAACTTTGTGATTTCACAACTTGCAATATGAGACCCTCGGTGTGATTCAGCTGCCTTTTGTGCAGTTGGACAAAAGACTGGAACAGACTATGTTTGGGAGTTTGTTAAACACTCCCTAATGAAATGTGCTCTTTCTGTCTTTAGCTGCTATCATTGCCTGCAACAGCATTTCAAAGAACTTTAGTAGCTGGCTGTGACAATAAACTGTAACTAGACCATGTGTGATTTTCTGCCAAATGTAGCCTCCAGTTGTCTAAAACTATTATACCATTGACTACATGAGCAGACCTGCTGTAGCTGCAGCGTGCAGGCATTCTGAGTGCAGAAGGATATACCTTTGTCAATAAAAATCTGTTAATAAAAGAAGCACTGTGTGGTTTTGGATCTAGAATGATTTTGATGAGGTGTGCAACTATCTGATCTACTGAATACTCTCTGTCAAATATAATTTTCATGTAATAATACTACTTTTATGTTACATTATGGATTTTACAGAATTTCAAAATCTCTTTTGATTTGTATGTAGGGAACATCAAGCCACCTCACACAAATTTGTAAACCTAAACTGGTGTCTGTCCTAAATCTATTCTCTTGCCTTTAGATATCTACATAAACAGAAAGGAATTGCTCTTTGGAGACTCATCTTTTTCGGCCGGACTATAGCAGTAATCTTGGTAAAAAGCTCAAATGAGCTTCTAAATTTCACATGTCTAAGGCTCCAAGAGCTGAACCAAGACACTGTGCTTGTGGGAAAGTGTAAACTATACCATCTACCAGCTGTTAAAATTTAAGCATTCAAGAAAATCCTGCGCGTAGCATGCGCAGAAGACTGCAACGCTTGTTTAGTTCTGTGAGACGCAATACACCCTTCAGTGAGCTCGTCTTTATGCAGAACAGCCTGCAGAATCTTCCTCTGCAGAAATTCAAAACCTCTGCCACTAGCTTCAAGGCTCACAAGCTTTCTCCCCCGCACTCAGAGAACCAGCCAACCAATAACAGTGCATAAAGAAATTATTCTAAAAACATCAAAACCACATGCTATGCTCCTAATAAGTTTCTGTCCATACAAGGGTGTCAGCCAGAGGTGGAAGCCCACAGCTGTCCATGCAGGACAAGGCTGGGTGTGATCACACAGCTTCCTCAGTAAATGAGCAGATGCATGACACTGCGGAGAGGTGCAGTGTGCCGGTGGTGTTGCATTTCATCACCACAGCCTGATGATTGTTTCACAGAGGTATCACACCATGTAGTTCATGGTGTAGTGAAACAAGATCTCTACCAGGCTGCTGGTCACGGGCTCCCTGTCTCCTCACTTTTCTCTTCCTTACACAGAAGGCTTTTTCTGTTCCTATTCCATGGGCTTTCATGACCCCAGGCCTTTGGGTCAGGCATGCATTCATTCACTAGCGTAGTTGCTTTGTCATGGGTTGAGCTCATCTAGCACCTCACGCTTGAGGTGTGGCCATGGCTAGCAAAGGTCATGAAAAAGTATGGGGCTGCAGAGCCAGCTTTGTGTTGTCATGTTAAGTACTGAGCGCGCTGCCATAATTTTTGCCTTTTGTCAAAGTCATGGCTTGAGGTGAGGCAAAGACTTTTATCCTTGTAACACCAACATAATCATTGACTAATCCTAGGTAGCTTGCTTATGTTTCACTCATTTCTTTTCTATCCATAGCTAGTTAATTGCTAACATGAAACAGTTACTTGAAGTTAAAATCTCTTGGGAAATTTCCTCTACCCATTACACTTGCCTTCTCTCACCCATCCACAGTTTCTATTATTAGAGGTAGTTTTCATTTTTACATTTGAGTCATTTCTTGAGGGGAAACCACTCATCTACCCACCTGTTATAGACTTCTCTACTCTTAGGAAGAGTAGTTCTTATTCTCTCTCTGCAGTGCATGTGATTATACACAAAGCCAAAAAAATGGCTTATCTAGCAGTTCTAGTCCTTTCATTTTACTATTTTCACCAGTTTTCCCCTAGTTTTTACCCCTTTTCTCATAACAGAGAGTCTCCAATATTTCTCTCCATTCTTGTACAGAAAGAGGAGAGGGAGAGAGATTAAGCACCTTTCTGAGCTTCTCAGTTGTGTCATACTCTTATGAAAGTACCACCAAGACACTAAACTAAAACAAAAGCAAACAAACAAAAACAGCAGTAAAAAACACAGTGCATTGTGATACTATTTACACTGAGAAGTAGCCTACTCCCTTTAACGGCTGACAGAACAACCTATTGCTGTATCTGAATGGTTTAAAGAAAATTATAAATGGAAATATCCAAATCTTCTGAAAGGTTAATTAGTCCTGGAAGTGGTGTAGTGGTTGGCTCATTCTGTGCTTCTCTTAGGCTGGCTTGACCTCCCCTGCAAACAGATGGCTCCTGTAGGTTTATACTACCAAGGGGAAGATGGGAAATCAGTGAGCGCTCGGTCCCAGGAGCATGAGGGTAACATGCAGGAAAATATCATACTAACAGCATCAGTGGACAAACCTCTCTGGAAGCTGGATTGTTTTATGGAGTTCCTCAGACAGCTGTCAAAAAGATACAATAATTTATTTATCTGAGTCATGTCTGCATTGCACCCTGTTCCAATTCAGTGTTCACATCTGGAGGAGCATGGTAGTCAGTGTGGCAATGCCTACTTTTGTAAAGGTCTTAAAAGCATAAAGAGCAACTAAGAAAAAAAAATCATTTCATTTCTATCCCTCCCATCTGGGATGGAAGATAAGGATATTTTCATTGTTCTGTTTGGGATAAGATATTTACCTGTTCAGAAAATGCAATTTAGACGTTAGTCTCTTGTCTATATGAAAACAGTATCCAAGCTATGATTTATTTTTTATTATTATTATTATTATTATTATTTCTTTAATTTTTCAGTTGTCTTTGGTATATTAGACACCTACCAACGGTATGATCTCTATCTCAAAATTTGATGTTCTTCTAACACTATAAGCAAATATATATAACACTTAAAAGGACGCTGTTCTGAAGATGGTGCCTAAGCGGCAGCTGTAATCACTAGCTCCTTCTTGTTAGTCTCAGCCTAGGACCCTGACCTGCTCTGCCTTTTCAACAGTACACTGTGAGATGGTTATGTGCCAGGCTGATATGTATCCCCACTATTGGCTGATTTAAAGTCTTCCTCTCAGCGTTCCTCTTCCCCTCATCTGTCCTGCAGCTAATTTCCCTAGTCCCCCAGTTGCCCTCTGTGCCTTAGCTCTGTTTCATGGGGAGGGAGGGCCTTGCAGCTACTGCTTGCTGAAGAAGGTTTTTCATAAGGGGTGAAAATGGAAATGGTTTTCAGTAAGGGCTACAGAGGAAAATAATAATTTGGTTTTCCATTACCTCTCAGTCCTCACTCCTGGCGCTGAGCCCCAGGTATTTGATTATGGAAGGGATCCTGTCCCCATGGTGAAACTAGCACCCTGCTCCTTCCCCCTTGCCTTAAGATCCAATACCTCGCATTACACTGCATTAATGTTATGAGATCACATTCAGATTTTTCTCCTCAGCATCTTGTCTGTCTTTGTGTAACACCAAATATGCTTTCAGTCTTATGGTGGCCCTTCAGCAAATGGGGGATACTGCTATACTCAGTTTCCACCACCTAATACCTTAAGCTTGGATGAATCATAATTTAGCTTATGGGAGTAACAACACCCTCAGAATGAACACTGAAGTAAAAACTAACCTCTGTAAACTGAAACTATTTCAGGTTTTAATCTTATAATCAGTATCTGTAATGAGAGTAGAATAAAGAACACTTTGTTGTTGTTGTTTCTTTGCTTACTTTTTTGTTTCTTTATACTCTAAGTATTATGCCACTGCTACAAGAGGACAACAGAGAAACTCTAATGATCTGCATATATCTGATATGCTTTACATTCTTCATCTGTTTTCCTTGATGAAGATTAGTCAATAGGCAAAAAATACTTTGCATAAAAATGCACAGAATTTGTGAAAAAGTTTATTGGACTCTGTTTACAGACCAAAACTGAGAAGGAAAGAAAAGAAGAAAACTGCTACCTAGCATTCCTTAACTCAGCAAATACCTTGTTGAATACTTAGTTTCACTGTTTGTTTTGTAGTGTGTGGAGCTAAGACGTTAAGTAGCAAACAGTCCAAAGGTGGGTGGCTTAATTGCACATTCTGAAGTGACAGTCCCCTAATTGAATATTTTAGGGTCCTCTCATTGCTGTGGGGTGAGTTTTAATTGATGTAATAGTATTTATCTCATTAATTGATGTAATAGTATTTATCTCATTCCTAGAAATCATGCAAGGAACGACAAGTTGTTCTCTTTAATCCTGCCTTCTAAAAAAAATCCCATGGTCTTTTTTTTTTTTTTTTTTTTTTTTTTTTTTTTTT
>CM021797.1:33249945-33261725 GCA_011076525.1 Nettapus auritus | reverse complement strand
GTATTTGGTGAGAACACTTATGCTTGTAATTAACCATTGCATAATTTTTCACATGTGTGCCAGCAGCCTTGAGGGAAAACTAGTTCTTCTAGCATTTGGAGGAAACATTTAACAAACCACATCAAACGGTCTCGGTCACTCTCCTCTAAAATGTACCCAATGTGCTCTACTCCTCTCTTGGCTCATCGGAGTCACACCAATGCCTTCTCAGAGGCTGCTTCTCTCTCTCACTTCTTCCTCCCCTAGGATCATCTGCAGAGAAGGGCAGAGGTCTGCTGGCAGACAAGGAGCTCTTTGGAGTTCCGCTTGCTGAGTGTCCCTAGCACAGTGCCTTGTACACATCCTTGGGGTGATGTTTTGCACCAAGAAGAATATCCATTGTCCGAATTGCCAGAGGTGGATTTCTCTTCCCTAATATCTGATGGGAATTTCCCTTGTTGTGAATTTTGTTGTTCACCTCCAGGTTCTCTGCACTCCTTTGTTAGACATCTGAAAACAGATATAAGATTGTACCATAGCCCTCTCTTCTTCAGTCTAAACAAACCCAGCTGTCTTGACCTCTCTTCATAAATTATGTGCTCCAGACTCCTGACTATTTGCAACCCTGCCAGGAGATAGCAACTAATATATTATACAGTGCTGAACTGATACGTCTGTTTTGCTTCTCAGACCTAAGCTGCTAGGTTTTGTTTCTGTGAGCTTGGTAAGCACACGACTCACTTGGAGTTCAGCAATTTTACTCTATAGCCAAACCTTTAGAAAATCAATGAGGAAACAGCTTAGTCTAAAAACACTGCACTTATCTTCCTAATGCATTGTTAATGAACTTCATTATTTCATTAAGCACGTAAATTTATATGAAATATTGCAGCGTATTTGAAAGTAATGCCTCAGTATCCTTCATTCTGGAAACACAGGTAGCACAAGAAGGAATAGGATGGATGAATCAGGTTTAGTGATGATATTAAGGGTAGATCAGTAGGGAAGCTGTAAGCAACTTAGAAGAGCCACAGAAAAAAGTGGCATCACCACCAGTGGTACATCTGCCATAGAACAACAACACATGGACACTGTGCATCAGTATAAGTACCTTGTAGGACATGCATTACCTTGCTGAAGCGATGTCCTTCTTTATACAAAAGTGAGAATGTTAATATTGTGGCTCTCACTTGGACGTCTTCTCATTTTATTGCCATTATGTTTGGAAAGGATCCCCTGTCATTTTGTTTTGCTATCACTGGATTGAGGAAGTGAGGTTACACTTCTCAAGAACTTCACTCAGCCACACAGGGAGACAGCTCTGCAGCAGACAAGTAGAGACCAATTTCAGGAACATATTGGGCAAACGTGTACAGTGACACAGGAGCAATGCCTGCAGGCAAAAGCGGTTAAAGAAAGCTTGTAAGACACAGTGACAGCATGGGACCAATTTTGTGGCAGAGAATAGCTCATACATCCACCACGAAATTAGACAAAATGCTCCTGGCTACACTGGGAGCCTTTCTGCTCTTAGAGTTTTTGATGCAAAGTAAGAAAAGGCAGTGAAGAAAGCACTGCCCACTCCTGAGGTTTATACCTGCACTTGGTCTTGGGTTTTACGGGCCAGGCACCAGAATGTAGATCGAAATGAGCTTAACCACAGTGAGCTGTGGATGTCTCTACATGAGCAATGCTCTGACAGTGCTTGTTTGAGAGATTCAGCTGGCTTTCTCTTTCGTAAACACGTATGGAAAGTGTAAAGAGAACAATATATTTGTTGAACACTGTCTCTGCTGCACTGGAGCTTAGGCTGTATCAAGGTACAAAGTGCTTTTGTGGTAGCCATTCAGGTGGGAGTAAAGACCGTCCAGGTTATATATATGTTTTTTCCTTTTCTATTCCCTTTTTTTTTTTTTTTTTTTTTTTTTTTTGTGTGTGTGTGTGTCAGGAGTTTCCTGCTGGCCAAGGATTCTGACAGGCTTGAAGCCCAAGGAGACATTAAGCACAGCATCTTCTTGAGGCATATGTGAAAGTAGGGTGAGGGCAGGGCAAGTGAAGCAGGTCTTCACTCAGAACATCTGACCATGCTTTGCAACTGATATTTTTAGGAAACACAGTGTATTTCTGAAAAATGCTAGCATTCCGTGCACTAGGTGATAAATACCAGTCAGATATTCAGGCTAAAAGGGTGCATGTGCTGAAAACCGTACTTTTTCACTTGGAAAAAGCCTGAGGTTTGATTTGTTTTCCTCCCCCTCTTTCCATGCTGTCCTTTATGGAATTGCTGACTGTCTTTCAAAACTGTGAATTACAGGAAGAAGAGTGCTGTCTCAGATATGCTCATTTTGATAATGTGTCATGCACACTCATCTTAATAGAAAGAAACAAAAATTAGCATATATTTTGGGTACATTAGAATTTCAGTAAAATCTGTATGTGTAAGTAATTGTTTTTAAATAAGTTGAGGTTTTTATTTTAATTTCAGTTTTATTTATTTATTTATTTTTTCTGAAGCACATTAAAAAACGTGATGAAATCATGAATTTCATTCTCCTTTCTCTACCTAGAATTCTACATTTTCTCCTAGATTTTTTCAGACTGAGAAAGCTGCATAATTTTAGACCAAAATGAAAAGACTTTTAGATAAAAAGCCAGAAAACTAGAGTTAAGATCTGGGGTCCATATTCAACACACATCTAACTTTAAACATATGTTAGTCCCAGTGTCTTCAGTTTTAAATCTGGGCTGAAGAGAGTGGATCTGTCTTGTGTTACTTTAGGGATGGGACAATCTTTAACTAATTCTAACTACCATTTGTTCACTGAACCGTAGAACTGAGCTGATGGCTATGTACAACTGTAGACTGTTCAGAAGGTCACTCTGCAGAAAACAGTAGAGTGAACACTTATCTGTGAATAACAATGAAGGAAATATAGAGAGATACATGGATTTATTTTTATTTTTATTTTTATTAATATTCAGGAAAGCTCACTGTTGGCAGGGTCATATTTACACTGTGTGAACCAGTAGTCAGAGCACTAAAATTTTACAAGAAACTGAAGGAATCCTGATGCTTTAATAGCTTGTAATTTCTTAGGATCTGATTAGATTTAATTAAATCAATACTGTTGCTTATTCTTTGAGCCACAGATCCAGTTACTTTGAAGGGCTGTTTATTTGTGAAAATACCTGGAGTGCACAGGGAGAGCTTATCCGTTGAGGGAGAAGTCTCATTGGTACCTAGCTAATTTTCTGAGCATGTATGTTCCCAATGGCGTTCAAAGGTAAAGTTAATTTGTTGATTGAAATTTAATTGCAATTATAAAGAATTATAAGGAAATGTATTTGTTTGCTTGCTTGCTTGTTTGTTTTTAAGAGATGTTCAATGCCTTATAGTTTTTATTTTTGTTCTCTTTTTTAAAGGATTAACAAACCTTTGAAGTACTCTGAGAACACATTCATCATTTCGTCTGGCTTGACCAATGAATTTTATAAAAACCCAAGGATATTTTGAAAGGTCTCTGTCCAAATCTCAGTCAAGGGATGCATCTTAATAGAAAACGTCGTACATTTTGTCCTCTGACTAATGTTTGGGTCCTTCATTATATGGTGTAAATCTGCTGGCAGAGGAAGAGAAGACCACTTTTGTCAATAACATTTTCACTAGTGGAAAAGAGCTGGTGTAGCCTAATAATATGAAGCCATTTGAGAAAACCTGGTTGTTGCCACAGCTGTCCATTCTCCTAAGAGTTGTCTGCTCCTCCTTTATTAGTGTCAACCTTGGCATGAAAGTGATGAAGGGACAGTCTGCCTTCCTGTCAGAAGATGACATCAAGTTCTCCATCCCCAGAGAGAAGGATGTGTGCAAAGTTGAAGTTGTGATAAATGAGCCAATAACACAGAGGGTCGGGAAATTAACTCCACAGGTATTTGGGCCCTGCTGTGCTGCTCTGTGTGTCCGCCTGTGTACAAGTATGGGAGGAAGTAGGAAGTGATGTTTTCTGTAAGATTTTTTTGTGGTAGTGGTTAAATTGCATAGAACTGACTGCTTTGTGTGAATGTGATTCAACTTTTTGTTAAAGTTAGCCAGCTGACAGAGGATTGCACCCCTGAAATTGAGAAGTTGAACTCAGTAACATGCATACATGAAAGTGGGTCTGGTCAGAGTCTCGTTTCACAAATGGAGAATGGGTATTTCAAAGCTTTTGGTTAGGAGACCTCTTCCAATCTCTCAGCTGCCTGTTTTTCTACCATAAGGTTATCTACTGTCCCTGAGTAATGCAGAGCCAGCTAGAGCATTTTACATTTTAGTCATGCAGCCACAACCTTGGGAGCAATTAAGAAAAAAAAAAAAAGTCATCACATACAATAAGCACATTGTGTACAGTATTGTTTGCTGCACTCTGCAGCAGTCAAATTGCTAACAGATGGCAAATACATTAAAAAAAATGTTTTCTTTTAAAATATCAAGCTTGTAGGAATGATGAAATATATTTGACATACCACCATTCACTCATTTGCCTCACAAATCTCCCCATTTAAGTCATAGCAGGAGGAGTTGGAAGTAACTGCCATGAAAATATAATGGTAGAAGTAGATTAATGGCTTTAAAATGAACCATAACCAAACAGCTTTTGTCTGTTTCTGTAAAGTTTTGTTAATTGTACCATATAGCGTACTTGACTATATTTGTGTATGTGTCTAGATTTTTAAACACTCTCCCTGAGGTTTGTGGTGGTCTCTGCAGAAGCACCAGCCTCAGAAAGTTTTTTAGACTTCTGACTTGGTCATCAACATTATTTTTTACACCATTTTGCACCACAGTTTCTTCTGCCAAACTGGCACATTCTTGCCAGGGAAAACAGCAGGTGATGAACAGGGCAACATAGCTTCTCCAGAGACTGGTCCCACGAAGTTCAGTACCTCTGCTGGAAGACTCTGAAGAGAACCCTCTTCTCTGAGCTCAGGGATTTGTACAGCATTTTTGTCTCTCCACTTTCCCAGTCTTGCCTGGCCCACTAGGAGAAAAAGAGAGTCTTACACACCACATTGCCAGTAGACTGCTTCTGTATGCAAGGCAGCTGACTGAGGAATTGACCTTACTCTTTGCTTTCAATTTTTCTGAAATACCTAGGGTCCTTGCCTTTCTCTGCTCCCAACCCCACCTCTATTAAGTGAAGTGCTCATCCTTTCATGGTCCCAATTCTAGCCCAGGCACATTAGCACCTTTTGGAGGCTGCAGGTGCACCTCACCTGAGTGACATCCCAATAGGAAAGGTGCCTTCTCCTCCCCTCTGTAGCCACCTGGAGGTGGGACCACTGCAAACATGCTTGCAAGTGAGTTTCTCCATGGACACTGCCAGAGAATTAGGCTGTCTGCTTGTCTCAAGTCATATTCCCCAGCTAGAAAAGAACAAGATGCCATCTGTAGGATAAGACCTTCTCTTTTCAATGATACACTTAAATGTACTGTCTGATCTTTAACCATTCCTGTAACAACATGCTAGAGTCTGGCCATCCTGGTACTACTCATGCTCTTTCTACCAGGAAATTCTGCTGCATGAAAATCTCTCTGATCTGATCTATCTTACTGCCATTAAATTGAGTAATGTACTAGGAATGTGTGACAATTTAATTATAATTTGTAATTGAAAAGCAGTTGAAGTGGAAAAAAACAAAGCTCGACAGTAATTAGGAAAAGATTTAGATCTCCTTTGTTTTACCCAGTGAATTTATAGACAATTAGAGTTGTTTGCTCATATAAAACGAAAACATATTAGGAAATATAAAACAGATATTTCTTTTTGCAAAGCAGATTGAGCCTTATACACATAAAATAATCAGTCAGTGGTAACAGACCTTTGTGGAAAGGTCCTTCCCCTTCTATCCCCTTGTTATCAATTAAGAGGTGGAACTAATGATGTCTTATAAAGAAAGAAATCAGTTCTTTGATAGGAATAACCACCTCCTCAGTTGTAGGCAGTCTCCTCTTGTATGGACTGGGATGCATCAGCTGAGAAGCCAATTGTCAGCTGCAAGTCAGGTCTGCATGTCACCAAAAACCCTACAGACCTTGAGGGCTCTTCACTGGTTTATATCAGTGAAGAGTCTCATCATTATTGTATGTTATTAAACTACAGGAAGCTATAGTATGAGTGACTTTCCTACATAAAGTGCATATTTTTGTTTAGCTTGACACACCACTAACGACTTTTTTTTTTTTTCTCTAGAATATCACTGAAGACTGTCTACTTCATTAATTAATTATCACCTTCCTTTGTGTTAGCTTGCATTAAAAAAAAAGAGAAGATATTAAGTAAGAAAAGGGCATATTATTTGCTGAATACTGAAAAACAGCAAAATGTATTTCTAAAACGTGAGAACACACAGCAGAACAAACACAGTATAGTTCAAACATTGATTATATATGAAGCATTTTTTCATGAACTCTTGTCCTTTTTTCCTAAGCAGCCTCAACAAACAAAAATCAGTCATACTGTCTGTAACATCACATATTGTGGATTGTTCCAAGATTGTTTTAGCCAATTGGAATAGGGTGGTAAATCCATGTATATGTGTCTGATAAACAACTAATTCATTACTTACTGAAAAAATATGATTTTGTACAATCTGCTTCTTGGTAAAGTTAAAAGCAGGGAATACATTTTAAAATCACTAGAAATACGGAACAATTACCACATAGCTTGAGCCTCTGAGAGTAACTTCAGTGAAAATGGACACTGCCAATAATATGAAAGTCATAAAGAGACATTAGATGAACTCTAATTTCTAAATTTCTGATTGCTAATGTGCAATTAACAGAAGTGCATCCTGACTATTTCATTGATTTACATTGAAAGATGTAAGAACTACTGGCCTTTGTTTCTATGTAGCCATTACACAGCATTAGAACTTCCATCTTGCTGTACCAATAATAATAATAATAAGAAGAAGAAGAATGAGAGCATTACTTTATTTTTACATTGAAATTCAGAGCATCTAAAGATTTTCTCTGTTTACAACACTTACAGTCAGCATTTCAGAACCTCACCAAAAAGCCCTTTCCATTTTACCATCCTCCAGAGCAGTTGGGAGATGTAGCAAATTAAGGCAATCCACTTCATTTTCATTACTCTTTTACTGTATTTTAAGAAATGACTGGTAGTTTGAAATAACTACTTTCTGCAAAAAGCCCTTGCTTGCCAGTCAACTGCACGTGTGTTAATTCTGATTGGTTATGACCTCATCAGAACTATTGGTGAATGCTAAACAGATTTTATTTTAGCCCACAAAGGAACAAATCCTGTGTGAATACTGCCCATAGAAACTGAATTAAAAACACATTTAACTCTGCAGTGAAACACACAAGAAATGATTAGCTTCTGCCCTGTTGCTGACACTAATATGTTCTTTCTGCAGAAATGAACCATTGATTATCCTCTGCCTATGCAGTGGATGTGTAAGGGTTCCTTCTTATCACACGGATAACTTGGAAAGGGTCTTATCAGTGCTAGGTACTTTCAGTCATTAAACTCTGTTAAAAATTATAACTGCATCTAACTTACCAGATATTCAAACTGGCTTATGTGAGGACATATCATATCAAACTGGCGTACGTGAGGACATATCAATCATATGCCCCAAAATCTAAATTCCTCTTCTGAAGAATGGGCATATCAGAACTCTCCAGGGAAATATATATCCATACATATGTGTATATATATATATATAATATATAAAGGATTTAATATTTAAAATAGCTACAGCCATAAGCAACTTGTAAAGCTATTAAATGCAATGTTATACTTCAGAAACTGTTGGCAGTTCAGGTCAGTTGCAGTCCTTCCTCTAAGCACAACTGTATCCATACACCCACAGGCTGTGGTGGTGGGTAAGTGTGTGCTAAGGTGGCTGTTGAGCTGCAGGGGAGAGAAGGGACTTGGTGGCATGAGAAAATCACCTTTATATGCCTTTCTAACTGCAGCGTGCCAGCATCCCCACATTGCTGTCGGTGCTCTGGATCTCTCTGGGAGACCAAAGAATGGGTAAATACCCGTTTACAGAAATAAACTGCAGATTAGAAATTTCCTTAGGCTAATACCTTCCTGATAGGCAGAGAGAACAGCAACAGCAACAGAAGTTGTGAAGTTAGCTTCCTTGACAGCATTGTACTTGTCTGTTCTTCCTCCATAGGTTTTTGATTGCCACTTCCTTCCTAATGAAGTCAAATATACCCACAATGGTTGTCCAATTTTAGATGAAGATGCGGTCATGCTCAGGCTGTACAGGTAAACAGCACTGGATCATCATACTTCATTGTTACAAGGAATGCAGTTTGGTAAAGAAGAGCAAGCAGTCCATTTTTTCAGGGTAAAAGCAGATTCTGCTATACACATGGTAACTACTTATATTCAGCAGCAGTATCATTAATGAACAGTTGACCATCTGTTTACAGGAACATTTTTCACCATTTGTTTCAGATACACTGTGAAAATGTGTTTATTAGTATTGCTAAATATTATATACTGATTGTTCATTACAGAAAACCAGTGATTACTCTTTTTGTTATTGAAAGTGGCATCAGTACTTAAAAGCATAGCATTTCCTGTGTGGTTTAGTGTTGACAGGGACACAGACCCCTGGGTATAAAAACCAAATAGCCTATTCCATCACTGACAACCTTTTCACAAGCATGAAAAGGTGGGTAGTTGTGCTGGACACCTTGTGTTCTCTGAAGATCGGGGACTTGAGAGAACATGAGTGAAAGGGGTTCAAGTAATTCAGTTTAGAAAGTGAGGTTAATGACAAATTCACAGAGAGTGCCACATGAGATGAAGCATAATTCATTTCCTCCTATCACCTGCAGGTTTACAGAAACTGAAACGTTTGTAGAAACATTCACCCTCCGCGTGCAGTTACTTGAGCCAGACTGTAACATCATCAAAATGCGCTCCCAAGCACTGGAGGTGCCTGAGTACTATGGTGTGTCCAGGGCAATTGACAAGAACATTCTCACTTTTGACTACGACAGGAAGATAAATCTGGAATGTACAATTTCCATAGCCTCTTTGGAAACCCATCTGCCTGCTCATGGCCAGCTCATCCTCGGGGAAGTGCAGCAAGAACAGCTTCGTGGGGACCAGCCACAGAGCTTCTTCCCTGGCCCTAGTATGATGTGCTTTAGCTGTTTGTGTTAGCAGGTTCAAAGAGACCTGGAAGATTACGTTTGCTGTTTGCTCCAGACATGCTGGGTAGGAGTGGGTCATGTAAAGTTTAATGAACAGCTTGAACTGTCTTGGAAACTGAAAGGGTCATGAAGTTTGTATGGGGCAAAATGCAGCTCTGAAGTGGTCAGTAATCCCCTAACAGGAATCTGGTTTTTGGCTCTGAGATCTGTGGACCAATGTGATGGCTTTGGGAGTGCCAAAACCCAGTAGAAACAGCAGGGGGAGTTGGAGGAAGGATCTTGCCAAGGACCGAGGGAGTCTGGAGCTGGAAAAGTTCAGCTGAAAGCAAAATCCTGTAGGAGAAATTGGGTCAGAAAACTGGGGTTAGTTTAGCCTAGTGAACAGGTTTCCCGTATTGGTTTCTGTACAGTTAACAGTTTAACTATGGCTTCTGTTGGGTTACAGAGCACAGCCCAGGCCAGCAGTGCAGAAATGGGAGCTGTAAACTGGGAGTAGGAGTCATCCACAACACAAAAATGAGCTGCAAAGAGTTTCTGAGGATGGGGATTCGGTATCAGCACCTTGACCCTCCTTCACCGGACACTGATTATATTCCTGTGAGATTGGATCTCACAGACAGCAGAAGCAAAACTCTGCACAAGGTAGACTTCTATGCAACTTACAACAATGTCTGATTGTCTTCCTGTTTTCCCAAAATGTGAACTTTATTTTTTTATTTTTTATTTTATTTTTTATTATTTTTTTTATTACTTTTCACAGTGTTGCCAGCTGGGCAAATTACATGCATTATCTTTATGTCTCTATGCTACAGAGAAACACCTCTGGCTGTTTACTGGCAGTCATCAGTAGTTTAGCCTGAAAGCAAAATTAATCCTGGCATAATTCCACCACTTTACAGAGCATGAACTGCACTGATTTCAGCATATATAGTAATTAATAAGCTAAGAGCTGTGTGAGCATTTTCAGTTAATAATAATTAATGACTCTTGTGCATGTTTCTGTCAGGCAAAATTATCCATGAAACTCACATCAAATCAGGTAAGTTGTTTCAGCCCAAAATTAAAACCACAAAGGCAAGTGAACCTGGAAGACCTTTCCTGAGGTATAAATATTTTACTTTAGGCATTTTCTCATGAAAATGTTTAAATTCTTTTCAGAATAATTTATTGCTTTAACAAGTGCCCCAATTAGCTATGTGAAGGTAATGGAAATTGAATTTATGTTGTTTGCTTCACTTTGTCCTTTCAGTTCCCCTTTTTCTCCCTGTTGTAGACTGAATATGCATGGCTCCCTGTTCAGATTAAAGGCGCTATTCCCAATCAAATTCCCAAACCTGCTCTGGGGTCAAAGTTCTTCCTGGAAGTAGACCAATTTATTCTAACCTCCATTACAACCACAACGGTTGATGCTGAAGACAATGAAACTCCAAAGCCCCTGCTTGTGTTCAACATTACCAAGCCACCTCTGCAGGGCTTCGTCACTCATTTATCAGACCACACAAAACCTGTTGGCTCCTTCACATGGAAAGATCTCAGTGGAATGCTCATTGCTTATCAGCCTCCAAATAACAGCCACACAGAGAGGAGGAATTATGAGGTAACAGTGTAAAACATGAACATTTGCTGTTTTTCATCTCCTTGCAATTTGTTAATCTATAAATAAATGCATTCATTTGTAATGGATATTTTTCAGAATAAAACATACTCTTTCTCTAACTATATGCAATACAGGAACTGAGATTATATATTTTACCACTTTCACTCATGACTCATCAGTTTACCAGTCTAACACAAACCATGTCTTTGTTGCTTGCTACTCCAGTAATTTCTTTGAACTCAAAGATTTTTATCCCTTCTGTTTGAAAACATCTAAAAAGAGTATTCTTTTTGTTTCTTCTTCTTCTTCTTCTTCTTCTTCTTCTTCTTCTTCTTTTTCTTCTTCTTCTTCTTCCTTCTTTCTTATTCTTCTGAAGATCTGGAGTCTGCAGGTCTGTATTAAGTAAACAACTAAACAGTGTAAATCTATGAGACTAAGGCTGTAGGAATATGTTTATGTATTATGGGTAGGAACTGAGCACCACTTCTACCTTTCCCATGTTTGCTGCTAGCAATGTTTCAGCCTCCAGATCTACCAGAGAGTGCTGAAGATAAACGCGTCCCACTTTGGGTACAGTGATTTTTTAGTAATCAGGACATTTTGTGGAATTCAGTAGTGTGCTAGCACTCTGAGAAATAAGCAATAGCCATAGAATGGGAGGAAGATAAATTATTTAAATATATATATATATATAAATTCTGAAATTAAATCTGATGAAATAGTTAAGAAAAGAACAACAACAAAATTGCGTTAAAGCAATGAAACTGTCTGAAGAAAAGCAAAATCAGAGAAAGGTAAGCTGGAGAAAGGGTGGACTGGAAAGCAGAGCAGCAGTAGTACATGTTGGCACCTGATGCTGACAGTTTGCTGTTTTCTTAGTGTGAATAGCAGTCATCCTACCAAACTCTCTGCTCTGTAAGTGTCTATTCTCCATTCCACTTTTGGCATTGACTGCTGATTTAAGAATTTCTGGGCAATTTAAGAGTTTGACCTTCCCTTCCCTTCCCTTCCCTTCCC
>CM021797.1:33235693-33245880 GCA_011076525.1 Nettapus auritus | reverse complement strand
TTTTTTTTTTTTTTTTTTTTTTTTTTTTTTTTTTTTTTTTTTTTGTCATTTATGCATAGGCACGTGCAGAGGAAGCCATAACTGCAATATTTTTAGCGGTTGCCTTTCTGCTCTGGCAAACACCAGCAGGTGTTCACACACTAAAGGAAGGCCCCAGGCTTAGCCTTCCAGCTGCACCATCACTCATTTAATGCCGCTGGAAAATGACCTGAGCCAGTGCCCACTGGACCCCACCGACTGCGGGAGCAATGAATCAACCCAATGTTTTGAGTGCTTGTGTTCTTGGCTAAAGGAAAGCCTTGCAAGGGAAATGAATATATGGTGTTGTTCTCTGCCTCCTGTCACGTTTAACAGGCTTTTGTTTGATGGGGATGTAGTTATGACTGCACCCTAAAAACTGCCTATAATTCTCTTCAATAAAGCACAAAGGGAGTGGGAAAGCACCTGTACCTGCAGCTGTGGGTGTCTCTGAGGAGGTCACACAGGATGGAGGGCCAAAAGTATTTTCCTTGGAGGCCCTGGGTAGATGATTTCGTCCTGCACCAGCCTGGAATTCACAGAACTTTTAACCTGCCTGAAATATTTGTGTTTGTATAACACATCCAGTGAAACAGAGGTGCAAAATAGTCTCTTTATGGACAGTAACCTGAATATGCATAAAAAGCGTAAGAACCATATATGTTATTTTTATTTGCTATGAAATGCTGAGCTGTAATTACAAAGCATAGTCTCCTTGATTCATAAAATAAAAGCAAAATGTTTGGATAAGAAAGGATTGGTTGAAATTAAAATCCAAACTGTCACGGTTAAAAATTCCTGATGCCTCCAATTATCTTAATGCAATGGACATTTTGAAGATTTTCCCTGATAGCACGGTTGTAAATTCTGCATTATTAACTATTCCAGTAGGTGAAGGTTTTTTATTTTTTATTTTATTTATTTATTTATTTATTTATAAATAGAGATTTTAGAAATGCATTCTCCTTGTCTTTACCTTAGTAACATTTATATTGGTAGAAGTATTCTCCTCTGGGCTGAATTACACATTTTTGATATATTTTCTTCCACTGCCTTGACAGGAGGGAAAGGATTCATGTTCACAGTCTCTGACATTCAGGCTGGAGTTGTTTACTACCATCATGATGACAGTGATTCTACTAAGGATTTTGTGGTGTTTAGGATTTTTGATGGCTCCCACAGTATTCGCCATAAATTTCCAATCAATATCCTTCCTAAAGATGACAGCCCTCCATTTCTGATCAGTAATATGATAATTGAGGTTCACGAGGGACAGATGATCCTGATCCAGGGCTCCATGCTTCAAGCTTCTGACATGGATTCCAGTGATGACTACATAGTGTTCAACATTACCAAGCCACCACAGGCTGGAGAAATCATGAAGAAACGAGGGCCAAACTTAATAGGTAATTAAACACATCCACAATAGCACAGTTTTATTTTCCCTCTCCTTTTTAGACTGCTTTATGTGTAACAATTAGACTTTGTCTCAGGAAAATTTGGGCTGTTATTATAGTGTAATTCCAAATCATTAATTAATGGTGGTCTCTGTTTGCACTTTTAAAGTGCAATTTTAAATATGAACACAATTTAGCCCTTAGTCTTCCATCTATTTCTGTATTGTATTGTTCTCCTCCAGAGGTGTTGTGCTAGTCAGGAATAACTTTATCTGCAAGGATACCTGAAAAGTTCAGAGCTATTAGATGAACTGAACTCAGAAACCCCTGCATTAGATGCAGAGCCTGCCAGCCACTTAAATTCTGTCATCCTCTGCTTAGAGCTGCAGGTCCATTTTCTACGTTGCTTCATTATTTAAATGATTGCTTAGTGACAAAGAAAAGAAGTTGATGATCTTCAGGAAACATGGAAGATGATCAGAGAACATTTTAAGGACCTTGCCCTACCTAGGGTGAGAAAGGGGTCATTACGCTTCACTAGTTACTTGAATAGGTAATGGATAGTATTTATGAATGATTAAAGTCTTACACTATTGAATAGAAGATATATTCTTTAATTCAACAGGATATCCTGTCAGCAGTTTTCTTCAGAGAGATCTGTTTAATGGAATAATTTATTATCAACATCTGGGAGGAGAAGTGTTTGAAGACTCCCTTGAGTTCGTGCTGTGTGATAGCCACGACCCTCCCAATCTCTCAGAGCCACAGGTATGACACTGACACACCTTTGGCGGGGCCCTCCATTTCTCCTTCAAACAGCTGATGATTTTAAAACTTCTGCAAGACATTCATTTCAAACTGGGATAGGTCTCTTCTGTTTGCTGTCACCCTAGTCATCACCACAAGAAATATCCTTCAGGGTTAGTTCCTGTTCTTGCTTTCCATAGGGTAATTCTCTCTGTCTGAAAAATACCATCCATTGTCAGTGAACTGTTTCCCATATCATAAAATTAAATGCTGAACATATTGGATTTGGGGATAGTACAAAAACAACGACAACAAAAAAACAGTCCTGAAATCGACAGAGAACAGACTATTCCACTCAGAGGTCAAACAGACTGAATGTAAGTTTGATTGTGATTTAAAGGGATGCTGCTGACATTTGTGGGCTCTGCAATTAACTGTTATATATCTCACATTTCAGTGATCCAGTTATTTCTGTACGTGCTTGTGTGCAAAAAATTGCTTGGACAGTCTCTCATCAAGAGGAGCGGCTGCTGATTTTACCAGCTTCTGATTCTAGGTGATGATGGTGCAAATTATCCCTGTGGATGATCAGCTACCCAGAGAAGCCCCAGGAGTGACCCGTCACCTGGTTGTTAATGAGACTGAGATTGCTCACCTCACTAAGAAACATCTTCACTTCATAGATGTGGAAGAGCAAGATAGGGAACTCACATATACCATAACCACTTCCCCATTTTTCTCTTGCATGCATGGGTAGGTGTGGACTCGTACCTTGCAGGTGGGTCAGGGCAAAGCCTCATGTAACGAGGGCAAACTCAGTGACAATAGCATGCTTGTATCTCAGGTTATTCATCTGTTTGCTTAAAGTGCAGGTGACAATAGCTGAGTGCAACTCTCCTGTTAATAAATTCAGAGCTAGAGCTGAAAGTAACAGAATAATATACAGAATAGTACAAGAAAGTAGCATAATTTAACAAGAAAGTAGAAGAAATGCACCTGAAATCTTTTCTTTCCTTTGGCTGGGTTTGCACTTTACACTGGCCCTTGGGATACCATATTACAAGTCACAAAAACTCTCCTAACGGATAGACAGATGCTGACCTGTGCTGTCCCAGCCTGAGAAGATGAGGTGCTACAGCTTTTTCTAGGCGATGTATAGCATTGTGAGCTCCTGGACCAGGAACCTATGGAGCAGAATTGCAGACTAGGCAGGCTGCAGGGACACGTGACAAACAGGGACATGTGACAAACAGATGTAATAGCAATTTTAATCTCACCAATGCTGCTTCACTGTTTGGTAAAATTGTAATAGCACTGGCAACAATCTACTAAACAGAAAATTTCAAACTCCAGACACCATATAGTTTAAGCTGAAAAACAACATTTTCAGCTCTAACCTGAAAACAGAGAATCAGTATGTAGTTTATCTGGTTTGCTAGTTGCTGCTGTTGTCTTCATTGGAAAGATATTTTGGTGAAAACTGGTTGACTTTGGCAGTTTATACAGATAGATGCAGTTGTGTGAGTAATAAGAATATGATGGGCTAGCATTGCAGGTGGTGTAAATGGGCACAATTGCAGAGACACACTAGTAGAAAACCCAGAGCTTGCTTATGAGGCATGCAAGGATTTTTTACTGTCCTGAAAGATATGTCTTTTGGTCAGTCTTCTATGATAAAATTTGAAATAGTAATAGGGACAGAAGAAAGAAAAATATTTTTCGTTTCAGTGCAGTTGGGAGTGCAAAGCTAATTTGAACTTAGCTATGTGACTTTTTTTTTTTTTCTTTTTTTTTTTATTGGCAATTTTTTAAAACCTGTTCTTTAATATCGCTAACCAGGATGTAACATGCATATTTTTGTACAGCCACCCAGATGCTGGGAAGCTGTTTATGGCGGACACCATCCCCAAACTGGTGAAGGATCCTGCTGCTCTTGCACTGAGGTCATTTACTCAGGTTTGTTATGTTAGCTGGTACTATAATCAGTACCAAGCACTTTTAAGAACAGTCACAAGCATATAGCTTACTCCCAATAGGAAAACAAGCAGTGAAATGTGAGGTGCAGTTTTATCACATGAACACTGCTTTAGAAGAGCTAATTAAATTGCTTACGAATTCAACTCAGTTTTTTAAAACTAATTGCCATCATGCTTCATTTCTGGAGTATGCAAACATAACTATGAAACCAACAAGGACTGCAGTTGCTGTCAGATAGGCTGTATTCGGTTCCAGCATAATGCTGATATGAAGAAAAAGTGCACAAAATGTGGAACCTGACAGTTCCCTGTTTCTTCTCAGTGTCTCCACTGATAACTGTGTACCAAGCTGGAACAGGCCTATGTGCTCTTTTTCAGGATTTTGTTCTGTAGTTTGACAGATGTCTATGTTAAGAACATTATTAAAGCGCCCTGTTTCGTACCCTGCTGTTTGCTTAAGGCTGCACAGTGGTGACCTTTGTAATACCACAATGAGAACCATGAGCCTAGAGGTCCTTAATCCCAGGCCCAACATACATATGTGTTTGAATGAAAAAAAATGTTGATTGTTCTAGGCTCTTTCACTGGTCTGCACTTACTTGTGGAGGCAGGATGTGTGGTTTATTCATAGGGGTGAGGGCAAATTCAGCTGCTCTGGAAGATATTGTAATAAAAGTTATGTTTAGATAAATTTTTGTGTGGAAAAGGCTCTGGGACCAACATCAGGAAGGTAAAGCCATTGCCACTGTAATCATTTACTTTGTGTGACAGTATTATTTGCTACAAGAGTTTTGAGTGAACTTGTGAACTTGTACTCAGCTGACAGAGCACTAGAACAAGTTCCCCAGAGAGGCTGTGGAGTCTCCTTCTCTGGAGATACTCAAAACCAGCCTGGATGCCATCCTGTGCAATGTGTTCTAGGTGATCGTGCTTGGCAGGAGGGTTGAACTGGGTGATCTTTAGAGGTCCCTTCCAGCCTCAGCCATTCTGTGATTCTGTAAGATACGCTTACAGTATTGTCAGTAGCTAAAGACTGTGAGCAATGTTCCTGAAATTAATTTTGCAAGTTCAGATAACATCTAATGAAGGAATGAGAAGGGTCCCTGAAGTTCTGATTTTTACTACTCTTATACTATCTTCTTACATGCACCTCTCTTCACTTTTTGCAGCATGCTGTCAACTACATGAAAATTGCTTATATGCCCCCACTTCAGGACATTGGTCCTGAACCTCAGCAAGTGCAGTTTGTTTTTTCTGTCAGCAATCAGCATGGTGGCACTTTATATGGGATCTGCTTCAATATTACAATACTTCCTGTGGACAACCAAGCCCCAGAGGTAGGATGGTGGATTGGTGGAGGTGGAAGGACTTGGAAATGACTTTGGGTAGAAAAAAAAAGAAATGTAGGGAGATGTTCTGATCTGCTTTGCTTTTTTTTTTTTTTTTTTTTTTTTTTTTTTTTTTTTTTAATGTTGAATAAAATGAGGGCTACAACCACAACTCCTAAATCCCTGTTCTGCATTGTTGCCTGTTTGCCTTTGAAGGTCAAGATCCTCCCTGAATGGGATCAGAACTGGGCTTTATATATTAAGGCATACTGTTAGTAAATTCTTTCAGTTTTCTCAATGCATTAGAAAAGATTAAAGCCTTTGGTGTTTTGATTTTTAAGGTGTCACATGTCTTAATACTAGAGCAAATTGAAATTGCTCTGTTCTGTGGATGTTTGGGCATGAAGTAGGAAATATCAGTTAAACATTTCTCCTCCATATAGGTTTTTACAAGCCACTTGAGAGTGGAAGAGGGTGGCCTGAGCCCTGTCACGGAGGGACATATTCTCATCTCTGATGTGGACACAAAAGAGGAGCATGTCTTCCTCCTCCTGCAGCGACAGCCTCAGCATGGGGCAGTGGAGCTGGATAGTGTTCCCATGAGTGAAGGTGACAGGTTTTCCTGTGGGGATCTGCGTACCCTGGCAGTCAGGTTAGAAGAGTGTCTGCTTTTCCTCTTGTGGTGCTGACTGTCTCAGCTGGATGAGTAAGACCCTTGCAGTGAAGAAGCGTGAGGCTACAAAAAGAAGGTCTCACTGCAGCAGGCTCTGGTAATATTGCTCCAGGCCAAAACCAGCACCTGAGCCTCAGAGGACCACAAAGGTCACTGTGGAAACTAAGCAGAAGTGTGGCCAGTAAACAGAGCTAGAGACCACGTCTGATGTAAATAGATTTTCCTAGAAAGCATTGCCTTATGCATGCAAGGAGGCAACCATGCAGCCATATAATTCCTGTGAAGAATGCAATGGTTATCAGCTTTTTTCTTTTAACGATGTTGGGTGTTTATGAAACTTACAAGAAAGGTTGTAGCGAAACTGATTAACCAGAAGATGCAAATTTTGCTGCAGTATCTGAGGTAAGAACAGGATGCTGACTTTCTACATGCATGGAGAATTAGAGATTCCTGACTTTGTTACGATCTGTTAGACAAAGAGGGCACCTACTGCAGCGAGAAAGCAAGTTTAATGGACAGCTCACAAGCTGCCAGAACACAAGTAATAAAGATTCAGTGAAACTTTTTTTCCTAGTTGATACCTGCCTTATCTGAGGGGTGTTCTTCACACAGGAGACCCTACAAGCCTTCTGAACGTACTGTGATTTAGAACTGTAAGTCTTTGATAGGAACCCTTGCACAGGGATTGGCTTTCTATCTGGGGAGGGATACACACTGTCTGGCATGACCCAAAACCACAACTTCTTTTTCTGTGTGAAATTAGTGTGGCTCCTTTTTCTCACAGGTATCGGCATGATGGCTCTGAGACACTTACTGATGAAATCCTCTTTGAAGCCACAGATAGCGTCCACTCTGTAGAGTTCATCCTGCAGGTCAAGGTCAGTGTGTTACGTACTTCTAAGAGCAAGCAGAAGACTGAAAAGCTTAACTTCTGAAAGTCTTCATATTCCCCTGGAAACTGGGAGATAATGGACTTGTTAGGTTTCCTTTTTCACCCTAGCTTTTGGGTTAATCTGGCAAATATGAAAGCAAATTTTGCTCTTATTGGTTAAAAGGTATTTGTGCTTGCTCTGTCTTGGGGTCTTTTGTCTGTAATTGTTCTCTCTGTAATTAAACAAGGGGAGGTGAGTTTTCTTGCTCAAACTAAAAGTGACTGTCAATGATGTGCAGTCAATCTAAAGCTATGCCATGGACTCTTATAAGCAAAGTTTTCATCCTTATCATTGAGCAAGTAAAGACGGAAGCAATTTAAGCATTCCATTTTCTCTATGCAGTCTACTTAGTTTGGCTTAGTTTCATCTCTGGATTTTAACAGTGGACCTAATTCAGCTGCTTCAATCTCGTTCACAGAAATCTCAGTGTACTGTGACTGTGACACTGTGCTGATGGTTTTGTCTGGAAAGCAATGCATTTAAAACGACACGCTTTCATTGAAATGAATAATAAAATATTTTAAATTCTCTTTCTGATTAGGTGTTGCCTGTGAATGATGAGCCACCTGTTTTGCGAACAGGCCTTGTCCCTGTTGTACACTGCCCAGAGGGCAAAGAAGTGGTCATCTCTTCCGAGTACATTTATGCCACAGATGCAGACAGCGATGACATGAAACTGATGTTTAAGCTGGTTCGCCAGCCCTACTATGGGGTGGTGAGGAAAGCTGGCATAGCTGTGGAGCATTTCTCCCAGGCTGATGTAATCTCTGGTTTAGTCACATATAAGCATTCTGGTAAGTGAGACTGGGAGGTGGTCAGATAGTTTTGGCAGAAAATCTTTACCTAAATCCATTAAATCTTCCCAGGAGCTCAGCAGGAGCTGCTGAGAAACCACATGTGACTGGAAAGAAAACTAAGCTTCCTTTGAAACAGGGCTGATGATACATTACTATCAAATGCTTTAATGTGTTCTCCAAATCACTGTTTGAAATTGAAATTATAGTAGAGCAAGTACATAAAAGCAACATAATCCTGGAGAATATCTTTCACTGCTGTAGATACAGTATTGTCTTTTTTTATATTATTATTATTATTATTTTTAGCAATATTATTATCAAAATAGAAGCTAAATAAAATATTTTTATTTGTTTTATGACACTAAAATATCTTTGACTTTTTTATATAGTCATGTTTAGATAAAGTAATGTAATGCTGTAAATGACGATGCAGAGTTTTAACAGAGAACTGCTTACAACATGAGGTACTAGCTACTTGCCTCTCCAGTTCAGATACGTACCCACTTTTGGAAAGTTTACAGTCTATCTGAACCACAAGGTAAAATGTGTTCAGATTTTATTCAAGAGAATGCAGTGAAAGATGTCATTTTGTGGTTTTATCTTTAAAATACTCAAATACATTTTTTTAATTACTCATAGAAATCAACGGCTGGTTAGCTCCCTTTCCTACTTAATTTGATCCTTTTATTAGCATGAAAGAGGTTCTCTTTTCTGCATCTCTGTTGACAGCTTTATTTATTTATTTATTTTTTCCAAATGCTCCAGTTTTATGTGCCATTAGTCTGTAATTTTGTGCTAGCATGGGGAATTTATGTGATATTTTTAGGCTTGGCGCTGTCTAAAATGAACAGCTGGTATTTAAGAAGACAAGGAAGTACTTGGTTATGGCCACCCATAACAAACTTTTGTGTGCTATCCTAAAGATATTGTGAGTGCTATTTTAATAGCAGTGTTTTGCAGGGGCAGTAAAGGGCAGAAGCTGACTTGCAAGAGTGAAATCACCTGTATTTGCCATTCCCAATTTTCTGCATGTTAGAAATGCTTCCAGTAGCTGTTGCAAGGATGGCAGGGAGTTACTGCCTTTCCTTCCCAGGCAGTGTATCAGCAGCAACTTGCAGCAGCACTGGATGCAGGCTCCCAGGGCTACTGAGAAATGGACTGCAGTCACCCTCAGATGCTTCTTGTGAGGGGTGGCAGTTGTGGCCTGTTGTGTGACGTTTAACATCAGCCCACAGCTTGAAAATGATTGCATATAGGCATCACATATAGCACAGTAGCAAAGCACAGTCTTGTTACAGTCCATTTTATAGGGCTAAGAGGCATATAGAAATACATGCATTTCTTCATATACAAAAATGTTTTCTTCCCAAAGAGCATGAATGTTGCCTCATGTCACAGAGTGACAGTATTTTATACAAGAAGGATCTTTGCCCACTTTCTTGGAAGAGGAATCCAGAAAAAAATTCCTTTCTGCACAAAAGAACATTTTGAACATGCTTCAGTAGAAGCAGAACATAATCATGAGGATTATTAGAAATTTTATTCCAATTGAGTATTATATTATTGCAAGAATATTACAATTATAATATTAAATTATAATCGTAATATTAAAATAATAAATTATAACACTAAAGCAGTAATATTATCTTAGTTGTACACTTGTCTACAGCTTTTTGTTCTAGAAGATAAGTAATCTGATTAAAATTATTTAAAAATACCAAACCAAACCTTGGACCAAACAGCGCAAATTAAGAATTCTAGTTATCTTACTAGCATTTTTTTGTTGTTCTTTTAGTCTGTCTTCATCTTTTGATTTCAAATACTGGAGTCTCTCCTTGCAGGATTCAAGCCTCTTCTCTGTGAAGTTTTGGTTCCTTAGAGTAAAATATTTCTTCTTACCTGCAACATGTTTTCCAGGTGGGGAGATTGGCCTGACTCCTTCCTTTGAGATCTTAACCTTCGTTGTTTCTGATGGTGAAGCTGGCCCAGATGTGAAGGACTGCTGCTACGATAGACCTCTTCCTCCTCCAGTTCCACTCCATGATCCATTCCCAGTATATGACCTTAACATCACCATACTCCCAGTGGACAACCAGCCACCATCCATTGCAACTGGTGAAAGCTTCCTCTCACTATAGCATATTATTATAATGTGGGCTGGGCTATGCAGTAATGTAACAGCTAAAAACTCAGGCTTTTTTTTTTTTTTTTTTTTTTTTAAGCACCAGAAAGAGTCAGCTGAGATCAACATGCAGAAGTTTTAGATTGAGTTTCTTTCTTTTTTTCTTTTTTTCTTTTTTTTTCTTTCTTTTTTTTTTT
>CM021797.1:33198801-33235593 GCA_011076525.1 Nettapus auritus | reverse complement strand
TTTTTTTTTTTTTTTTTTTTTTTTCTTTTACTAGTACAGTGCAACCACCAAATTCAGTTGCAGGTGCAAGTATGGGCAATCACTTGTGGCTCTTCAGCTGCATATTTAAATCACGTGGCTAGAAATTAGGGTGCTCAGATCTGCTCCTATCCATCTACATGTTGTATATGTAAACTATGTCTGGGTAAAACTGAGCAACATCTCATCCCAGAACTTAGATCCAAACAATCGTCATGTTTATACAATGCAAAAACATACCCATAAGTATCTATATACCTTTGTGTGTTAAGTATGCAACAGAAATTTAGTTTATATGAGTATATAGGTATCAAGGAAGGGAGTATTTTATTACCTATATTTAATTCTGTTAGTGAATAGAGACAAATGTAGTCCGCATATGTAACTATTTAAATTAATAGATAAGAAGCCACTCTTTCACTAGTACTTTTCAGGATCAAAAATTCTCAGCTGACAAGGAAATTGCAGGGCTTTGGATGAGGCTTGTAGTATATGTATTAAAGGTGTGCTTTCCATATGCTTGTCTTTTTCTTTTTCAATGTCATTTGTTTGTAGGCATCATGTATATGTATGTATTCCAGAGAATATTTAAGCATATGTATGAGTAGTTTTGTAATTTACAGGCTATCACCCAAGCAATGTTCTGGAAATGAAGCATTGTCCCAGCAGGGAAATTAAGCAGTGATGCATGAAAAATTGTTCATTATGAGCAATTCGTAACAGCTATCATGTAATTAATGCTCTGATAAACAGAGTTAACAAGTGATTTTGAGCAGCACATAAACCATACTTAATAACTTACCAGTAAAATGATTTTGTGGTACCCTTCCCCTCTACTTATGTGATGGGGAAAGCTGATGGTGAAAGCAAAAATCCACAAAGCAAACCAATACCCTCAGTAACTCTTCCTCCTTAGTTATTATTTCCGTTCTTGTTAACAAAGACAATAGTAAGCTGAACTAAATAGGCAGTAATGGTTATCATATTGTTTGTATGCAGGTGCAAGGTTTGTGGTGGAGGAGGGCTCCTCAGCAGTCCTTACCACTAACCATTTGTTTGCCACTGACCCTGACACCACTGCCGATGACTTAGAGTTTGTCTTGGTTTCTCCTCCCCGGTTTGGTTACATTGAAAATATACTGCCTTCTCCTGGGTTTGAGAAGAGCAACATTGGTATAAGCATAGGTAAGTCTACAAAACATGAAGTAATCAAGCAGATGAAACACAGAGAGGGCCATGTGGTGGGCTGTGGAGAATTAGCTGCAGGTGTGTGCATTAGTATGGGTTTATTGGGGAAAGCATTAGCTGGCAAATTAAGAGTGGTAGGACTGTGTAGGGGGAATTCAAAGAGAGACTGCAGCTATGCAAATGTGAACAACTGGCACTTGGAGTACACAAGCCATCTCTTGTGTTACGCATTCCAGCTGCAATCCAGTAGAGGTGAAAATAAGAAATATTAATCTGCTTTCTCTGCCCTCAGTCTCCCAAGCAAGCTTCCCCTAGCCTCTCTTCACTTCTGTCAATAAAATGCTGTAGCAGAGGATGTGAAAATTCTGGATCCTGTGTTATTCTCCAATACAAAGTTGCAAAAGTGATAGAGATGGTAGTTGACTTCAGTCTTTTCCCTAGTCTGCCTTCAAATATTGCAAGGCAGTTTCAGCTTCTGCAGAATAAACTGTGTCGTGCATGCTCTGTAATGCTACCAGCTCCTACCAGTGTCTTCAGCTGGACACTCAGCATCGCTGAGACTTTTGGTCCCCAGTTTCTTGGTCTGCCAGTCAAAAGCAATCAATGTAATTACTTAGGCCCCAGATGTTTTTTGGGTCTTGTTATCTGGGGCTCCATTCTGCAGTCTGCACTGAGAAGGACAGAGTAGCACAGTACTAACAGAAGGGCATACATCCAGCAGAATCCTGTGGAAATGTGCACTGTGTCTTTCTCATCCCACTGACTGACTTTTTCCTCCAAGCAGAGCTGGCTTGTGAGCAGGGGAAGAGAAAGATTAACAGCTCCTCTTTTCTCATCAGTCGTCTCACTTGAACATCATGGGAACAGGGAAGTGCCTTCCCTCCCTGCCTTGAGGTCTGAAACTGGGATTTGCACAGTGTAAGAGCAGAGGGCCTTTCCTTGTCTTTTCCCTCTGTACCCATAAGGCAGCCAAGAAAATGTCTGAGAACTTACAAAATCCAAATGATTTGGTCTTTGAAGAAGGACATAGTTTCAGGTTTGTTTATGGTACATCAGAACAATGGGCAGAAGAAAGATTGCACTAACACATCATCTCTTTAACATTTCTAGCTTCATTTCAGCTGAAGCACCTGAAAGCCCTGAACATAAACTATGTACAAGCCAGGCACATGCGAATGGAGCCAACAACAGACCACTTTGTACTTTATGTCACCGATGGGCTGCATCGCTCAGCAGAGACTCCATTTTTCGTGTTGATTAGTCCAACCAATGATGAAGTTCCAGAATTCATAGCAAGAAACTTCACTGTAAGGAAAGAAGCAAAATGCCTGCCATAGAATTACTTTTTATAGAAAACACCCTTTAATATAAATCAAAACATTTTTCTGATGTACATTCCTCTGCATCTTTCCCTTCCCTTGTACAATACAGCCTAGTTCAGGAAACATCTTAGTTAAATCCCATGTAAACCTGTAAGACACAGCTTCAATGAGCCCAGAGCTGTGCACAGCTCTGTTTGGTAACTTGCAGTAAAGCAAATGAGGTCTCAAAGAAATAAGTCATTCAGACAGCAGAAGGCTCTTTATGCTTCTTCTGGTTTCACATGAATCTTTCAGATTTTTTTGCAGAGTAGTGTTTGTTCTTGGCATAACCTCTCCCTTTGAAGACCGTGTTTTTAATGATGTCACCTCTATGACCACTATGCGAGGGAAGCATGAGTTTATCTTACTGTAAAGAAAAAAGTGTGTGCAAGTTTATAGATTTATACATATACATGCATATACATATGTATATATGTGTGTTCATATACACATTTTTATACTGTACATATTTTTATATCATAAACATATACATATGTATATCATATATACATACTCATTTATGTGTTTAAAGGCTTTCTCCTCTTTGCATTCCCTAAGGTTTAACATGATCTTTACTTACCTAAAAGCTTTTCTATTAATAGGGGCCAATATGAATTCCTTATCTCGTCTTTTCATCACAGTAACCACTTACTACTCTATACCTCTTAAACCTGGTTGAAATCAGTAGCTTGTTCAAGAGCTACTGGGAAAGAGGTAGAGGAAACAAAGACTCAGATAAAAAAGGCCTGCTTAGGAAAGTATGCTAAAATGTTACAGCTTCTTCTTATATAAAAGATTTTGTCATTTTTTATTTCCTTTTATTTTAAGGTTCAAGAGGGGGAGATGAAAGAGCTGAATCTCTCTGTTATCAATGCAGTTGATCTGGATGTGCCTCAAGACCACTTGGTATTTGGGGTTGTGCAGAAGCCATTGCATGGTTTCCTCATTAATGGAGTTCATGGCCATGATACTCTACATTACAAAGAGTTAATTCACCACCACAGCCAGGGGTTGCTTGTTCATGACTTTTCTATGGATCTACTGAAGAATGGTAGGTGTAATGTTCTTCTGACATTGGTCTTTCATTTATTTAATAATTCCTGGCAGACAAAGCACTATAAGAAACCTTCATCACTTATTTATTCATTTACCTTAGGTGTACTTTTAAGAGAATGTTTAAGAATAGAAATCAACCTGTTTAATGCTATTGTAATCTAATGATTTGAGGAACTGTCAATAAATTCACCCTGAGAGGCCTACCTGTCAGAAGGGGTAGTAATATGACTAGAGAGGCCATCTGCCCTGAAAAAAATAAAGGGAGTTTCGAAACATATCAGTAAACACATTTCAAAATGTTTGACAGCATCTAAAAAAGAGAGAGACTAATTTAAAAACATGCTGTCTGATTATGAGAAGTCTTGGGGTTCAACATAGCCATAAATGATAAGGGTATGAAATCACGCCCCATAGCTTACCATTATCTGTTATCAGCCATCTCCAGCACAGATCTTCTGAATGCCCATGGCCATGGCCATAACCACAAGTCCAGCTTTTCTCTCTGAGGCTTTAAATCTCCCTGAAGATTATTTCAGGTACAGAGAGTATTACTTAATGGTTGCACCCTTTCTGTGGTCCCTGTTAAAATGAATTGAAATGGGGAAATAAGAAGAAATGTGTCTTCTTTCAGACTGACAGAGACCTGTTTGTGAAGTGAGTTTCTCCTTCAGGCTGGTCAGAGTGGTGTCTTTGAGTCACTACTACATTGTTAAATTAATGATCAGCAGCAGCTCACCAAGGTCACCTTGGTTTTATTTGTTCTTTTCCTTTCTCTCTCACTCTCTTGGGGGGGGGGGGGGGGGTTTGTGTTTCCTTCCCCCCTATAGGAATGAAGCTGATGTACATGCATGACAATTCTGAAAACCTCACTGACAGCTTTAAAATCCAGCTCTCAGATGGGAAACATAAAGTTCTCAGAACCATTTCAGTAAAGGTCATCCCAGTTAATGATGAGAAACCAGTGCTGCGCAAGTAAGCCACATGTTCCTGTCTCTGGCACAGGGCTAAGATCAGACAGAACTATTCAAAAGTGATCAAAAGAGCTAATATGTGACTGATGAGAAGATTCCATAATTAGTGAGAGATTATTGTCAACACAGATGTTTCCATGTGGGTCACTATCAGAATATTTAATAAAAACATTTTTAGTGAAAAGACATGTTGAATGCTGCTCAATTTTAAAAATAAATAAAACAGGTTGGTTAGTTGCGTATGGGCAGAATACTGGAAAAGAAAGAGGGAGAACATGCTTGTTTTGCTTTTCACAACCTACTTCAAGATGTTCACCAGGGAGTTCTGATATTTACACATCTCTGCTGGCCACTGTCCACCATGGTATGCACCCCAGATGCTTTGCTTTACCCTTCCCTGGCACAGCTGCCTGTCAAACACTCCTCTGAAACCAGCTCTTTCATGAGTCCACAAGGTTGACACCTCCTTGACTCACTAGGGATAGTCTTTCAGTTTGATGATTCTCTTCTTTTCAATTAAAAATACTTTATTTCTCAGCCCTAATTCAACTTTTTACAAGGTATACACTAATCTCCTTTACTTTCCAAAACTAGAAGTCATAAATGGATTAGGCCTGGTCAGAAATTGCTTGGCAGACCATTTTCAGATAGGCAGCTGACTGTGACTGAGCTGAACCTCCTGGACATTTTAGCAGGGAACTTGTCCCTTGGGTTCCCCATTTTTCAGCTGATGACCTGCCCCAGAGTATTGTCATAGCCTGCATCCTCCTGGCTGTCTTCCAGCCCCAGGCAGGCAGATGGGGAGCTAGAGGCCTGAAGGCTTTGGGAAAATGGCTCCAAACCTCCAAAGTCTGTGTTTCGGAAATGACTTACAGCCTGTCCAGCAAGCTGCCACTAAAACAGGAATTTCTGATCCCTCAGGATATTTAGCTACAGAACAGTCTGGATTTGGCCTATCTTCAAACCAGATCTATACTTCCCATTGCAGAGAGTTTTGAATTTTTTTGTTTACCATGTAGAGCCTCCTGCAATAACAAATGTTAGTTTTCTAGTGAGGATTATCAAGGGCCACCTAACATTAACAAGGGACAAAGTCCATTTCAAATTAGAATAAAGGATATAGTTTATATATTTACATCAGATATTGATAATCAGAGATTAAATGACACGCCCTTTTGTCCTTTGCTTACTGAAATGTTGTCTAGTTGGAACTAGATTATCTTTAAGGTTCCTTCCAACCCAAGCTGTTCTACGATTCTATGCCATTTTCCATCTTTTGTCTCTGAAGGAAGGTGATGGAGAGCACTTTCACCCAGCTGGATCCAGAAAAGGTTGCTTCTTTTGCTGTCAGTGCTACATCTTACCATTTGCCATTCCTGTAGCAAACAGTAGCATATACCGAGCCATTTCCTTGTAAAACAGCTCTATCATTCTATGAACTTAATGCTTCTTACTTGTTTCTCTTCCACTGAGATGTAGTTTGCTGCCAGCAGTTAAGCAGTATTGCTCTAACATGTCCAATTTGGCACAAAGTGGTTTAGCCACCATATGCAGCTGCCACGTCTTTGCTGTGGAGTATGATCTCCCTTATGCCACTGAGGTGTTTTACAAGTGAACGTATGACAATACCTGTAAGCTTTTTCTCACCTTTTGATCTAAGAGCATCTTTTCACCCCAGGAGTTTCAGTTCTCTTCTCCATTATCTATGGTCAACAGACTGAAGAATGTCTGGCAAACAGTGGTTCTTATCCACAGTGTTTGTCCAAAAACTCAGTCTGTCACTACTTGGATGGCATCCTGTAGCAAGGAGTGCCCTTGGGGAATATAAGGCCCCTACACATTCCCCTTGAAAGCTTCTTCCCAGGATCAGATACGTGGGTGCTATAAGGACTTAACCAACTAACTGCTACACAGATAAATGTGTTGGTATTAGAAAGCATTTGGAGAGCATACCTAAATGTGTTTATCTTCACATACTTTTTGTTTGATTTTCTTTTCCCAGCTTGTACAGTCTTTAGGTCAAACACCTGGTCTTTCTGTTTGCATAGTCCCAGCATGATGAGTGATATTAGTGAATTATCAAGGTTGCTTGACCTATCATTAACATGATTTGACATGCTGTGTTATATGATGCCATTTTGTTTGCTTCTCATTTTGCCAAGCATGAAATCATACCCATATCAGTTTTAATAATGAAACTTTAGGAAAAAAGCTCCTGTGGCTAATGACTGTCAAGGAACAGGTGGTTTTAACCTACCTACCTGCTTCAAAAAAACAGAAAGAAATCTCCCATAGGGAGAATAAGACACTTATTTCTTCGTAGGTGAGTGTCTCTTAAAGATGAGAAGTGATAGCTTTTTAACTGAAAAAAGTATTTCTGTCAGCATGTGGGTAATCCATATTCCTAGAAGGGAATTTATGTATTGCAAATGTTAGTTTTCTTGCATTAAATAAGTGTATAATTTTAATTTTTGCAGAAAGGATGATATAGAGGTGAACATGGGCGAAACTCGAATAATTTCTAGTGCTGTTCTGTCAGCTGAAGACAAAGATACCCCCAGGGACAGAATTTACTACTTATTTGAAAGACTTCCAGAAAATGGCCAGCTTCAGCTCAAGGTTAGGCTTTATACTTTGACAAGAAGCAGGTATGAAAACAACTCTCTCTTCCTAGGATTGAACGAAGCTTCTTTTTCTTTTCTCCAATATCACTTTCATGTTTTGAAGTAGACTGATGTGGCTAGTTCAGTTGTGGAGAGTATTTGAACAAAACAGTGAATCTGTCCCAAAGGTTTTGACACTAAAAGTCATATCCTCAACAGGATGGGAGGGAAGGTGAAAAGCAGAGCGGATCATCTGAGGTGACAATAGAGAGAAATTCTGGGAAAATCAGTGCACAGTGGGATGAAATTAAGTGAAAAAATGAAGGAAAAAAGTTCTAGATCAGGAAAGGTGACCAGTAAGACATTACTTTAATTACTTTAGGGTTTAGAAGGAATGGTGGGAGGTATCTCTGAAAGAGTAATTAATGAGTTAGAGGAAAAGTATGGGGAGTACAAAGACAAAAAGAAAAAAAAAGGATATAGTGAGAGGAGTTAGAAAATAAGATTAGAAATGCAAGGAAATATGATTATCTGCTGACCAAAGGTAAACTATTGGAACAAAAACAGAGAAAAATAATGCCTCTTTTTTATTGCATGCACATATAACAGAAAGGAAAAGTCATTTTTCAGACTTGTGAGCCCCAAAGGATTTTATAGTGGCTCCCTGCAAGAATCTGGGAACATGTGAGACTTGTGAATTCAAGGTGACCTACACAGTGGGATGAGAGAGAACTACTGACTGGAGTCTGACAGTTTAGAATACAGAGGGTACCAGGGTGTACCTGAGCCCTCTGTGCTTGATATCTTTTGCTCTGAAGCCAGTGCTACTGTAACTACATGCTAAATATCAAATACTCAAACAGTCTAGCTTAGGCTACCATATCATCTTCTGAAAAACAGGAAATTTTATTGGGCACTGCATTTTTCCATCAGAGGGCTGGGGCTTTCTAAGTTTCTGTGCTTCTCTGGAGTTCTCTATAGATTCATCTGTGTTATCCCTTCAGGTATGGTTTGGGACAGAACTATGAGTCAAATTAAGAAATAGAAAATAGAAGCTGGGTCAGGAACTCTTCAATTCTCATCTTATTAGTGTCTCACCAAGAAGTGTGCAGAAATGCGTTTCCCAGAGTAAAAGTGGCTAAATTCCATTTACCTGCATATATTTATGATAGCTCTATTTTCTCCAGCCTTACAGATGCTTGGGAACAACTACATCTATATACCACCCTTCAAAATATGCAAAACATATATGAGGAAAGAGTATAAAGCTTAGAAGGGAAGCCAGGTAGCTGCCACTATCAGTTCTCACAACCACAAATAAACAGAATTAACTGTGGAGGATACATGGGAGACTGCATCTGTTTACTGAGGGATGTTTCTTCTTTCTAGGTAGGCAGAGACTGGGTGACTCTCCAAACCAGAATGAAGTGTACTCAGGAAGAACTGGATATGAACCTTGTAAGATACGTCCATACAGGAACTATAGGGTCCAAGAACCAAGACTGGTTCACATTTTATCTGTGGGATGGGTACAACAGATCCCCAGCTATAGACTTCTACATAAACATCAAGGACATGGAAAAGGGTAAAGATCTCCCTGATGGTGTTTTACAGTGCTTGTTCATGAAAGAAAGATGATCAGAGTGCATGTCCTGATACTTTCCCGAGCACTAGGTAGGCCCTTGGCAAGTCTTCCTGAAGCCCCCAAAGTCTCTCTGCTCAAATTTCACTGCTGATCAGAGCCCCGATGCTCCTGATGCTGGAGAAGGGATCCTGAGATTTGAAAAGCCTCTGCCTAAGGCAGTGCACTGCACCTTGCCTCCAAGGAATCCCAGTTACTTTTCAAACATAATTGACGGTATCTTTCTGAATCTATCTTTATGTGAGTAAATCACAGCACAGAACAAAATTACAAGAATGTAGTAAGAAAAGAAAAACAATGCTCAAGGCCAGCCCTTCCTCCCAGGTTTGTGCTCTTACAGTCTCTCTTCCTTCATTGGATAGCTATTAAAGCCCTAAATTAGTTCAGGCTATCCTAACATTATGTTAGTTTAGGAATGGGAATTGGGACAAGTGTCAAGAGAGGTTGTGCTGTTTCCACTCTTCGTGGTTTTCAGGTCCTGATGGGATCAAGTTTTGAGAACCCTGGATATTGCTAGTACCATGGCTGACCCTACTTTGAGCAGAAGGGTCCTGAAGTCTCTTCCCACATGAATTTCCCTATAATTTTATGGTACTATGATTTTCCAGCTGTTGAGGGTTTTCATATAGCTAAATGATGCATAAGAGATCAATTTTCACTCCAGTATGACTATTTTAGTGTTGTTTTGCCTATTCTGCAGGAGACATTGCTGTTTTCTTAAAACCTCTCAAAGTACCTAAAGGGGATTGGGGTTACATTACAACCGATGTCCTGCTTGCACTGGATGGTACTGACAAGCCAGAGGAGCTGCTGTATGTGATAACTTCCCCACCCCAGTATGGACAAATAGAGAACGTCAGCCACCCTGGAATCCCCATAACAAGCTTCAGTCAAATGGACATAGCAAGACAAATAGTCTGCTACGTTCACAACACTAAGGCAGCTGTTTCAGAAGATACACTGAGGTAAGGCATGCAAAACCTCATCTGAATAAGTTTCCCCCTGAATTTCTTGCATATCTGCTAAGAAAAGAAAAAAAATAAAAAAAGAGGAAGTTCTGTGGGAATACTCAATATTTGTATAGCTAGTTGTGACTGCCCTAGTAATAACTGCATTTTCTAACTGATGCTTAAATAGTAGCCAGAGGCACATACAATTAATTATACTGGCTTAAATATTATCATAGCACCCGAACATAGAAAGATGTTATGATTTAAGTGGGGGAGATGGACCAAGAGTATCCTCTGTGTAAATTTTCTTTGGTTTCTTGCTGTGGATGGATGTGATAAAACTGCTCCATCCAGCTATTAGCCAACTGCTTGCTTGTCCATTTTTATTTATTATGTCTGTTCTGTTGTAGGCTTTTTGAATGCCTAAGTTCTTCAACACAGTGGAAACAAGACCACTTAATCAATTCTGACTAGTTTTGCATGGCTCATAAAATCATGTAGACAACTGGATTTTGTTTATTTATTTATTTATTTATTTATTTTGAGCAAACCTGGCTACTTATAGGTGCAATTCAGCAGTCTAGTGATATTTAAATTTGTTTCACATTTTTCTGAACCTTTCCCTTATACCAGCTCAGACTAGGCTCAATCCTAAAGTGAATATTTCATTATTTTATTAAATAGACTTCCCTTGTTTAGTGAATGGAATGATGCAATGAGTTATCCTCAGGTAAAAACAGGGGATATGTATTGTCTCGAGGGAAGTTTTGTAAAAGAGAGAAAATTCAGAAAGAAACAGTTCAGAAGTTAATAAAAATTTTCTAAGGAAAGGTTTCTAAGGAAAGAATGATAACTTCTTGTTAGCATTGGTATTTCTTTTCTAAAAAGAGACTTTGATGGAAAAAGAATTTCCTTTAAAATTCAAATTTTCCATGGGAATAGAAAAGTCAATTGTTTTTCATTTGTGATTATGAGAAATGGAGTGTTTCACTCCTAACGGTTGCAATTCAGAGGTATTCACACTCACAAGAATAGAATCCTTACTTAAACTGCATTTTCCATGATACATGATGAAGCTACAAGGACATGTTTCATCAATCATTTTAAGAGCTTTTTTGGAGGGAAGCCAAGGAAGTGGGTTGTTGAACATCAAATAAACCACCCTATGACACTGGGGAAGCTCCAGTGACATTATCTATAGTTAAGCCAAATGTAATTTTGGGACATTCCTCAGTAGAAACACTTAAAACTATCCCTTCCACTAAATTCAGTGTGATAGAAATTCTGATTTTCAGATGCCTACGGTTATGAGATTTGTCTGATCCACTTGTCATAATAGGAAAAATGAATGAATATTCTTTGGCCGTATGGAAGCTTAGTGACACAGTTGTAAAACACTATGACCAAAACTAAAATTATCTCAGGCAAGAAAACCTGCAGTTGTGCCAACTCCAAGACAGGTAGTGGGATAGGTAGTGTATGAGTGGCTTGCATCAGTATGACTTGTACCAGACTAATGACAACAGATGAAACAATTCTAGGACAAATGTGCATGTAGGTAAGGTCAATGTTCTCTGTTTAGGTCAACAGCTAAAAAACAAATCAGAAAGTCAGCTTTAATAAAAGTAAGGTTATGATGTTTTAAGAAATATTGATATATGATAAATATTTTAATCACAATAATTGATGTTACTTGATGTTAGTTTTTGGCAAATAATTGCTTTTGTATGGGCATATAATTTTTGTGGCAGAATATTATTATTATTTCAACGAGGAATGGTTATGTTAATTACATGGGTAATTATGGAGGGTGGGTGGGTAGGGGTTTGGGAAATGAACAGATCAGATTTTTACCTTCCACTGAAATACTTTCTTTGGTCATAAATTTGCCTGTATTGTTTGGTGCTGCTGGCCTGGAAGAAAGATTTGGCAGTGCTTGTTTGGACAGATGACTTCAAGTGATTAGCAACCTGACATCAGAGGCTGGCAGCAGGATGCTAAAAGAACATGCTAATGTCCTCCATTTTGACACGCTGGCTCAATTTTGTAATGAGCTGGCACTATTTATGATTCCATTTTTATCTTTTAAATGCCATGACAGATGGTAGGTCCTACAGCCAACTCTATTGCCATCGAACTGCAGAAAACATGAAATGTTGGTAATGGTGAAATCAAACCATGCAACATGTCCTCCTAACTGTGCCTGGGAGTTGTCCCCTAAATTTCATCAGAGTGAGGAGAATATTGGCTGTCCTCCATTCCCCAGTGAAAGATGAAGCAGCCATAAACCAGAAATAAAAAACAAAGTCTCCCCAAGTACGGAAAAAAAGGACTTCTTGGACACAGACAGCTTCATCACCTGTAAGATCAATAGGCATTCAACATTTGCACTGTAATGTTCAATCTGATGTATAATCAAGAGGTATGCTCCTGTCTGATATTCTGTAGAAGATTCTGGATGAATCTTCACTTTCACAAACTGAATTATCTTCTTTAAGTCTTTCATTTGCGAATGGTTAGAGATATTATCCAAACGATTGTATATCCATCAAAGAAACCAGACAAATCTCACTTCAGCTGCAGTCTCCCAGAATTTTTGAGATATAGATAAGGTCTTGACTGAATATGTTTTGCCTTTTTTTTCCCTTAGCATACTATTAATCATCATTACTCTAATTCTGTATTCGATTTTAGCTAGATTGCTAATAGCACAACACTTTTACCATTGGCACAATAGCATTAGGTCAGTGCAGACAGATGTCTCTAGGTTCCCAGCTGGGAAAACCATCCTCAGTAAACATATTTCTAACTGTTATATTGTCCCTGCTCTGCCTATGCTCATTCCCATCTGCTTCATGGCATTTTGCCTGCTTAGAAGTTGATCAAGCCCTAATCATCCAGCATTGGTGAAGCCAGTGTCCATTTTAGATGGACAGCCTGTATGACACAGTAAGCTACATCGTGACCTACTGAAGGTCACATATTCCAAGCGCACAATAGCGGACCAGGTTCTGACCCTGTGATTCTTTTAATAATCCTCTGAAGTCTGTAGGCAAGAGAGCAAGAAAAGGGAAAAAATCTAAGCCTCAACCAATCCTCATTCCACTTCTATATGGTGCAAGTGCGATAGATGGAAAGCAGCCAGCTAGGTTGGCCCACATATTCTCTTTGACATGCAGTGATGTCCCTCACAAGATCAAGTCTAAGTGTTGCTGTATGTGCACTCAAAGGACTGTGCAAAAAAAAAAAAAAAAAAAGAAAAAAAAAGAAAAAACAAGTAATATGAATAGCATTTCTAGCATTTCTTTTCAAGGCAGCCTTGGTCCAAACAAGGCCTTTGGTACTCTGTTCTCACCCAGACAGAACAAACTTGCGGGAAAACCAATCTCCAAGAAGCTTTAGTAAGTACTTTGTGCCACAACCAGAGAAAGCTCTATACAGAGAAAGGTAAGTCTCGTTTATTGTATGTGACATGAAGATTCATGAGATGTTTCCAAGATAATTTTTATTTTTCTATACTATCAGTGGGTTTTGTTACAGGCATGACAACGTGCAATGTTATTGCTTTCAGACAAAAACATTTAAGTAGTAATATTGGCAGTGAAACCTAGGATGAATATAGAATAAATGTCTTCAGAGCATACTGTCAATTGTACTCAAAAGCCCATACCCAGCTGGTAGACTTTCAACAGATTTTCTCTCCATAGATGGGTATCTTTATCTTTTTCAAGTTTAGGAAATGAAAAATAACTGTAAAGCATAATCATGTCTTTAGTATATCTGAAAAGCAATTACAGCTTGGGAGAGAAGTATAAGAAACCATGCTGTTATTAATAGAAATTCCCAACATGGAGTAATAATACTGCAGATGTCACTCTTTGATAAAAATCTGGTATGGACATCTATATTTTTTTAAATTGCCCTAGCAACTTGTACAGTTCTGCCCAATATATTCACCAGATTCTTAAGATTTCAGTGAAATTTCACTTGGATTTTGTAAAGAAATATAATTCAGTTCCTCTGAATATACAGAAATGTATAGGTACAGCTAGTGCCCAATCTAGTCTATAAAGCAAGATGAGGAGGAATCTCCACATTTCTTTTCCCACTTTACTTTCTTTAGGTAGTTTGGGGACTACAAGTTATGACAGGTTTGCAGCAGTGAACAGAACAAAACCCTTGTCCAGGCAGACCATGTACTTTACACACCTCTTTCTGTAATTTGTAGGCAAAGCCAACATTTTCACTTTACCACTGTCAGGTAAACAGGTAAAGATATAGTTACAGAAAACATCTGTATCTGTGCCCCTAGCCAGCCCTACATTTTAGACATGCTCCATCTGTATCTGAACTAGAAGATCAGATCAACTCTGTTAGGACTGCTGAGACTGACAGGTGTATTCTCAAAGCCATTCCTTTGGCATTTTGTCATATTCCTGCAGAGACAGTATACCGGGCTATATTCTTTCATGTTTTTAAGTTATAAATCCACCCCACAGTCTGGGTTTGATCTCAAAGTAGCTCTAGTCTTCATGTGTTCTGCAGTATCACCACAGGCAAGTACTGTAGTAAAGGCGTGTATTATCATTTCATTTCAGTAGATGGTGAATCAAGACACATGTTGAAGACTACCTTGCCTCTTTTTGCCAGATTCGTCATCAGCAATGGACTGAGGACTAAGCATGGGACATTCACGATCTCCTTGGAAGCAGTCGACCAAGCTTTGCCGACACTATCTAGGAACACAGGGTTAAGATTAGTGGAAGGTGCTATGGTACTCCTTTCTCCTGATGTCCTGCAGCTTTCAGATCCAGACACCGCTAATGAAGACCTTACCTTCCTTGTGGCTCAGCTCCCCCAATATGGTCATCTCTATTATCGAGGGGCTGTGCTACTACAGTACAATTTCACCCAGAGAGATGTGGACAACATGGATGTTGCATACAAGCACCGATGTGGGGATTCCCAGATTGACAGATTTACATTTGTTGCAACAGATAGGACTAATCAAGGCTTCATCGTGAATGGGAGGGTGCAGATCGAGCCAGTGGCATTCACCATTCAGGCAAGTGTGACCACAGGCCTACTTAAAATAGATATATAGCATGATAAGGTGGGAAATGCACTGATTTTGACTAAGCTTAGAATTGCTACTTGCTGCAGCCTATTATTTATTGGAGACATTTAGAAGCTAAAAGGCTTGCTTTCTGTGTTCTATGAATAATCTGGAGAATTAAATAATTACCACAATACACTACCAGACAAATATATATATAAGAAGGAGAGAGCTTAAGAGATACACAGGATTTGTGTTGCTCTCCCACGGATGTGCTGTACCTCACTGTATGAAGCAAGCAATTGTGCAAACAGAGCCTGGAAACCTCACATGGAAAACAGTACTTAAGTGGAAGTCAGATTTCTTCTGGAGCAGACTGTTAGTCAAAATGGTAATTGCTCTCCTAAGCAGGTTATTGTGCTTTTAGCATAAGTAGAATGGATAGAGAACACCCTGATACTGTAAAACAAATATACATTTATCTAACTTTGATTTAGGTGGATCATTTGGACAAAATGGCACCAAAAATTGTTCACCTCCACTGCTGTTCTGATGTGGAACTGCTGAAGAATGGTAATTATGGGATCTATATTACTGCCAGGTCCCTGAAGGCATCTGATCCCAACACAGAGGATGACAAAATATTTTTTAAGATTTTACGAGGTCCTCGTTATGGCTACCTGGAAAATGTAACAACAGGTACTTTATTCTATAATCTCTGTATCTGTCTTCTGGGACATAACCAGATGAGATTTCAAAACATATCCTGTTAATAGTTGCTTGGCAGAGGAAACCAAATTTTTTAGCAAACTTTGGGCAAGGTTTGATTGTAACAGGAAAGCTTTTGCACTAAGACCTGAGTGTCATTTTTATCATTAATCCTTACAAAGTTTGAGAAGATTGTTAGTAGCTGCAGTTCAGAAACTACTTTTGGGAAGGGAAGCTTTAAGGATTGGCATAGGAAGTAGCAAACTAGAATAAAGAATATGTACTATGAACTTTATGACAAGGAGAGTAACAATGAATATTGAACTAGGTCACTTGAACAACATGTCACATGGGAACTAACTCACTGGGGCTTATAATGAAATAGGATGTTGCTGTGTATTTATAAAAACATGTCTCTGGAATTTCACAGAATCACAGAATAGTCTAGGTTGGAAGAGACCTCCAAGACCACCGAATCCAACTTCTGACCTAATGCTAACAAGTCCTCCACTAAACCATATTTAATAAGCTCTACATCTAAACGTCTTTTAAAGACCTCCAGGGATGGTGACTCAACCACTTCCATGGGCAGCCTATTCCAGTGCATAACAACCCATTCAGTAAAGAAGTTCTTCCTAATATCCAACCTAAACCTTCCCTGGTGCAACTTTAGCCCATTCCCCCTCGTCCTGTCACCAGGCACGTGGGAGAATAGACCAACCGCCGCCTCTCTACAGCCTCCTTTAAGGTACCTGTAGAGTGTGATAAGGTCGCTCCTGAGCCTCCTCTTCTCCAGGCTAAATAGCTCCAGCTCCCTCAGCCGCTCCTCGTAAGACTTGTTCTCCAGACCCTTCACCAGCTTCGTAGCCCTTCTCTGGACTCGCTCAAGCACCTCCATGTCCTTCTTGTAGTGAGGGGCCCAAATGAACACAGTACTTGAGGTGCGGCCTCACCACAGCCGAGTACAGAGGGACAATCACTTCCCAGGACCTGCTGGCCACGCTGTTTCTTATGCTAGCCAGGATGCTGTTGGCCTTCTTGGCCGCCTGAGCACACTGCTGGCTCATATTCAGCCAACTATCAACCAAACCTCCCAGGTCCTTCTCTTCCAGGCAGCTTTCTAACCACACATCTCCCAGCCTGTAGCTCTGTTTGGGGTAGTTGTGCCCCAGATGCAGGACCTGGCACTTGGCCATGTTGAACTTCATACAGCTGGCAAAGTTTTCAGTTTTCTAAGCATTTAACAAAAAGCAAAGTTGCAAACAGCCTGTACGAGCTATCTGGATCATATAGACTTAACAGACTTTTAACTTACCTTGATTTTTCCTTTCTTTCCCAGGTGGATTTATTCATGAAGGGTTTAGCCAAAAGGATGTAAATAGCAAAATTATACTTTATGTCATCAGTCCATTGTGGGAAATGAATTCAGACAACTTAGAGTTTCAGGTCACAGATCCCAGTGGGAATTCAGCAGTTCCCCAAATGTAAGTTTGATCTTTGGTTTTGAGGGCTGCTGCAATGTACTGTGCACATCATCTCTCAGGGCTCTGGGGTGGCTTCTGCCTAAGGTCAAATGAATCAGTGCTGGCCTTGAGGCTGAGCAGGACTGAATGTAGCTATGGTTTCAAAGACTCAAACCACCATTTCTTTTTCTAAATAATAGAGAAGTTTTCTTCCCCTTAGGGCAGCGAAATACAAAGGGCTAGTTTCAAGTCAGACTGGGGCACATTTTGGGCCACAGGCCTGAGATCGTGATAGTGGGGATGCTTTTCAGCAGTAAAAGCTAAGGAAGTCATAATTTTTCAACAGAGCCATGAAAGAAGGTGGAGGGCACACATCATTCTCTTTGTCATGTATTTCCACAGTTTCAACTAGGTATATTATCCAAACTTCCTTTTGACATATGATAAAACTTTTGTACGAATATTGCAAACTGGGTTATCATCTGAACTGTCCTTTGAAGATAAAGACCAAAAGTGGGAGTAACTCTTCCAAAGGGGGCAATGTTTTTCTTATTTCTGCAAATAGGACTGAATGTTAACCAATTTATTTAATCTGAAGTAACTGAGAAAAATAACTGACACTATTTCCCTGTGCTGAACTGGCTACCTGCAAACCAGGAATTACAGGGACAGAAATTTACCCGGAGGGGAAGGAGCAGACAGCTGGCTTCAGGCTCCAGGGCCCTCTGCAAAGCACTTGAACGACAGAGAGGATTGAGGCTGAGCAGAGCTGGAGCCAGTGTTTCCGCAGTTACGCACTAAGCCAAAAGATGTCCCTATATCCAAACACATTGGAATAAAGCTAACCTGAGCGCTTCCCAGCTGCCCTGTGCTTGCTCACAGATGCTCTGATACTAAAAACCTTATTAATATGCAGTCACTCATCATGGGAAAGTATGGATTCTCGCAAATAAATAGCAATGCATAATATAGTTTTTAGGACAAGAGAAAAGAGAAAACACTATATCTATGGGAAACAGGAATTTCGAGAAGTAGAACATATCTGTTAGCTGCACTGGACCCCAGAACAAAGAGGAATTTCTCTTTTAAGGGAAAAAAAAAAAAATGTTTTCATTATGTTATTTATAAGCTTGTTATTTTTTTTTATTATTATTATTTTTTACTTTCTTGAATAGTTCATCGCTTAATTGTCAATGGGTCAAAAGAAGAACTTGATGTGCATGTTGATAGTATTGAAATTGAATCCCACCTTTTGTCTGACTGCTGCACCACATCAAGACCATTAATACTCTTTAGAAAAAAAAAAAAAAAAAAAAAAAAAAAAAAAACAAAAAAACTTCTAAGTAGGTTGTCTACCTTTTGGGTATCAGCAGATATTAGGAGGACAGGAAGAAACTTCTATTAGTGTTAGGGCTATTCAGCCCCAATAGGTCTAAAAGTTTGGTTTGGAAAAGTTCAGGTTGATTTGTAAGTAGCACAGCTCATTTTCCTTCATTCTGCTCTGTCTCATTCATCTCTGACTCTAACTAATTTTTATTACAGCTTTTCAAAAAGTCAGATCTTTATTGGTTACCCTGTGCAGCATGAAGTTCTCTAAGGTTCAGTCACATTCCCCATAGGCCATTCTAAAATTGATTATATGAGAAGTCTGGATTCAGCCACTTCTATGGCTGAGGAGAAAAGCACACAGAGTATGAAATGAAGGGTTGTGGGGTGAACACACATATAGAAGCAGTGAAGTCCTGGAGTGTGCCCATACACTAGAGGAGGTGAGTTGGAGGAGAGATAAGTGGGAGGAAAGGAGGATATTCCAGAGAAAATACTGTGGAGTGACAATAAAAACAAATTACATGGTTGGTGGGAACCACAATAGCCTGTATTGCTTGGCCTGTCTGATGTTATGGACAAACCATACTCTTTCTAAACCCACTGCAGAGCCTCTCTGGTTCTGCAAAAAAAAATTTCCAAGTTTGGCTTGAGTCAGACAAGGGCTCGACTGGAAGATTTATTAACTGCTTCTCACTTTTTAATCAGCCAAATCACACACAAATGTTTTGACTTGGAAGGAAAGACTGAGTATGTGTATTGGATAGACTAACAGTCGAGAGAGAAGCGCCACCTTACTGACCCTGCAGACAGCAGGGGGTGGGGGTAGCAGGGAAAGGTGGCTTTGTTCCATGCAGGCTTTCCTTCCTCTGCCCACAGGCTGGAGTTGCAGTGGTCTCGGATTGAAATGCAGCAGACTGACTATGAGGTGTGTGAGAATGTGGGGATGCTGTCCCTGAAAATCACCAGGGCAGGACACTCTGCTGACTCTGCCTTCATCGTGGTGAAGGTAAAGCTAAAACCAAAGGTTTTAACTGGAAACTAATAATAAGCAGTGGTGTCTGTTAATTTCTTCCTTGGCCTGGCATTGAATGACAGTTGCATATCACAACGTTTGTTCTTTAGGCCTTCATCTTGTTTTTCAACCTATGCACATGTACAGCTAGGCGTGTCTTGTTGGACCCCGTGGGGAAATTCTATACCTTCAGCACGCAGCACAGCCACACTGGTTTGGTGAAACAAGTTGCAGCATGCCATGTACTGCTTGATTTCTTTGCAGGTCAATGAAATATCTGCTGTGTTGGGAAAGGACTTCACAGTGACTCCCTCCAAACTTGTTCAGTTTGATCCAGGTACAAACAAGTGCACTGACTAATTTTAAAACAAATTCACTGATTTTGAAAGCGTGAACTCTCATTTTGGAGTGTGCAGTGTGTTATGTTTTCATAGCTAGAGGAGCTACATAGGATTAAAGATACTTGGGTTCATTTTCCAGAAGTGCTGTCTCTGGGAAAAAAGTAATCTGGGAGGGAGTTTCACAATTTACCATTCAGAGATTCAGCTTCGCCTGAAAAAAAAAAAAAAAAAAAAAAAAAAAAAGTTTTTGGCCATATGAACGGATTATCTAGGTATGAAAACCCATATGCTATTATAATCAGTCCCTTTGTGTACCTTTGTGTATGCTAGCCTGAGATTTTTTGAATGCATTCTGTAGGCATAAACTAGGGCTTAGAAAATGGAGTCCAGAGAGGCCTCCTTGGGTGTGCCCTGCAATGACAGTGGAGGTTATGCCACTGCTGACAGGAGTAAGATTTCAGTGGCAGAAAGTCACAGTGGCTACAGAGGAGATAAAATAAAGAATGTGTAAAAGACCGAAATAAATAGCACATATTTAATGGCAAAAATTAGTCCAAGTGTTTATCTTCATTTGGAAAGCAGATACTGGGAATATAGCAAGTCAGTTCCAGCCTAGAGAACCTCAGTTTTTATGTTAATTAAAAAAGAACATCACATGCTTTGGAGATTATGTAGCACTGTGTCCCAGGATGAATTCATAAATGTACCTCAGCATAAAACAAAACAAACAAAACAAACAAACAAACAAAAAACCTGTGGGGAAAGGTGGAAGTCTGCCCTAATTTTCAATATTCTGAAGCACACATGAAATCTCTGAAACCAGTGAGACACACTGTGATGCCCTTTATTTAGTATTAGATTTTTTTTATTTATTTTTTTTAATTTTAAATTAGAAGATGGAAGAAAGATTAGAGAGGTCAGTGTGAAAAAATCTTTCACACTGTGCTTACACATAATTCCAGCTGTCTTTCCTGTAATGTATCGCGCAATCTGACTTACCTAACTTTGGATGAAAATGGCTAGAAATCATTGCAAAGAGATTTTCCATTCAAGTTCCCCTACTGAATTTTCCTGTTCTGCTGGTAGCAGCAGATTCTCCAAGCATGGGCAGCTTGGAGCCTACTGTCTTTCTGATTATGATGGTGAGACACATGAAAATTAACTGTGAACATGGACAGGAGAGATGCACACTGTTCCCCTTTTCTGGCCAGCTTCTCTTTTCAAACAGATGAGCTCCCTTACGCAGTCTTTTTGGGTGGCTGTCTCTGGAAGTCCTTTGCTTATGTTTACTTGGAAGGACTTTCCAGAATGGTACATCAAGGGCATCAATTTCTTAGTCCTCAATTCAAGAGGTTTGATATTTTTTTATTAGTCATATTTATTAATACTAAGTCTGACAGGTTTGTTTTAAAAGCAAACTTCATGCCAGTTGATGGAACTGATTGACACATTGGACTTATATCAATAAATTGCAAATGAAAGTTAGAACAACGGCTGCCGTATTAAAGTTTATGGATCTGTAGGCACTAGCTGAGCTGATCTTGGCCAGAGGATTCAAACTGAAAAGACGCAACCCGGAAGCAACAGAAGGTGTCACAAGATTGTAGAGATTCTATTTTACAATGCTGCCCTTGTATCTTTGATACTAATTCTGGACCTTAGCATTGAATTTGTAATGCAGAAACAGTTCCCAAAATATTGATATGGCTACAATGTGTACACAGATTGGTTTCTGCCGTACTACCTCTGACTTTTCACAGACAAATTCTGAAGATTTTTGGCTAACAACCAGCCTAGTCCTTTATCTTGGAATATTTTTTTTCTCATTTTCACTAACACAAGCCTGAATTTACCCAGTAAAGACAAGCAACTAAGTAAAAATTTTGTAACCAGGTGTACAGTGTGCCTTCTGAAAGGTTGTAGTTCAAGTCAACATACTCTTGGTTCCATTTGCAGGTATTTTGAGTAGCTGTTACATCTCTAAAACTAAGCTTTCAGCGTAAAAATTTTTTCTTGAAAATCTCAATGGAAGTCCGAAATTTATGTACTATATTGCCATTTGCGGTGTCTAAAGCAGATTTTTGTTACAGTGTATGCACTTCAAATGAATCATCTTTGTTCAGGAGCAAATTCAAACCTAAAGTTATCTGGGAGAACGGCAGGAGTCCAGTTAGTTGGTGGGAGCACAATAGCATGCACAAGCTACTCCATTCTAGCTACAGACATGTTAATTAATATATTTCTTTGACACTCCAATTGATTGAAATAGCAATTAAAGAGTAATTAAAATGTTTATTTCTGTTAGGATTGTCAACCAAGATGTGGAATATTGCAATTACCCATGATGGATTAGAGGAAGATGATGAAGTCTTTGAAGTAGTTCTGAACTCCCCTGTGAATGCTGTTCTTGGCACCAGGACAAAGGCTGTAGTGAAAATTTTGGACTCAAAAGGAGGTATTCTCTTTTGATCTTCATCTTTAAACTGTGGGACAATCTTGGCTAGGTAGCTACTTATTGCCAACCACAAGTTGTTCCTAACACTTACCTTCACATCAAAATGCTTACTTTCTTTTCAGAGAAAACAGGCTTGGCAGTTGCAGACCATTTATTCTCTCACACAATCATATTCATCCTCTTAGGAAACACAGCATGGAGAAAGCAACAAGTACAAAATGAGAAGAGTGAGGGGAAACAAACCATTTTTCATAACAACATGAGTTCAGTTCTCATTTATTAAAGTGGAAAAAAAAAGATTGTAGAGTCCATTAGAATTGTTTTTCAGTGATTGTACAACAGTGGTTACACACCTCTGAAAAAGATTGACTTTCCTCTCTAAAAAGAAACGTAACAATGAGACACAGCTCTTAGAAATACATTTTCAAACGCATAGCAAACACAGTCCACAACATTACAGTGCACAGCAGTGACTATTACAGAGTTTAGGCCTTTGTTTCGTTATTATGTTTTTCAGTAGTCAAATGTGGTATGCCTAAAAGCACAGCAAACAATAGCAACTGTAGAAAAATACAAATGATTAGCAAAGCAGCTGAGTCCTGTAAAAGGTGAATAATATTTTCCCTTCTGGTAAGTAGTGAAACAGTACTTTAAATACATGTATTATAATGAATGAGAATTCATTTTTCCAAAATTCATTTTAAAATTTGAGATCTAGTTTTTCTTCAACATTCATAACATAAGTCAGGAGTTAACTGACACAACTCATTTGAAGGAACAATAGTGTCCTGGGTTTCTGAAGAGGAAATTGACTGGTCATGCTGTGAGTATCACCAATATTAGTCTAAGATACCTATCCCCGCCTAAAAATCCATCTCTCCAAACCGTAGTCTATGCATGAAAACAGGTATCTTCAGCAGATACTTGGCAGGGATCTGTAGATGCATTATTTAAAAAAAATATATTTAAAAAAATATTTAAAAAAATGTACATATACAGAGAGCTACAGTCATAGACACTTATAATTAAGAAAACATAAACAAGGATGACTGAACAAACAGCAAATCAGCCACATCAAGTGAAAGAATCATCCAGCTTTTAATGACAAGCTGTTTATGTGACCATGTCAACGTGACCAGTTATCTGATCATGCGGCTAGAACTGACCATCTGCCATTTTTAATGCTTTCAGGTCAGTGCAGCTCTTTCCATTCTTCTGGCCAAAGCAAGCATGACTTCTGGAGGAGAGGCACACTGTTTGCAGTTTCCTCAGGCTCCTCATCACCTTCCAAGCCTGGCAGCGTTCACTTGGAAGGGATCCCACCACCTCCTTCCAAAGGGATGAGAGAGCATAGAGGGGACACGCTGCAGGAGCACAGCTTGGTGAATCAGTCAAGGACCAGGCTGAGAGTGATTGGAAATGGCAGAATAGTAAGACACTTCTCTTGTGCGGTGATGGACTGATTTATGTATTCATTGGTATCTTCATTTAATTGTCCTATTTCTGAAGTGTTTCTACCTGACTGTGCAATAGGTGTAAACTACCTCTGTTTGTCCTGAGTCAGACCTAAGTCTTACAGGACTATTTAAAAATACTGTGGAGGGGGCTGGGGAGTGAGGAGGCACAGGAATATTTCCTGATTTTGAAGATCCACGCATGAGAGAGAGGAATGAAAGCAGTTGGGCAAGGAAATGTGCAACAAGCAACAACAGTAATTATGTAGCTTTTAATCTTGTCTAAGTTATGGGTCATCTAGAAGAAAGATGCAAGGTTTCATTGAAGTCACTGGAGTCATGCCAATGCATGGAAACTGTACATCTGGTCCTGAAGTTGTAAGGGTGAAAATACTGTTAGCTTAAACAGTGAACAGTGCCAGCCAATTGAGTTTTCCTATTTAAGCTATGTTGGCTTAACTAGGTGGCTTTGTCATGTTCTGCTATTGTGATCTTAAAAGTTAATGCAATCTGTTTATAAAAACATTTTAACGTGATTTTTGACAGCTATTTTCAGAATCCATTAGTTTGCATTTTTAGAGAGAAAGAGCTGAAATCAAGATATGTTCTGCATGATTTGTAATTTAGACCATTTAGCACATCTTGCTAAAATTTTTGTTTCTTTAATGTATGAATATGTACATCTCATTCTGCTATTGTACTTTTTTTTTTTTTTTCAGGTTCATCCTTCATCTGTATTTAGAAATGGAACAGATGTATTTTTCAAAGTAAGACTCTTGTGAATATTGCTCAGACATTTCTGTGATTTCTTTCTGATTCTGTTCTTTCCAGACTTTATGAAGAACAACTCGATAACCAAGTTCATTGGTTCATTGTGATGAATATTTTATTTTTCTATGTATCTTTCTTTTTCATTGGTGTAATTTCCCCTTAATTTCCAACAATTTGTACTATTTCTGGGGTGGGGGTGAGAAGGTGGGAAGGGGAGGCAATATTTAAAAGTTGCTTGTAAGAGCTAACTCACTGTTTCACCTCTCCTATTTTGCTCATTTGTGGTACTGTAAATCCAAGTATCATGGGATTGTATCACTCAAAATGGAGGATGACACCTCGTCAGTTAAAGCAAACAAGGAGCCTGATGTGTCAGTAATTAACCAAGCACAAACGCAGATAAATGTCGTCTCCTCTAGGAAGACAGAAATCCCACAAGCTGATAAGGCAGAACTGGCATCTGAACCAAGCTCAAGCCGTGAAGTAAGAAACCTTTTCTTTCATAGGAATTTATACCATCTGCTTTCAGTCATGCTCTTTTCCAAAATGAGTTAATGCCTCTGAGATCAGAAGCCTAACTCCCCTTGTTCCAAAACTGAGTTTGAACAACACATAGATAAATTAACAACTTAATCCTTGCAGTTTTCATGTCATGAACTTTTAATATAAGAGCTGTTGCATCTGTTTCATGTAGCTTGTTTGATTTTTTTTTGTAATTATTTTCCTTCAAATGTTCAACTGCCATTCCCTTTTTCCAGGATTTCAACTCTTTTCCAAAGGCTTGTACACCAGATTTGAAGGGGCTCTTGCATTATGAAGAGAGCACTCAGAAGTTATTTCAGTGTGATGGGATAATATGGAAATTCTGGAGTTCCCAAAGCAAGGTAAAAAGGTCAACATGACTATTCATCTGAAGCAGAGCATGGAGTCTGCAAAGCATAAGACTCTGAAGCAAAGGACCAGCCTGTAACAACTACTGACTTGTGCTTGCAGGGGTTCCAAGAGTTGTCAAGAGTCAGGTTTACTGTCAGCAGAAGATTCCCAGAGACAAGATGAGGGCTTGATTGCTGTGGCTGCCTTTTGTTTCTGTCACCCACAGGTTTTTCTAGACAGATTGCATGGGCACAGTTGTCTTGATGCTTGTGGGAATGTAGGCATGGGAGAGTCAGTGAATGAAGTCTATGAGAGAATGGGTGGGATTTAGTAAAATCAACTCACTTAGGTATTCTGTAAGCAAACATCCTCCCTTGCCACTCACGATCTCATACTGAATTTTTGTTACACTTCGTTCCCTACACAAACTGCAGGAGCCAGGAAACGTTATCTAAAGCAATGTCCTCTCTTAAGAGGATTTCTGGATCTGAGACTTTGTGTTAGCTTTATGCTACTGATTATAAACAATAGAGTTCTCTGTCAGGCATGTAATTCTTTACACCTTCTAAATGATGCCTTAGCTTTATTGACATACAGGAATTTTCATGTTCAGTCGAATTCTGGAGCCTCAAGCCTGATTATTAGTGCAGGGCTAGACCACTGTGAGCAAGAGTCTGTTCTGCCTTATCATCTTTTATTTCAGGAGGTGAACACAAAAAAATGTCCCTCCGGATGGAGTCGTCATGATGGGAACTGCTATTTCCTGGTAGTGAATCATAAGGTCACCTGGAATACTGCTGCTCGGGCTTGCAGAGAACAGTAAGACACTTCTCCAAATAAAGGTGTTTGCTGTGCACTGACTGTTGCCCTGAACTGAATGTTGATCCTGAGGATAAGTGCACTTGGATAAGCCCTGCTTTTGTTGTGCTGCACAGCTACAACATGATTGAACAAGCCCTGGGATTCTGACCCAGTGGAAAATTCAAATATTATTAGTGTCATACAATTTTGGGTGGTTATTGTACTATATTCATTATATGAATGCCTTCAGCCTTCTTTAATCCACCACTTCCTTGACTCTGCCTTCAGTTAGTATTAGCAACAGGTCAATGTTACCAGCTCCTCTGTGCTGCCTGGTATTCTTCTGAAGATGTTGATTCAGATTCTGTAACTACTCAAAAACTGTGTCATCCAATTTTACAGTAAGCTTTTGACTTCTAAGGATAAATGAAAATTTATAGTAATTTATAATAATAATTGTAACAGAGTAGGAGGCAGATACAAAATCCACCATACAAGCCAGCCTTGCACTTTGGAGTAGTGCTTCGTGATTTTTGTTTTAGGAGCAACAGTTTCGGACTGGAAGGAATACTAACCTTGGTAACATTGAGTTTGCCTGGGATTATGCATGTTCTGTACCTTGTGTTGAATTCTGAACACTATGCTGAACAAATGGACGGGCTTTAATAGCTCTATTGCTCCATGAAATGAAAATTGAAACACACAGATGGGTTGGGGATGAAAGAAACAGAATATATTCAGGAAGTGGTTGAAGAACATATGGGCAACATGAAACATGTACAAGTATGCATGACAAACCTTGATTTATTCCAGTCAGTTACACCAGTTTATGTTGTCTTGGTAACAGAAGAAAGGAAAGTCTTAGTTCCAATATCTTCCAGATAATGGAAGATACTCTTTATGAAAACTCACCACAAATCTCACATTGTTGATAGTTTTACCTAAAGTGTAGGGTTATCCCAGCAAAGCTGTCAGTTGTGAATATTCTAATATTTCTTCCCTTAAGGACTCAGCATTCAGTTGATTCCTGGGGAATTCTCGCTGAATTAGTCACGTCTGTATGCTGGGAGATGTTCCCATTTCCTAGAAGAGTGTGTTCCCAGGGACCTATACTGTTTGTGGAAGATAACTTCTTCCTGAAGGCTATAATGTGTAACACAGAAGTTAAACTGAGTAACAGTAAGTTAGTGACAGCATGAAACAGCTACACAAAGAGTAAAGGCATATCACAATCCACAAGCAAGTGAATCCTAGGGCAGTGACAATTTAATTAATGTCAGATTACCACAGACTGACGAAGCTTTATCGTGGTAAATGGAGTACTCCTGACCTCCACTTGGAACTGATTTACAAAAGTAGGACCCCAGGCACACACTTCAAAGTGTTACTAGAATATAACTTAATACATTTTATTTTGTGCTTTTGTCCTCCTCCCTATACACCCCCATCATCCATCACTGCCAGTTCTGATATTTCTGTAATAAATACTTCTAGTACTTCTACTGTTGGCATTTAATTGGCTGAAGTTTTCCAATAAGCAAATGATATCAACATGGATGCCACTCTTCAGTTTTTAGTAGATCATAGAAACATCAGATATTGAATAAAAAGATTAGAATTGACTTTCATGGTATGAGCCAATTTCACTGAAAAAAAAAAGATTTTTTTTTTTTTTTAATTACTAAAAAAGGGGCATTATTTTCAATTTCTATTCTATTTTCTTACTTGACATTTGCTAGTATGTAGATCAGGACAAAAAGCACAAACGGCAATTTATCCTGGAAGCAACTGCTGTCTGAACATAACTGTATGTACTTGGGATTATGCAAACCCATTTGGGTTCTATCACTGCACGTTGCAGCAATGAACTTTTACATCCATTTGCTACAGGTGGCATACCACTCTTTGGTTTCCATGTGCAGAGATAGAAGACAACATAAAGATGGGCTTGTCTTGACACAAGTTGCTGAATAGTGATAGTGTGGTTAAAAAAATCTCAGCTAATTGCACAAAAAATCTTGGACCATTACTAAACCTTCTCCAACACATTGGAGAGAAAGGTTGTTTAAAGCTCATTTCTCTGTGTTTGTTTCTTATGCATAAAGAGACTCTTGGCAGCATGAAGAGAAACATCTGAGGGATATTATGGCTCAGTGACCACACAGCAGCCTGATTTAGCAGCAAATTTGGTCATTTATGTTGCAGTTCTTGTTTATCCCATAGAAATGCATCTTCCCCTGGGGTCAGTGCAGCAGGGCTCACTCACATGTAAGATGGTTTCACTGCTGCTCCTGCAAAGACAGAATCCACTGTTGGTTGATTTGCTGTTAGTCAAATTATGCCTTCACCATCCCAAAGTTCAATATTCAATGAGAGTCTAAATATGATCAGATTTCAGATCCTTTGCTGCCAGCTTTTTAAGACAGGCTGTTCTTTTGTTCTGTGTTTGTATCTTAGCAACATGTGGCCTCAGTCCTTGGGAATCAAGGGCAAAGCCATAGGAAAGTAATTACTTAGAGTAATTTTGAAGGCCCAAGGTGTCTGACTTTCAACAGCCACTCTGGAAATGTAGGGCTCCTGTAAACTTTGCATCATGTCTATCAATCTCATCTGATTGTTTTGAATACCAGGAGGTGTCATAAGCAACGCTAGACAGCTATTTCAAGGCACCAGGATTACTCCCTAGGCGAGCAAACAAAAGCCTGGGATAATTACAAGAGAGCCACTCAGTCACTGCCCTTTCACTGTCAGTATGGGACATGAATTTACTGCAGTAATTCATATCACATGTCCTCCTGTGCTACAGAGATCTTCACTGACAGTCAAGTGTGCTTTTGCAGAAGTTCAGTTTATCAGAATGGTATAGACCTCCTTTAAATGTACTGGCTAATTTCATGTAAAATCAGAAAAGTCTTTGTGCTAAGTGTTTTGCATATAATACTTCAAGGTTAATGGCTATGTGAAATATTTCCTTAGCTTGGGAAACTGCTCTTAGATGAATGCTCTTGACTTGAAAGCAAAAATTTTAAAGCACAAAGGAATGATTTGCAAATGTACTTACTTAGCACAGGAATCGGTGTTGTGGTTTTATTGTTGTTTGTATTTAAATAAGGCAGTATGACCCTTGTAATGGAGTAATTTAAATTAGGAAGTGGTAGATTTACATAACTCCATAATGAACATTATTTCCTCAATTCTTGTGTCAAGAGTTCTGTCTGGAGGTACAGGTTAGTAATATTAACAGCAGTGGTATTTCAGGACAGTTCTCATTTCCCTACAATACCGCAAAACCCTTGACCAGGTTTAACAATTAGAATGGTTGTTCTCTCTTCAGACATTTGTTGGTCAGGCTGTATTTAGAAAGCACTCTTCTGGATGAAAGATTAGATAACATAATTATTGCACTGCCTTCCTTTCACAATGCTGAAGGCTCTCCCTGATAGTTGGGTTGAAGAAAGTCTGAATCTGTTACAGCTCAGACCACCCTTGTATGTAAATGATATAGCAGTTACTGAAACAAATTGGTACTTTTGTTTATTTTTAATTTTCCTAAAGCAATTACAACTCTCTAAAGTAACTGACTAAGTTCCGGTGCTTTGATTGTCTTTAAGCAGCAGCCAGATAAAATGCCTATTTTTATTTTTTTTCTTGCTCACTAATGGTGGTACCACAGAGACTGCTACTCAAATCTCTTCTCAGCCCCGACTTTGGTGACTGGCCAGCCACAGTCAGTGAGGGGGAATGGCATCCTGCTGCTGAGTCAGTTCCCTGGGGAGGACACCTTGAGCGAGCTGTCCTGCTTTCCTGGGCCTTTTGTTTGAGGAAGAAGAATCCAAAACTTTCCAAGAGCCAGTGTAACTGCTTTGTTCCCGGGAGACTTGGTAGATGGGCCTGGTGGTTGGGCACAGAGAAGAAACATGTCACCTTTGTGACATGAGAGGACAAGAAGTACATACAGAAGAGCTGGTACCATAGCTTTGCAATCAGTGGGTGAAATTTGGGGATTCTGTACCATGAGGAGGTGTGCAGTCCTTGACCCCTGTCTGGATGTTTCTAATCACTTTCTGCTGGGTCAGTCTACCATTTGTAAAGTCATGATCAGTGTTTCTGAGGCCACCCTGCCACATCTCTACCTGTGGAGTGTACATGGAAGATGTCAGTAAGATCCTTTACGCTTTGTCCTTTGGTGGTCCCAGATCTGAGGAGGCCCCTGATAGGGTTTGTGTTACTATATGGTCCTCAGTCTAGGGCAGCCTCAATTACACACAGCATCAGGATTAACACACAGCTATCCTGCGGGCATTGGGGGATCTGCTGTGCAATGAGGAGTAGGGGGGTGAATCCTGTGCTGTTTCAGTTGACTGCAGGAGTAATGGGATAGGCCTTTGCAGTGGAAGCATACCATCAACATTGCTCCGTACCATGCTCCTGTGTGCCCAGAATAAGGAATGGCCCAGGTTTTGTGTGAACAGGACTGTGCAGAACTCTGCGGATTGCTAGGAATTCCTCCTGATGTAAAATTTACCTGCTGTCCTATCTTCCATGGGGTTATGACACAGCATCCACAGGATAATTAATTACTGTTAGAAAGGATGTATGTCTAACTGGGTGGCAGACTTGGTGGTGGAATTCCACCCCAGGATCTTTTCTCTGTCTCAGCAGTGTCTGCCATGCTACCCCTGAGGTCTGGTTGTTGTCCCATCTCTTAAGAACAACCTTTTTCTCTTCAGAGCAATACTGGTTTTCTTTCTCCAGTGTATCTGGCAACAGTCACAAAGTTAAATAATTTCTAATGATGCCTTTGACTTATTCTTCTGCTAGAAAAGTTTTTTTGCTGTGTTACAACATGTTTTGATGAGCAGTGTTGTTTCTTTGGGCCCTATCAAGCATCACCTAGGATGTTCAAAAGGGTTAGCATCACTGTTACACTAAACAGTCATAAATAAGTATGGAAAAACAGAAATGGGAAAGACTCAGTAGGAGAGGAAGGGTGAGAGTAGGCATGACAGGTAAAAAAAAGGTGTCATTAAATCAGGGCAGGAAAAAAGATGGATAACCATGTAAGTGGAACTGCTGAAAGCTGACAATTCCTGGCAAATATGAAAGATGCCACTTGACTCTCAATGCTTCAGAATCTGGCCTGACCTCTAAATGGCTTAAGAGCAGCCTACTGATGTTTGCATGCTTGTACTAGTTGATGGACTTTGCAGTGGCAAGGCCACTCAGTGTTTTAAGATTTGCAAGCCCTCCATTGGGATTTAATTACACAGACAGATTTGAGCTGCTGCATTGGTTCCATTCTAAATCTAGTTAATACAAACCAAAACTCCTTTCATATCTGAACTAAATGCACACTCATTGTGAACAACCCAACATTACCTCTCAGAACCACACTGCCATTCTAAATCAACCCCCTGAATTACACACAGACTTCATTCTATTTTGAACTATGCCCAAGTTTTAAACTGTGTTATTCAGAGCTTTAGCTTTGTCAGAAAACAGTTTAAAATGAATACAGCCTGCTGTACTACCAAATAGATGAAGCTGTATCTTTTGGTGACTTTGATTTTCAGTGTGGTGGATTTCTATTTTAGAAAATAGATAGTATTGATAAACAGTTATGTCCATGATTCAAAACATAGTTTTTGAGTATGAGGTACACATGTCCTGTATACACTTACTTCAGTTGCACAGCCAATTTAATTTTTCCACTAGAAAATTAGAAAAATCAGTCTAAGACTTAAGTTCTACAAGTAATTGTTAAATGTAAGTTATTCTTTTATGCCAGTACTGATTTTCCTGTGAAATGTTAAGTATACGGTGTATGTTATAATCCTTCATGCTTCTTGTTGATAAGTCCATGGGAGATGTCTATCGCTCTGTGGAATTCTAATTACTCTTTCCTCTCTTGTTGAGCCTAGATACCAGGGGAGTCTAGCAAGCGTGGCTAATGAACAACACATGCAGTGGCTGTGGGACTTCAGTGGGAGGAAACCTTTTTGGATAGGCAAGTATATCAGCTGACAATAAAGTGACTGATGATAAAGCCTTAAACTGCTACAAGTTTCAGCCCAGATTTCAAATACTGCACCACCCTCAACTTTCTGCTGCTTTTGGTATTTCAGAGCAATGCATGAACTGAAAGCCATCATGCACCTGGATAATTTTATGGTCTTTATCAAAAAGAAGAGTTTATCATGATCTGTTTTGCCTAGAAACCTTTCCCATTTTAAAGCTAGCTGATAAAATAAATCAACTAAATCAGCTCTAAAAACTACATTCAGTTTGTAATCATGTTCAGTGGTGTTATGATTCTGAGAGAAATAAAGTCCTCTGATAAGAATAAAGACTACAAACCCATTGTGACAATTTTCTAATTGTGATCTCTTCTAGCTAAGAAAGGTCACATCTGGCCCATTTTGGTCTTAGGAACTCAGAGGCTAAGTGAAAAGGCATGCTTTAAGCTGTGCTAACTATCATCCTTTCAACAATGTAAACAAGATCTATGAAGATCCACAGGATTTAATTTTCAGGAGGAATCCATGAAGTCTGAAACTGCCCAGGCTTGAATATAACACTCTATTTGGCATCCTAAGAATCAAAAGAGAAACTTGGGGTATGATAGACATGGAGAGAAAGAAAACATTGTAGTCCAGTAATGAGGAAAAAGATAAGTCTAGATGCTGTACAAAATATTAAAATGTATTTTACTTGTATTCCTCTGGATTTGTTTTATTTATTTATTTATTTATTTATTTTTGTCTGCACAATCTTGCATATATTTTTAAGAGGGATAGGACAACATGCTTCTGTTGGCATCAGGCTCCAGGGATGAAAAATATCATTCATTTGGTCTTAATGATTTCACACAGGCTTGAATGATCAAGTCAATCCTGGACATTGGGAGTGGAGTGGAGGAGAACCTGTCACATACGTAAACTGGAGAAGAGGCTTCTATCACTTTCCAAAGAGAGGCAACAATTGTGTATTAGTACAGAAGAGAGGAAAATGGCAAGTAACTGACTGCAGGAAGGTCAAACGGAACAGCTATGTATGTTCAAGAAAGCTGTAAAGAATGGAGGATCCCTATGAAAGCACGTGAATATTCCTTTTGTTTCAATCTATTTATCTGCAGACATGTGACGGTATGCAGACAGAAAAGTATCTTAATTATCACCGAAGTTTTATTTTATGCTGCCAGAGATGCAGATGCATTGGACTCCAAACAAGAAATAGAGGTCAGCTGCAAACTGTAATTCCAGGTCAAGGCTTTGAACTCTCCCCAAAGACTTTGATCTGTCACTTATTCATTTGTATTTTTACACCAAAGAGCCAGGCCTGATAACTTCCATCAAATTTCTGCATAAACATACTTTTTTTTTAATTAAAAAAATAAAATAAAATAAAATAAAGAAGCACATCTGTTGATTCGCTTCACTCTTAATGAGTGATTGTAGATTGGCTATTGGTTTAATTCATTTGCAATAAAAGCAGCAGTTTTACCCTGCAGTCACAGAGAAAGAAATACTGTTAGGGGTGGAAATGAAGGCAGACTCTGCTGGCTGAAAGCAGGTTATCTTGTGTGAGGAGGGGTGAGACATTTTGTCAGGATACTTTTTGTACTTTGTACTTCTTGTGTGGATGCCCTAGTACAATGTTTTTCAAAAAGAATACCAGTGATACAGTTTAGTGAGAGTACCAACATGAGCAAAAGCCTTGTATTTCTTTTTCTAGCATCCAAGAACAGATCCTAATGGATCTGCTCACATAGAACTGCACATTGTCATTTCTGACTAAAATTATTCACTGTTTTTTAGAATTGCAGGATGGTGCTATAATTTTTACAGTGTAATTAAATAATGGGACCTCTGCAAATCTAATGCTATCTCTAAGGATGATTTACACACATAAAAAATTAATACTGAAGCTTAATTCCAAAATAGTATCATGGGATGCAGTGATAGATGAACATCAGTAGGATTTATATGTGTGTATAAGCCAATGTAATCGTGAGACATAAGCAGCTATGGCTTTTGAAGAGAATTAATCTAAGTCCTTATTAGGGATTTGAGGTTTTAAAATATAAAAAAATGCAGATTTAGTTCTGAGAATAGCTTAAAAACAGCATTTAATAGGAAAAACAAAACAAAACAAAAACAAACAAACAAAAAAACATGAAACCCAAAGAGCTGCCCATAACTTAATTTTATCTTATTATATATATACATGCCATTGTCATGTTACCACCTGGTAACATTATAGTCAAGTTATTCTTGACATGACAAAAATCTTGTTTTAGGACCTTCTTACTGCCAGCCTTGAAATTAAAAAAAGAAACAAGTTATAAGCTTGCTAAAAAATTAAAGCTTTTCTCAAACCCTCCCTCTGCCTGCCATGAGTGTATGACAGGTGGTGTGGCACTGAGTATGGAGAATTTACCCTGTACCATATGAACTCTCAGCCCTCCCATCTGCCTGCCTGCTGCCAGCAGTTGATTCTGTCCATGCCCCTTACAAGCTCATCAGTTCAGCCAGACTCTTGATCAATTGCATTTGTGCACCTCTGCTCTTTCTAGGGCTCCTCAAAGTAATTTCTCAGTCCTGTGAAGGAACAGATGCAGCAGAATCACCTGTCCTCTCTGTGCTGGAGGAACTGTTCCAGGGATTATTTATCCCTCCCTCCTCCTTGTGTATGATGAGTTAGAACAGGCATGTGAGTAGCTGGGCAGTCCTTCCATGTAGCAGAGGACCTTTCTGAAGGGACTTTTGCAGATAAGCACAAGTGCCTCACAAGATTAGAGGTAAGAACCATATCACTCATTGTTGGTATCAACAGATACAACCAAACATACTTCCATGATTTGTTTTTGTCTTTATAATCTTTATGCCAAGCTTCTAGACATTTTTATGGACACTAACACTTTTGCTTAAGAAGTTATCTAAACCAACATGATATATATGCTAATTTTTTCAAGAATACCCCCCAAACAAGTGCTTCTGAGTACCTGTCCAGACCTGTTTTTATTTCTTTGTAAATCTTTATATATATATATTTCTTTTCACTGAAAACAAACAAAAACAAACAAACAAAAACCAAAACCCATGATCCGGAAAAGCACACTTGGTATCTGCTATTATTGTGTTCTGGAATTGCAGGGAAAAATGACTAAGAGACTTGTTAAACATAAACATAACATTTTATTTCTTTAGGGACTTGTTATAAAAACTGCTGAGTTTATTGGTGTTATTTTTATAAAACCTATCAAGATTATTAAGTACCTCTCCTACTTGTATAATGAATGACCTTAACAGAGAGGGAAATTTGGCCATGGAGTTTGTTACTGGACCAGTAACTAATAAATGACTATACTGAGACAGCACTGATCTCAGAAGTTTGCTTGTGTGTGAAGAGTAGAAAATACCCATTTACTTTACTTTAAGTACCTTAAAGCAATTGAGGTGTAAGAAGTTTTCAGTACACAACAGATTGTTAGTTGTGCAAACTGCATGCATTTGCTGCTTTCATGAGATCTGATACAATACATTAATGAAGCTAAAATTCTTATATGATAGTGCAAGGATACTGCTAACCTAAAAGGCTGCTGAATTGTTTTTCAGTTCAGCATTTTTTCATAAATTATAATTTGTCTGTCTTTAAAAATGAAGTATTTTTTTCAGTGATTTTTGCACTCTTTATTAGGATATGTTCAAAAAATATGACATGTTCAAAACAGGGAAAGCAAAAATAAGTCACTTTTTCTATTGCCATAGGAAGTTGTTATCTCTAAGACTTTTAGTAAATAAAAAGCCTAAAATCCTGAGAAGTTGCTGGGAACTTTTTCAGTCTTCAATACAGTTTGATTTAGACTCCGAATAAACTTGGGAAACAGCATTCAAAGGATCAGGGTCAACAGGGAATTTTGAGATCTAAGAACTACCCATGTGCCTTTTAACAGAAACAGAATCAACAGGTGACAGCTCAGTGAAAAAATAATAATAAAACAAACAAACAAACAAACAAAAACCCCACAACTGTTGTTAGCCTGGCTTTCTAAAAAGGGAATGGTGAGCTGCTTGTGTGCCTGCTTCTTTTAACTACCTTCTCTCCCTGTCAGCTATCTTTTCAATTTGTTGACCAATTTCAAACAAGTTTGACAGAGAAGGAGATGACTCGCAGACGACAGCTGTGTCAAAAAATGCTAGGCAACTTGCCATGGGAGCACTTCTTCCAAAGGAGGACATTCTGACCTGAATTTTTGTGCTATTACACTGTTGAGATCTTGCCATGGGTGGAGACCTTTGAAGTAATCCCGTAAGTGAAGCTAGTAATATTACCTCTTGTTGTACCCCTAAATCCAGCCACATACAGGGAAAACAAGCTTCAACAACTTAAGAACAAACTGTATTTGTGTGAGCAAGTATGTTTTTACTAATGTCATAGAGATCAAGTTTTAATTTGGAAAAAAAATCACTAAAGTTTTTGAGATCACTTCTCTATACACAGAAATGTAATGAATGCATTATTTTTTCACTCTTTCTAAAACTATAAAAATAGGCTTGAGGAAATTATATGTATAACTCAGCGAATACTGTGATTCTACCTTATCTACATTGTAAGACTGGTGCTAACCTAATTACTGTATTCAGAACACTATATATATAATGTTACGCGTAACTTTGTGTCAATACAAAACTGAAACATATCATTTTGGTGAACCTGCCTTTCTTCAGTTTCACTCCA
>CM021797.1:33136534-33193801 GCA_011076525.1 Nettapus auritus | reverse complement strand
TTCTTCTGCATGAGTCTTCCTGGATTAGTACTACAAGGACATATGTATCATAAGCAAACTATATGTTTAATAGAAAATGCTGGAATGTGTATTTTGAAAAGTAAATTTAAAGAAAGTTACAAGTCTACAAGCAGATATATAAGAGAAAGAATGACTTCAAGAAAGATTGTCAGTCCATAAAATTGATTTTTAATAAGATTCATCATTTAAAGGATCATATTAAAATTAACATGAAAAAGAAAAAAAAGCATTGTTTCTCAGTAATCTTCAGTCAGCTTCATGAAGGAGATTTCACTTCTCTTTTATTACAAGAAGCTATGCTGCTTGTAATTTGGACAATGCTGCTTCTCTATCTCCACTGCTTAACTACTATTCTGTGCATCAGTACATAACCAGTATAAAGGTAGAAGACAAGAACACTGATTTGTTAGTTTATTTTTATAGAGCTGAGATAATGTATTTTTTTCAGTAGTGGAAGTCCTAATGAATAGGAGCATGATACCAAAATAATTGGATATAAGAACAGTATGCAAAAGGATACTATTTTATGCATACAGACAAAATTATCAGACAAGTCTTAATTCATTTTTACTCTAATGAAATAAAACTTATCTGCATCTTCTTTCTTGAATTATTCTAGAAACATTTTCTTGGTATTGTTGAACTCCTTGGTGAATTACCACTGCTCTTAACAAATTATTCTAAGAAAGATGTGTCTTCCTCAAGACTGAAAATTCCCATTGCCCAGAATCCTCCTCCCTTGTCTCAAGGTTTAATAAGCTGTGGCAATCAAAGACATACCCAGCATGGCTCCTCAGCATGGCTTTGGAATTGAGTATGCTCTCAATTAGGTGGTACGTATGTACCAGTATGATTGAGGAAATGCTTCAGAGGTGGCTACCTGTCCAAAATCTTCCATCCTGAGAACTGCAATAGAGAGAAAGCAATCCATTGCATCATATGTCCTTAGTGCCATGCAGATCATCCTGTCTTACTTACTGTCAAATGCTGTGAGAGCAATGAATCAACACATATGAAAAGAAACTTACCCTAGCTCTGCTAGACACAAAAGTGAACATTTTCAAGTGCAAGAATCTACATTTTGGCAGTAGTTTGAAACTTAAGATTCTAGCTCTGTTTCTACAGCACAGAGAAAAGAGAAAAATGTGTATGGAAAGGTATATTAATGAGTCAATGTAAGAAACAACGCAACAGAAGACTACAAGCTGAATAGACAAAGGGTGAAATTCATGTTGTACAGTACATAAGGCTGAAATTATTTATTGCCTATTCTTTCATATCATACTTCATAAAAGCCTTTTGGTTTCATAATTATGACTTCCCCGTGAGGCCTGTATGTGATCTGTTTTCCCGAAACTCAGTAAAACAAAGACCACAGATGGCTTTCTTTGATAAGTACGATAATTGGAGAATAAACTGCATAGTGCTAATTCATTAGTTCTAAGGTCTTCTATGGGTTCTGTAAAAGATATATCAGGATACAAGTTTGTCTACATAGAATGTGTTTCTAAAATGATAGGATATTGAAGTGGACTGTAAAATATACAATCCATTTTAATGATTTAATCATCAGTCATGCTTTGCTGAAATTATTTAGATCAACAGAAGGCAAGTAATTCAAGCACTGCCTAAGAATTATTTTTAGGCATCAACTGGCAGTGTAACTAATTACTCAGTTTATGTCCATAATGACTGACTAAACTCCAGCTCTGAAACGAATGAATAATACTACTTTGCATTTGCATGTCACTTGTCATCTATAGACCTGATAGTGTTTTAAAAAGATGGGCAAACATTCATGGTAACTATTTCTGAAAGCAGAATGTCCTGAAAAAATGCTACTATGAAGGCAAATCAAAGCCTGCCTGAAAGATGTTGCTGCATTTAGCCACAAAATTTAACAACCAAAATACAGTGAAAACATGTGCTATGCTTATATGAAAGGATAATCAGGCAGGAAAACAAGTTTTTATAAAAGATATATCATTGCTTTTTGTAGAAATCTGAGATGAGCTGTATTTGGAACATAATAATGTACTCAATCCAATCCCTGTTGTCAATTATTAGTATATGTGGCTGATGTCACCACAAAGAGACGTACCAATACTTACTATTTTTATCTTCGTAGTGGTTCTCCAAATTCATGGTCCAAGCTGGGATGCCTTCCCATAATGCAGGCCGGCTCCTGGCTGAAACAAGAGGCTGAGGACATATCCTGCTACCTGTGCAGTTATGCCCGCAGCTGACTCCAAAGCAGATTTAGACTGTGTGTAAATATAGAACCAACTGTGCCCAGATGTACCAGGTCCCATTTCTTACCAAATTTGTCTCTTGGAAAGCAGCCACAGCTTACTATTTTAGGCATGAAGAAGCAGTATGAGACTGGCCTGGCAGAACCAGAGCTGGCATGCAGCTTTTGGCTCTCAGCAGATCTTTAGGTAAAACTATCCAAGAAAATCCAGGAACCAGAGCTGGCTTAGCCTAGAGGAGATAAGAGCTCAGTTTTCTGCCTTTAGGTTGTAGAGAGATTTGTTAGCATTGCTTTGCTTCAGCCTTCTTTATTGCTCTATGGTACAGGATGGAACAGAAAATACCATCCTGATCTTAAACAGTTTTTTTAGTGCCATTGCACAGCAAATGCAACACTAGCAGTTTAACATCTATATGTGTATGCCAGAATAAATTGCCAGAATAAATTTTTATGCATTCCGTGTTAACATTTGTTTTGCACCAATAATCTGCACCAGTTTACTTTACATACAAGTGTCTAGGATAAGCATTCTAGTACTACCATTTTCTTAATTAGTGTGTGACATTTTAAAATTGTTTGCACCATATTTCCTGCTTGCAATCTGATTTATTCTTTGTGAAAAGATGCAGGAAGAACCCTCTGAAGAAGAAGAAGAAAAAAAAAAAGACAGTAATAAAATAATTTTGCTCATATTCATATTACTAACAGGAGAAGCTTCCAACAGAAATTAAGGCTGTCTGGGCACTAAACCATGCCTCAGTCACATTGGATAAGAAAGGCCTTGCATGTGTGCTTCTTATTTCAGAGCAGATTAGGGTAACATTTAACCAAGACTAAAAGTCTGTTCTTTTTTTACCTTGAAGTATTTTTTTTATTTTTTTTTTCCATAAGGCTTTGAAAAGAGGTAAATTGGTCCCTTCAGGCACTTACTTTTCATTTCTGTAAACATACATGTGAGTTAATTTATCCATATAATTTTGCTTATGTGGCTAAAGTTGAAACAAGCATGAAAGGATCAAGACCATAGCTGGACCTTTTAAATGAAATGCACTGGTACATTGCTATGTTCAACTTGTTGAAAAGGCACTTCTGACGAAGGAAGTGAAAAACAGCTTAAAAGCAAACAGAAAGAATATTTCTGTTGTATTTCTATAATCCAGAAGAAATGGACTTCAAATTGTTTTAGAGAACTTTATAATTTTAAATTCTGAAGCCAGGAGCTGCAAAAATATATATTGCTTCAAACAATCAAATCTAGTATTTGAAAGTCATTGCCAAACAGGTCAGACCCTTCTGTGTCAATATAATACAATATTACAACACAATATAATTACAAAATATTATAATGCATTATTATAATACAAATTACAATACAATTATAATACAAAATTTATAAAAATATTATAATACAATAATACAACAGAGGTCTAAGTATCATCCCTGACTAGTAACATTCCAAGCAACTAGAATAATGAGGAAAAAAGGAGAAAAAGTCATAGAATAATGGAATCACAGAATCATTTAGGTTGGAAAAGGCCTCTAAGATCACCAAGTCCAACCGTTAACCTAGCACTACCAAGTTCACCATGCCCCTAAGCACCACCTTTACATAAACAACTTACTTATCCTCCTTGAGTAATTCTGAACAACTACCACCAATATGCATGAGATATAAGGAATTTTAGATCCCATCCTCAATCACTTCAGCTAAACATGGCGGCCAATGAAGACAGGGTGTGAGGACTCAAACTGTACTTTTAGACCACTTAATTAGCTACTGACAATCAAATCAATCCTCTTGACTCTTTCCTGCTCCACTCTATTACTGCACGTGCTTATGTAAACCTGATGAAAGGACTTCTGGGGCAAATGCGTCATAGCCTATCTTGTTGCAGATGCCAAGATTTCCTATGATTTCACTCCTGACAACTGAGGGAGAATCTGCTGTCCCAGGGCACTCCTGAGACTTAAGGAAGGCACCAAATCAGTGGCAGAATTAAATTTCTCTGGTTTGAAGATACGGAGCAATAAAGTTTGTGCCTGACAGTTTTGCTTCCCTTAACAAGATCCTCATCCCACTGAGGTCAAAGCACCACAAACGGTGGTGTGTGAATACCATGCTTGCTGAAGCTCCGTGCACTTCTTTCTCACGATTCAACTCAAGACAAGAACAAATTTTAATTCAAGTAAATTGTGAAATAAGGACAAGCTCTAAATCTCCACTGGGTGTTATGTCAGTGCCTTGCAAGGAACTTTGTTTACTTTGATTAGCAGGCAATAAACTAATTCCCCTGAAATGAAAGTCATATTATTCCATACATCTGGTATAGACTTGCTTGGTTTTCAACAGTAATGAAGAAATTAGCTACAAACTTAAGAGTCTATTGATAGAATCTTCCCAGTAAAAACAGGTATGTGTAGAGAATATAGTACTGACATTGCAAGCTATCTGAAGCAGAATTTCTTTTAAATATTTTTGGATTAGAATCAATGTTTGAGATAGTTATTGAAAATATTTTTTCCTTCTCTCAGTGCTTTCCTAAGTATGCTGAACTACCAGAAGTTTCTTCTCACATGCTGCATAGCGTAACTTTGCAAAACTAAGCATCCAGCTTAGCTCTGGCAGTCTTTAGATATTTCTGTTGAGACATTAAAGTTTAGAATCACAAAATGCATCAGTTCTAACATATTTTGCTTAAATCCTCATTTTGTTTACCAGCTTTATTAGATAATTGGTGCCTGTACAGGAAGTTTCAGTATTGATCTTAGAGAATTGAGTATGCAGATTTTATTGACCCTGTGAACTTATTGTGGACTAGCTGTACTTCTGCACTCTGGCATCTGCAAAACTCCTGTGAAAGAGGTGAAGGTAGAGCTAGTGTTCTCTGCAGGTTCCTCTGGGTGTGTGAGCACAAGTCTGCCAGTTTGCAGCAGTGCTGATGCAGGCGTTGGATCATGTTCAAAATCTGAAAGACCACAATTAGTAGCAACTTTTGAAAACACAGACTGATTTTACATCTCCAGATCCAGCTTCATGTTTTAGAAAACACTAATCAGCTTGCCTTTTCCTGTTGTGATGAAATAACATTCTCTGTTTTGACAGTCTCTAGCTTTGTGGAATGGAAGGTCAAAATAAACAATGAAGACCACATTGAACCTCAAATGTTTCCTTGATTCCTAGGCCTCAGCTAGACAGCTTATCCAAACATTTTCTCCTGTTGACTCCCCCTGTCTCCCATACCATTCTAGGTTACTAGTTTTTAGATAGGAACTTGTAATACACATTATACAGATTGAAAGTGGAATTTCATTAGCACAAACTCCACTATCATAATTGTGATCTCCAGCAAATGAATACAATTAAGCACACTAGGGTCTCCCCTGAGCTCCCCCCTCCTCTTGGCACACAAACTTAAGCACCAGGCTCCTGTATAAAGCTAGCACACTGTATTCACTGCAATAGCAGCAGGTCTGCAGGGTTAAACTCAGCAGGACCATGTCACTGCTTCTCCTTCAGCTGCTAGTACTCTCACATCTTGGAGCCACAGAGCCACAGGCAGATTCAAAGCAAAGGAAAAGCAGAAGGCCATTTCAGCGGCTTTTCTACCTGGACAAAAAGCTGCTCGAGAGTCAAAGTTTTCATGAGCTGGTGGGAGAAAAACCAGTAGGTGTTGAGGAAACCCAGGGACAACCAAGTTTTTTTGTAGCAATTCCGCAGACAGCAGGAGAGAGTCAGAAGCAAGGGGAGAACAAAATGTCCAGATTCATCCTTCCTAATGCAGAACTCTATGCAGACCAAGATGTTAGAACATGGACAGCACCCAAAGAGGTCTCTCCCATGGAAAACTTCTCTCCATCGCACTATTCCAGTAGGAGGAAGGTTGAACCTACATATAGAAAAGATGCCAAGAAATTCTGGGACCACTTTATGTTAAGGAAAAATTCAGCTTCTGAAGAGGTTGTCCTGCCAATCAAGTCTAATGAAATGCACCAGGAAACCTGCCGAACCCTGCCTTTTTCTCAGGTAAGAACAGGTGTCCAAGGTCAATAAATGTGCCCTTTTCCCTGCCTCTTACAATCAGCAAGTAAAGACACATGGGTTAGTTCATTTGCTAAGACATAGGGCCACACACTCCATAAGCTCTGAGAAAGACTCAAAGCTTTATTTTGATGAGGCAGACTGCTAAACTGCAGCACTGGAAAGGCACACATTCAGTTTTCAGAGTTAGTTATTCTCTTTTTTGCAACGATGTTCTGACCTAGCCTGAGCAAGCTGGGAGGTGGTGAGCAATTGTCTATACAACAATTGTACATCTAAAATGTTTCTATACATGAGTTGCTATACATCTCTCTATATATGTACATATGTATAAAAAATGCATCCCAGAACAACAATTTACAGGAGAAGCTGGTTGATTTCCTACAGTTAAGTAAATATTCCTGTCAATTGTATTAATTGAAAGACTGATGCATATAGCTAATTCCATGCTAAGAATGTTGGAGAACGGGTAAATTGTCCCATGTCCAGAAGAAACCATTCTGTCATACTGTAACATCAAGGCGAGTAAGCAGTAGAGACAACAGTGCCGTTTTCCTCATTAGGCAGCATGTATTCTCAGCTTTCTATCAACACCATGACTGTAAGTCAAGGATCGCTTTTTTTTTTTTTTTTAATCCCTAAATTTATTTTCTTGTCAGACATATGTGGCCTAGGCACTTGTACTGTTTTACTTTTTGTGTCAATGTAATAGAGCAAGCTTTCTCCATGATGCCTGCAGTTACGCCAGTATTAAAGAGCTAACTTCAGTCTAGCTTTTCCTGGCTTGGGAATGTGACATAGTCTCTCCTGATACAAGCAATTTTTATTCTTCCAAATCAAGAAAATTACAGAACTTGAATTACACGTTAAAGATTTTATTTTATTTTAAACTGCTAAATAACATTATATTTCTCTCCCACATAGAAACAAATCATCAAAATTACAACTGAGTTTAGCTTGTGGTTTATCTGCAAGAATGTTGGTACAAAATGATGTTTTAAGTCCTGCAAGTGGGAAAGGCTGCTTAACCATGTTGGAAATACAGAACTCAGAGATCAATTAAAAGGTTAATCCACCTATAGGATTTTCCCCAACAGCTCACAAAGGCTCTGACTTGAGCAGAATTTTTTCCTGGGTCCAATCTAAAAAACTGCCCATAGGAGTTCTAAAGTTTGGTCTTTGTTTTTGTTTGGTAAAACATTTGGTAAATGTTCTGAGAAAAAAAAATAGTTCTTATAGAACAGTAGTTTGGAGTTTGTTTTGTTTTGTTATTTTTGCCTTCATGCTTCCCAGTAAATTCCACTAGTCACTCACATACCAGAAATTTAGATTTAGTACTAACCTATATTCGTGTATCACTGCTAATAGTGTGATCTTCAAACTGTTTTCTGTTTCAGGGTATTGCTCATGAGAGCTGTGAGAAGGTGATAGTACAGAATAATCTGTGTTTTGGAAAGTGTAGTTCCTTTCATGTTCCTGGACCAGAAGATCGTCTTTATACCTTTTGTTCTCAGTGCATGCCCACCAAATTTTCCATGAAGCGCTTGGATCTCAACTGCACCAGTTCTGTCCCGGTGGTCAAAGAAGTCATGATTGTGGAAGAGTGTAAATGTGAGATTCAGAAGATTAAAGATCCTGTGCTTGAATCTCGACAGTCAGATTTGCATGAAAATGTACATGAGCACAATTAACCTATTAAAGGTACATCTGAAGTCTCTGATCATAAGAATTTGCCAATGGAAAAAAAAATCAAAGAACTTCAAAGGCTTTCATCACACAGTTACATTAAAATATTAGAGATGTAAATTTCTATATAAACTGCTTCTCTGCTTCAACAGTATCTTTACCTAAAATTTAACAGATGTTTCCTTGCAGTTGTTAAAGAAATGGAGATGAGATTATTGGGTTCCTGCATTTTTTTTTTTATTTTTTTTTTATTTTTTTTTTAACAAGGGGAACCTTCTAAAAGTTTTCCACCCTTCTGATAACTAGTATCCTAGGATGCTAGCAAACAACAGCTGAAGAACTAGCCTGATGATTTATCTCTCCAAAAAACTAATTTAATGGCTGTTTTACATTGCCTTTGCTTGCAGAGACTGCCAGTATTGTTCTACTGGCAACAAAGAGCAGGCTTTAGTCTCTTAGTTGCAAAAACAAGTCTGTTTTTACATCAAGATAGTGACTGGAGAGTGTAAAATATAAATGCGCATAAGGCAGAAAGAGAGCTGTGATGAGTTAGGGTCATTCTGATTGCTCCCAGCTGCAGTTCAGTCTCCAGTGAAAACTAACATACCTCACAATTTAGACGCTTACTGGTTGCAAATGGTATTTTGCCAAGGAAACCACTTACTCTCTTTTTACACACCTGCAGTTCCTCTGCATGTATTTTTATTGAAACTTCCATATAGTAGAAGGAGGGAAAAAAAAATGAAAAAGATAGACTTCCACAGAAAGCACCAGAAATTAATGGATTACTATTGTTGTTATTATTTAAGATCACTGTGGAAAGACAATGCACACTTTCCAGTTAGATGAATTTCAGCGTTGGTGGTGACAGCCAGATAAAGTTTAGGTAGTGTTCTCAACAGCTAAACTAAAGCAGAAAACACAATTGTGTGATTGAAAAAGAAAATCTGCAAAAGGATCTTATCAGCATGCCAATACCTGTATAGGTTTATAGGAACACCAGAGAAGGCCTTCTGTTAGAAAAGGTCTGATTCCAGTCCTTGCCAGTACAGCGTCAATGACTGTTAGCTGAATTGCTGGCTTTGCTGCTCTCTCCAGTTGCTTATCCGCGGACTTGTCTCCCAGCCAGTGATCAGATTCCCAAAACTGGACCATCCTACTTCTAAGCAGCTCCTGTAACTAAGCAGCTCCTGTAATCCTCTGGGAATCTGTTCTAGTGCTACTGCCATACTATCAGACCTGGGCCCCTCTTAAACTATTCACAGCTCTTTCTTTGGATATTGGAAATCAGTATATTGTATAGCTGGTCAGTTCAAGGGTTTGGTAAATTATTCCTTTTGTGTATGAACTGTGCTGTGACCAGAAGTGTCTTAATATTTTGTCCAAGCTCACTGTGGATTTAGAGTGTAATGCCCATTTTTAATTTTACTGAAAATTGCATCTGAATGATATTCTGGTACTGAGTCTGAACTGCTGCAGTAGCAGTTTGCATGTTATGTGCAGTGACAGAACTGAAGACTAGTATATAGTTATATTTCACTATATATAAACGTGTTTCTAAATAATAAAAATAGCCCATTAAAACTAAGCAAAGCCTTTTGTCTGTCCTTTTGCACTAAGAACTAATGTGTAAACTGTATATAGCTGTTTGTATGTTACAGTATGACGTATAATGTGATTTCAAATAACAAGCTGTTAAGGTTTTACCATCCTTGTATTGAATGCATTACACCCAATAAATATATTTATTTTTAACTTATTTTAATATATATTATAGCTTTATAATACTGATCGATATTCTTAGGATGCCAGCTTGTGAAAGGATTCAGAAATCTGCCATCACATGCTGGGCTGCACCGAGCATAAATGGGCTGAGATTATGACCAACTTTACTATTTAACCTGAAAAAGCTGAATTTTCTGAGGCTTCTAATTACTGACATTTTAAAGCTGCATGAATATACAGGAATCTTTGTCTGCATTTTCTCTTTTTCTTTTTTTACGCAAGAGAGAACCACTTTGAAGGCAGGACCTATGCTTCCTATAAAAAGGTAATTAAAAAGAAAAGTCTTCCAGTCTTTTAATTTTGACATGACTGACTGCTAAACTGTGACTTCTGCATATACAAATGGCATAATTGAAGTTATATTTTAGACTGTAAAGAATTCAGCCTAATTTTTAAAGCTCCTTCTGTGTGCTGAAGATTACTGTAGTCAAAGAAAGCTATTCATGTAGGGAGTCTGCAGGAGTAGATTCTTAGTGTGAATTTGCACAGCTTAAAAGGAGGTGAAAAGAGGTAATGACAGCTGTAGTAATTGCTAATTAGATTAGTGCTGTAGGTTTTTTGGATGAATGTTTAATTAACCCAGCAATGACTGGTTGCATGTAATTAGCACAGCATTCTGCAAAATCAAGAATGTGTTAATTGGATAAGACTTCTCAGCCTCTAAAAATTCATTATTAGGAGTAAGTTGTGCCTAGAGCTAACAAGATTTTGTTCTCTCGACACAACTGCGATGGCCTCTACTAGTATAATGATGTGGGTCAGAAAGGTGAAGGGAATGACCCCTATTGGTATACGGATCCTTCCTGTGGTAATGCTGTTATAGCAGCAAACCTGCATGACTTTACTTCAGTTGTGTGCACTCAGAGGTTACACGCTTCCTGTAATTAAAACTTTCCCACTGTAACTATGCTTGCAGTGGAGTACTGTAATGTGACCTCTACTGTTCAAACCTAACATACAGAACAAGACTAAGCTACAGCTACAGAGCTGACAGCTCACCTCAATCTCAAGTGAAGTTTGTGCATTTCTGACATTTTATTTGACCTCCTGGATATTTTTGAAATGGATGTGGAGTGTTTCTGTTCTTAACCTTGGAAATAATTGAGGAAAAGTGCTGTTTATTCTTATTGCTTAAGAAAATTATATCTGCACTGTATGCTATTCTCTATAATAAGGGTTTTACAAGGTTGGCTTTAATGCCTGTAACTACATCAAACACCAGAAGGTAGCTCTTAGTGAATTCTACTGAATCATAATTTCCAGGAAAAAAATCTCTGAAGTTGCACTCAGTACTTTGTGGTTGGTACTTTGTCCATCACACTTATGAAATATTCACAGCAAACCTCATGGCTGTCAGCTAACAAGCGTTAGTATGTTTTACTGACAGGTGGTGAAATCTCATGCAGTACTTTCTCCTAAATTTATGAGCTCCTCACTGGAATTGCAAGACAACGAGATTCCTTACTCCAGGAGGAGCCCGCTGCCAGTCTGTACAGCTGCATAACCACATTGTATGGCGCAGCTGGGAATGAGTGCTGTGTACAGGAAGAGGTGTGGGGTTGAGGCTACTTGGGGTCCCCCATCAACAGGCCTGTGTTTTGTGAATTTGCCAGTGAAAACAGGAAATGTACTGATAATGAATTATAAGCATTTTATATTTTCTGTTTTGCTAATCCTAACTCCTTGAATATTTGGTAGGCAGCTACCAATTTCAGCTCCCTTTAAAGCTCACCCTGGCAGCTGCCAGCATTCGCCTTCCTCAAATGAGAAAGGAGATAAGAAGATGAAGTATTTGGCCCACTGCAAGAATACTGCTAAAAACATTAAATCTCTGTATGGAGAACAAACTCATCCTGTTTACAGTGCTTCATTCTCCATGGCACCAGCAAAACGCACTTTAACTTAAACAATGAAGAACAGATCAAAAGCTAAATGGAATCCAAAACAAACATCCCCCCCAAAAAACAAAACAAAACAAAAACAACCAAACAAAGCACCTCCCCCCCCCAAAAACAAACAAACAAACAACAACAAAAAAACAACAAAAAACATAACAAAACAAAACCAAAAAGATGCCAGCCTTATCTTTCACTATGGCTTTTTTCTGGGGAGTTTTTGTTTTGTTGGTTTAGGATTTTGCTACTAACAGCCATTTACACTCTGCTGAAGCTGGTTCAAATGCACCTCACAGTCTAATAGCTATGGAGACATTCAACCCTCCTGTCACCCTGCCTAAACCCCTAGCAGTAAGCCCTGGAGGGAGAGAGGGCTTAGAAGAACTACTGTTACAGCAGGGAATTACCTGGGGGGAGTTCCTCATGCCTTTGGAGGGCTGGGTGAAAATTAACCCCCTAAATTAGACTACTGCCTGGTTTAGTATAGATGTCATTTAACCTCTCTGGGCTGGTGGATTCACCATGCCTACAACTGAGGTAGAGGGATCAAAAAATGAATCTGACTTTTGACTTCCCTTGCGATTAGGTCAGAGAGGGAGAGAAAATGGAGTCCCTGAAATGCATGAGTAAAATATGCCAAGGGACGCTGAGTGAGAATAGATTGAAAAGGTTTTTGCTTGTTTTTGAAAATGGCAAAAGGAAAAAAAAAAATGCATTGTGCAAGTTTATAAGATAAGTATTCCTTTAACTTTTAATGCCTGATCATCAGTATGTGACACTGTGACCGACAAAAGCTTCTGGGCCAGGACCAGGGCAGGTTTCATTTCAATGTGGCATGTGACTAATACAGGCCTCTGTCATGCACCAGAAATGTGGACCTTCACAACATAAAGAATTTGGCTCCTTCTAAAGTTTACAAGTGTCTCCAATTTATACTAGCAAGGTTTCCAAGGAAGTGAGCAACAAAAATGGTGCTGAAGAAAAGAAGTGGCAGTAACAAACTGCACAATTTAGAAGGATCCAGGAAGGTAGGTACTGTTGAGAAGGCTGATTTCTCAACCCAGGAGATATCTGAGCACAGAGAGCCCCTACTGCACATCGATCATAGGGCACAATTGGACACCAAATGAATCCTGGAACACAGCCTCATGAAGCAAGGGACTTGTAAGCAGTAAGAATCCAGGGAGTCATAGTGCATACCTCTCTCTTGCATGTGCTCTCCGTAACAGAGCATCAGCTGTTCCTGCACATGGCTTGAATTTAGCATGCTGATTTAATATTTACAGAGTGCCAATAAAATTTTTATGATGACAGCTGGTGGCTCCTGTGGTAATTTATAAACAGCAACAACAACACAACACAGACATCAGAAACTCCAAGAGGAATTCTACACTGTTGTGCAATATTCTCCACCAAAGAACATGGGTATTTTTCTTATTTCACAGACTTTTAATAATCTTTGTGTAATATGTCCATGTTGGACTTTACATAAAGTCCATATTATGCAGTCAGTATTTCCCCTAGGTATTTTTTTTTTTCTTCAGAATGGACTTGGCTACAAAGACTCATCATTATCTATCACAGCATCTGAAATAAAATGGATCTAGATTTGCCACTGTGGTAACAGCGTTGGGTAATTTCTGTATTTGGGGCCTTTGCAAGTTAAACTGGGCAGTCAAGGACATGATTGCCTGCTTTTCTACCTGCACTGTACTACCCCAAAAGAAGTATTAACAAATGGGAATTGTGCTGATGTCTGAGCTTGAACACGCACGCTACTTTTTCACTACCCGTTTGCTATGAAAATGCATAGGTAGAAAAAATACAAGCTGCCTGACGAGACTACAGATCCACTGACTGGCCATAATCAGTGTGCCATGACAGATCTGCAAGTAACTGGTACTCAACAGGAAGATGATATTACTGACTTATTTTTTATTCTACAGAAAACTTCCAACTGTTCAACTTTTCCTCTGGTAGTCTTTCCATTTTATATCCCAAATTGTTTTCCTTTCCTCTCCGTGTTTTTTCCCCCATCTGCATTCTGTTCCTTCAGAACACTGGAATGTTTCCACAAACCATTTATTATGTCTTTTAAACATAAACCCCTAAGTGAAATTTGTAATGGAATTTACTAGGTCATTTACATATAAGCCAAATTTGTGATGGAACAAGATACTGAAGCTGGTTGTGTCACAATAACCATTCTGGAAATGGTTGTTATCAATGTTTTATTTAACAGCCAAACGAATCAGTCAATTTTCAGTGTGGCCTGTTCCTACAGCTGGCTTTATTTCTGCTCTGTTATCAAGTTTTAGTGAAAAAGAAAAGAAAACAAAACAAAACACAACACAACATTAACATCAGCCTCTTCACGCAGCAACCAGCACCCCACGCGCGCATGCGCGGCGGCGCTCTCGACGGAAGCGGAAGGTGGCGCTCCCGGCTCGCGGCGGCGGCCCCCCGCGGTTGCCATGGAGAGCGGGAGAGTGGGGGGCGCGTGAGCGCGGCCCCTCCCTCCCCCCCCTTCCCCGCGCGGCCTCGCCGACGGTTGGTTCCGCCCCGCGCCGGGGGGGGGGGGGGGATGGGCAGTGGGGGACGACGCGGCCGTTAGGGACCGTTACGGACCGGCGGGTAGCCCCTGAGTGGTCCCGGTGGACCGTCGGGGGGATGAGGGGCGGGCGAAGCTGGGCTGTAGGCGGCTTTATGTAGGGTGCGCCCCCTGCTACCGTCCCCGGGCAGCGGTTGTACCGGGGTTAAAGTGTTCTTGTTTGTTTGTTTGTTTGTTTGTTTTTCCGAAGCGATGAGGGTGCCTCTTGCCCTTGAGGTAGTAATGGAAGAGGTGCTTGGGTTTTGTTAGCCAGCAGGCGAAGGTGCAGTGCCCTCCGATCTCTTCTGGTTTCACACTTTGAGTTTCCATCCACACTGATTTATAAAATGAGATTGTAGGTCTTCAGACACAGGACCTGACCAGTGGTGTGCTAAGTAATACGTATCATCTAAGAAATATATATAATCTGTCCATAAGAGGCTGTTTGATCAGCAGCAGGTGAAGATAATTTCCTTGTGTTTGTGGTAAGTAAGGGTGTAGTGTGTATGCACCAACAACCCAACCCCGTGTGGTGCTTGGCATTCACTTAAGGAACACAATACATGTTTACACAAACACCTTGCAAGGTTTTATCAGTAGTAAAGAACTAGCTGGGAATGTCATGCCTACCTTAACCAACCTATCAACAGCCACCTTGTAACTGTATGGTGCAAAGGCCTCTCTTAACAGCCATTTATTGCATGAATGCGCAACGCAAAGTACGTGGGGTTTTGTCATGGCAAAAATATGCTGCTGGTTTTGTTAACTGGTTACTCAGATACTAGTTTTGTTAAGCTGAAGAGCTGCAAAACATAAATCTTGTCTAATGCAAATGCAACTCTTCACCAGAATGACTTCTTAAATATGTAGTTGAAAAGTAATTTAGTCATTTGGTCCATGTCCATGTTTTTTTTTTTTTTTTTTTCCCCTGGTGAAGTGTATTTTCAGTTTTATGATAGTTATTCTAGACAGTAATTCTTGTAAACTAAACAGAAGATTTTTGGAAAAGTTGCGGATGTAAAACCTCAGGTGGATCCACAAGTTGGGGGGAGCCTGCTGAATGGCACATCCTTGCTTTAGCTATTTTTTTGGGCGGGGGGAGGGTGACTTTCTGCATTCCTGATTCATTTTGTAGTGTATTACTCAGTGGACATCACAGCAGAAGTCGTACTGAAGGTCATTACAGTGAATTGACTACTGAACAACTACTGAATTTATGATACTGTTAACTGGGAAGAAGGAAGAGGGTTAGGAAAAAATGCTCTCAAGGCATCATTTAGTAAAAGTATTTGGAAAAGCAAAACCAATTTTTGACAGTGTAGGAAGAATTCAGTCATCTTTTGATAAATCTGAACCTTTTTGCAGCCACAGATACTGTTTCCTTTCAAATGCTTTGTGTTTGAAATGTTTATTTAGAATAGATTGTTGTAAAATCTGGTAAGAGGAACAAACACAAAGCCTCCACTGTAAGTGCTGTGTTTTATCCTAAATTATTCTGTTGGAAGAGTTTTAGGCATGAATACTGGGTTTCTAGAAATAAATCACTTACTTATTTCTTTTGAACTGAATTTTTGCAAACCAGCTAAAAAACTTTTTTTCCTTTATGTACTCTAGTTGTTATTATCAGAAATGGTGCGTCCTAAAGAACTGACAGAATTGTTTGTGATCAGTCTTCCTTCATTTGGATATAATTTTTAAGTGAAAGAGTGAATATAGATTTTTAAAAGTATGTTTTAGGAGTGAAGACTACAAATATACCTTGTTTCTGAACTGAATTCAAATGTTACATTTTCTACCTAGTGACTGGAATATGCATGTGTTTGTTTAATATTTTTCCTCATACAGATTAATGTATATATGGTATGTCAACAAAGGGGAAGAGGGGAAAAAGCTCACTTTGCTAGAGGAAGTCATTATATTAACATCTTCTATGCAATATTGCTGACAGAAGTATAAAGAAAAATAGGAAACTTAATTAGTCATTATAATAGGCAAGCAGGAAGCAAGTGTATGACAATTTAATGTAACTGAGATATACTGACAGTAGTGCAGTTTTCTGTAGAAATATATCTGAATTCTCCCATCTTAAAATCTGTGTTAAAATTGGGAAATAGCCTAGAACTGAAATTAGAAGAAAGCTATTTAGAATCAGCATATCAGTTTAGACATGAGAGGCAAAGGATCTGCATATCTGTGTAAGCAGCTTGAAAGGAAGCTCAGTTCAATGATCAGAGGTATGAAGAACAGTGTAGAAGGTAATCCATTATATACCACCTTTCAAAACAGTGATGAGGGTAGTTTGAGTATCACTCTCTTTTCTCTATTTCAGAAAAGATAGAGAAGAGAAGGGGTCCAGAGTTAGATGATGAAAACTCTCTCTCCTACTGAGAATGGGTCCTTCTTTTCCATAGTTCCAAATTCGTGAAACTTGTTGTCATCAAAGGTATGGTTTTGTCATTGGTTTGTTTTTATTTATTTGTTACAAAATAATGTCATGCATGCAACAATTAAGTCATTGAGCAGTAAGAATCTGGGACAAATTTCCATTATAGGCATTTCTATTGTTTTCTCTAGAGTATCTCTCACGTTATACTTAGTAGGCCACTCAGGCAAATATTTCTTTTGCTTTATCTCTCTGTTTTGTTCCCTGATATGTTATTTCCTCTTCTGAGGATATGCTATGAAGTTCTGGAATATCTACTGTTCTGGTAAGATGGAAACTGAATGGATTCGTTAGCAGTCAGCAATGTTTCAAGCTGCTTGTGGTTTTACTGGCCTCTGTTTTTCTGTCTACATGATTTCCCCTTTGTAAATCCATGTTGACTACTACCAATCACCTTCTTGTCCTTCATGTGTTTAGGAACAGTTTCCAGGACTATTAGCTCCACCTTCTAAGGGATCAGGGTGAGGCTAAAAAGCCTGTGGTTTCCTGGGTCCTTCTCCTTGCATTTAAAAATAGGAATGTCACTTGCATTTTTGAGTCCTCAGGAGCCACTCCCATCAGCTCAGCCTTTCACAGGTGATTGAGTGTGGTCTCACAATGACATGGGGCTACCTCCCTCAGCACTTGTAGTTGCATCCCACCAGGTCCCATGAAGTTGGGTACAACAAGTTTGTTGAAAGGTTTCTTAATCTGGTCCTCCCTCACCAAGGGTAAGTTTCTCTGGATTTGTACCTTTCCCCTGGTCTTACGGGCCTGGGATTCCCGAAAGCAGGTCTTACCCATAAAGAATGAGGTGAAGAAGGCGGCACTCGGACTTTTTCTGTGACCTTTCAATAGGCACCCTGCCCCATTCAGCAGCAAGCCCACATTTACCCTGGCCTTTCATATGCTGCTGGTGTACTTGTAGAAGTCCTTCTTGTTGACTTTCGCATTCCTTACCATATTCAGCGCCCAATTCAACTCCAGTTGGCTTTCCTAATCCCAGCCCTGTGTACTCAAATGGTGTTTCTGTATTCTTCAGGGGACACCTGTTCTTGCTGCCCCTTCATACGTACTTCATTTTTATATCTGAGTTTTGTTAGGTACTCCTTGCTCATCTGTGGAAGCCTCCTGCCACCTATGACTGGGCTCGTGCACATGGGATGGACCATTCTAGAACCTTGAGGTGATTCTTGAACCTGAACTCCTCTTCTCTATAGGATGGTCTCCCAAGGGGTATAAGGTCCCTATGCAGTCCAAAGTCTGTTTTGAAGTCTGGGATTGTGATCTTGCTGTTTGACATATTCCCTCCTTTAAAGTCATCAATGCCACCATCTCATGGATATTGTACCCAAGGCCACCCCTGACCTTCACATTCCCAACTACTTCTTTGTGAGTATGAGGTCCAGCAAAGCTTCTCCCAAAGTTGGGTCCTCAGTTGCCTGTGTCAGGAAGTTTTTACGAGGACAATCCTGAAACTCATACATGTAAAACTGTTGTTTCACCCTTCCAGTATATACCAGGATGGTTAAAGTTGCCCACGTGGACAGGGACTTGTCAATGTGAGAGCTTCTCTCAGCCTTCTGGAGAAAGCTTCATCTGCGTGTTCTTCTTTATTAGGCAGTCTTTCATAGACACCTTCCTGAATGTCACCCATCTTGGTCTTCCCACTAACTCTAACGTGTAAGCTCTCTGCTGGCTCAGTGTTTGCTCCAGGTCAGAGCTCCACAGATTCCTGCTGCTATCTCATATGAAGGACAACTCTCCTGCCTCACCATGCCAGTGTGTCTTTCCTAAAGAACTTGTATCCATCTGTGGCAGCACTCCAGTTGTGTAAGCTTGTCTGCATGATCTGAGTGAGATCACAGTGCTAGAACTGCATGCCAAACAACTTGTTGGTCTTTGGGATTCATCTATTCCTCTATCCCTTCTCCATCACCTGCAGAATAAAGGAGATACCACCTAGCCATCAGGCCTTGGCTGTCATCACCCAAGCCATGTTGTCATGCCTGCTTGCTCCTGGTCACTGGCTGTACCTGTGGTGCCCATGTAGAAGAAGAGCAGCTGGGTGTAATAGTTTGAGGGGCAGGCTACTGGCCTCAGTAACAGCTTCTTTGGAAGCTGTGGACCCAAGCCCCTGCCAAGCAGCAGATCTTGTCAGATGACAGGTTGGGTCAGCATAGGCACCTCAGCCCCTTGTGGTGGTTTTACCGTGCTAGGCAGCTGAACACCACAACCGCTCTCTCACTCCCCCTCCTCAGATGAGGAGGGGAAGAAGTAAAGGAAAGAACAACTCACGGGCTGAGATAAGGATAATTTAATTAAGGGAAAAATATATATATATCAAGGAAATATTATTAATTAACAATTCAACTAAAGGGAAAAAGGGAAAAAAGGAAAGGGGAAAGGGAGGGGGAAAGGGAACAGCAAAACAAAACAAGTAAAGGCTATATGGAAATGCAGAGGAAAGAAATTATTCTCTACTTCCTGCAAATGAGCGATGCCTGACCACATCCTTGAAGCAGGGCCTCAACACACGTAGCTAGTGTTTGCGAGGAGGACAGACGTTTTTGCAACGAAAGCCCACCCCTCCCCTCTTCCTCCTTCTTCCACCTTTTATTGCTGAGTGTGACATCATATGGTATGGAATATCTCTTTGGTTGGTTTAGGTCAGCTACCCTGGTGATGTTTCTTCCGCACTTTTTGCCCACCCCCCAGGAGGGTTAGAGAAAGTCCTGATACTGTGCCAGCACTTCTCAGCAGCAGACACAACACTAGTGTGATAACACTGCTGTTCTAGCTACAAGTGCAGAGCGTGGCACTGTATGGACTGCTGCATTGGAAGTTAACATCCCAGCCAGACACAGTACACCCCTGCAGCAGGGAGTTTCTCACCACTCACTCTTCTTTGACCCATCCTGCTTGCTCTGCCATTGTGTCCAACCCACAGGCTCATTTGGACAGAACTCACTGCTCTTGTTTGCTGCTAGGTCCCTGGGGAGCCATCCACCTGGTGCCCAAGCTCACAAGCTCCAAGCCTTCTCTGTCTTGGGTATCTCCATTCCCAGCCTGACAAGCACAGGTGTTGCCTGTGCACCTTCTCAGTGCACATACAGCTGGGGGTTAAGGCTTGTTGTAACTGCAGTGTCTTGAAAGGGATCTGGTCCATCTCCTTTTTAGCTTTGCTGATGTTGTGTAGTCTGCTCACCTCCTCCCACAGCTTTGCTGCTTGAGGAGAGAGATCCTCTAGCGCACACTGAAGAGTGATGTAAAATGTTATTTAGTTCTAAACCTCCTGGTTTCCAAAGCTAACTCACAATAGAGTCATATTAAGAACGATCAGATTCAGGAGTATAATAAATTCTGTTATTTATATGTCTAGAGACTGTGCATATGTGCTACTACTAATACTGTGTATATGACAGACTATTATGCATGCATGTTACATGCAGTAAAATAAAAAAATCAATAAGTATAGGACTAAAAGTCTTCATTTTTTTTCATAAACTTAAAAATGATTTAAAGGGTACAGAAAGATGTATTCAGCATACAATACAGATTTATAACGAATGTTAGAAAACGTTAGGGTAAAAGTGGCAAATGCACTGCTACACTTGAAAAGGAACACTTGTACTAGAAGACAGCAATCAACAGGTGCATAAACAGTGAATAAAAGTGTGAAAACATCAGCTTACTTGGGTCTGTGTTCAGCTAGTTACCTAGAAAAAGACTAAAACAAGATATTAATGAAACTTTTGGATAGGTAGTATTAAGCAGAGAAGTTGTGAATGACTGACAATGAAACAAACAAACCCCCTGGAAACAGGTAACATCTGACTGATAAAGGAGGTGAAATTCCAATGTAGCAAAAATAAAGGAATGAGAGGAAATCTATCTGAAATGAGCAAGTTCCCTGAAGCCCACAGGTAAGGGCAACTGCTGTTCAAAGGAGAGCCTTTTTGATGGAGTGTAGCCACGGTTTTATGTCTATGTTGTAACATAAAGATACTTAACATGAAGGCAGGCTGACAAAAAAATGTAATGGTAGTAATCCTTCCCTCGAAGGACATGGTGAGTAGTGCTTACAACACGTAGTGCTGGGAAAGAGCAAACGAACATGAAACCATTATGCTCTGAAGTTCATATTCATGGGTTTTCTTCAGTCTAAAATTAATAAAAAACAACTAAACAACCAAATGAAAAACCCAGCATGTTAAACTGTCAGAATGGAAACCTTGATATTTTAAGTGTGATTAATAGTGAGAAAACATAATATTTTGTTATACCTCTTAAAAATCTATGTGAAAGATGTTAGGGTATTGTGCTTCCTTTATATGTTGGTTTGCTCTAAATGGCACAAAGCAGAATATTTAGCAGTGAAAAAATCGTAGGCAAGCCTGTGAAAATTTTAGCATACAAGTTTTTAAAAAAATTGTCTTGATATGTAGCTGGGAGAATACAATAAGTTGGTGGGACAAATCCTTGTGTAAGATAAATTATTCCATGTATTTCTTTGCAGCCTTTTTATTTTGATAGGAGACTTCTTTAAATGTTAATCTCATTTGCCACTGCCAGCTGTCTGAACTTAGTTGCTTGCTTTTTCTATTACTTGTTTTTTCCAGTGCTTTTTTTACTTGCATCTTGATGATAAATGTTGCTTTTTAGTGAAATATAGATATAGCAAGTTAATGAAATCATAAGGTACTTTTCTTCCCTCTACATGAACAGTATATGTGATTTTTTTTAAATTTTAATTACTTAAATCTTAAGCTGACTTTTTTTTCCCCATTTGAATGTATGTGGACCCCTGTAGGTTGAACAATGCTAGTTTCATGTACTTTTTTGTTTTGTTTGTTTCTTATTATCTCTCTAGGATCATCTTTTCTTCTTGAGTGTGACAGATTGTTACATGTTTGTGTTCAATGGGACTTCGAATTCACTTTGTGGTTGACCCTCAGGGTTGGTGCTGCATGGGCCTGATTATTTTTGTTTGGCTGTACAATACAATCTTCATTCCAAAAGTCATCCTTTTTCCTCGCTATGAAGAGGGACATATTTCAGCTGTGGCAATTCTGTGTAAGTCCTTTTAAAGTAACTTAGTCCTTTTTTCTACTAGTAAAAACAGTATCTTTGGACAACACTTAACAGGGCAGAATATGAAGGATAAGAACACGGGAACACATTCTATACTTTTGTGCTATCAGAAGTTGAGATGCTCCTTTCAGAGGTGTTATGGTAAAACTCATTTGTGTGGAAAGTGGGGAGAAGCATTAACACAGCTTTGAAGTCCTGTAGCTAGAACGATTTTACTAGATTAGCTACTAGTGTAATTATGAGAAGTTGACAGAAGTTAAGACTCGTAACCCTTAGTGTTTGTCAGAAGTTATGGTGGTAGTTCTGTTGGTCGAATATCTGAGTTTTTTTAGCTTTGTCACATACCCCTTGATAAGTCAGCTAATATGAATTATGCTAATAAGATCTGCTGAGGAAAAAGCTTATATTACAACAGGAGCCAGCTTTTTGGTGAAAATGGACCATTGGGAATGTCCTCTCACATGGAGACTTTGAGGTATAGAATGGCTGGCATGTATTTGATGAAGCAGTGGAGGAGCTTCTTGACATAAATGAGTAAGTTCAAAGTGTCATCCTGCTGCTGCTATCAAAATGGTGTTAACCACTACCTTTTCTTTCCCTTTTCAATTTTAGGGAGTACTTAATATTGTTGACCATATAACACCAAAAATATATCTGTAACTGAATGAGAAGACTTCAGTAATTTCTAATTCAGTGCTGGAATATCTACATTTTTGATGTAGTGTATAGCAGTTATCTTACACACCTCTGAATAACTAGCACTTCTCTACTGGAGACAAAAGCTGAGAAAATTAAGATACGTGTTGCAAGACTTGGACTGTACCTACAGTATAATTAACATATAGCTTCCTAAATGTTAACGCTGAATAGTAGTAAGATCTGTTCAGATGGTGATTTATTTTTGTTGGTTTGGTGTTGTGTGTTTTTATTTTTAATTTTTTGTGTGACCAGTTCTGTCATGGTAAATGTACTAATGACTGTGTAACTGTGTCGTTGCTTTATTTGTAATGTTTCATAGGTGGGGATATTTTATTTTGTTAGGTGGAACAAAATTACCTGTTAAAACAAGTGTGAAAATGTGCTGTATATACCTCAGAATTTAACTTTTCTTTTGAAATGGCTTTTTTTTTTTCAATATCTTGTAAAAGCAAGATGAAGTTTTCGGTAGATTGGAAAGCTACAGCAAAGCTTGGTATAATTTTGAACTAATCATTCTAACCTTTGAATGTAACTCTTTCTTTAATAGAAAGGGTAGTAGTGCTACTGCATGGTACAATTTGTTTTTTCTTTTAGTATGTCATTAAGTGCTTCTTACAATCAAAACTTAGGAAATTGAGGATGGAAAGTTCAGTAAGCTTTGAATCTTTGCCAGGATGAGGCTGAGCAGTCTTTACAATTGTGGAAAGTTTTTTTTTTTTTTTTTTTTTTTTTTAAATGGACAGCAACTTTTAAGTGCATGCTGTTTCTCACATCAGTGCTTGAAATAAAACTTATGAGCCCCAAGTCTTGCTATTCTTGTATGTCCAGCACTCATGGAGGACGGATTAGAGGATAGGTCCACCATAATAATGGCAAATCTGTTGGGGTTTATGAAGGAAGCTGAGGAAATGTGCTGTTTCCTAATAGCTGGAAAGCAAGACAAAGAATTCCTTTATACTTGCCAACTCTTTAATTTTTTTTCCTGGGTATCTGTGGCTAGCCAGTGAAAAGTCAAGTAGTGGGCTACCTGGAGTTGTACACAGATGGTACAAAATTGCAGCTCTTGTGTTTATAAAACCCACTGGTGAAGTATGTCTGACAGGATACAATTTCCTTTTGGGTTTCACACTGATTCTGTGAAGCACTGATGAACAGCACAGAGAAAATTCATGATCTTAATGCATATGTGAAGCGTTATGCTGCTGACTTGTTAAAAAGTTGAGGGTTTACAGCTGTCCCTAAATTTTGAGACCTGATATATTTGTAAACCCAATTGATGGGGATTCATTGAATGGATGTATAATTTGATGAAGCTTGTACATACTGGTATAATCATAGTCATAAAGGTTGGAAAAGAACTTCAAGATCATCTGATCAAACCATCACTCTCTACCACCAATATAACCCACTAAACCGTGTCCCTAAGCATGATGTCCAGCCTTTCCTGTGTACAGTTTTCGGGCCACTCTTCCCCAAGCCTGTAGCGCTGCATGGGGTTGTTGTGGCCAAAGTTCAGGACCCAGCACTTAGCCATGTTGAACCTCTCATTGGCCTCTGCCCATTGACCCAGCCTGTCCAGGTCCCTCTGCAGGGCCTTCCTACCCTCCGGCAGTTCGACGCTTCCCCCCAGCTTGGTGTCGTCTGCAAACTTCTTGAGGTTGCACTCAATTCCGTCATCCAAGTCATCAGTAAAGATAATAAAGAGGATGGGCCCTAACACCAATCCCTGGGAACACCACTGGTGACTGGTCACCAGCTGGATTTCACTCCATTCACCACCACTCTCTGGGCCCGGCTGTCCAGCCAGTTTTTAACCCAGCAAAGAGTGTCCCTGTCCAAGCCATGGGCTGTCAGCTTCTCCAGGAGGATACTGTGGCAGACCATGTCAAAGGCCTTGTGGAAGGTAAACTAGTATAGGTAGATCATGTCATCAGCCTTTCCTTCATCCACCAGGCAGGTCACCTGGTTATAGAAAGAGATGAGGTTGGTCAGGCAGGACTTGACTTTCATGAACCCATGCTGACTGGGCCTGATCCCCCTGGTGGTCCTGCATATGCTGTGTGACTGTATTCCAGATGAGCTGACATTACCTTTCCTGGCACCGACGTCAGGCTGACAGGCCTGTAGTTCCCTTGGTCCTCCTTACGACCCTTCTTATAGATGGATGTCACATTAGCAAGTCTCCAGTCATCTGGGACCTCTCTGGATGACTGTGACCATGACCATAATGTATTTTGATATATATATATATATATTTTCATTTAAAAACTAAATAAATCACACCTATTTTTTAAATGAGCAACCTAGTCTAGTGGAAGGTGTCCCTGCTTGTGGTGTCTGTGTGTGTGTGGGGGGTGTTGAAATCAGATGATCTTTAAGATCCTTTCCAATCCAGACCATTCTATGATTCTGTGGTTCATTTTTCCTTCTGGATAATGGAAAAGCAATTTTCTTTATATAATTAAAGACTGTCATGGGTTGCCTGCACAAAGGTACTGAAGTGGTTTTTAATTTTTTGGGGGGTTTTAATACACTTAAGTGATTACTATTGTTTTAATGTATTTTTGCATAGAGGATATTGAATATGTATGCATAATAAGTACAAATGGTTGTAAGCATATGTAAAATACTGTTGACTGTAATGAGAAAAAAAATATTTTTTCACATTTACCTGCTCCTTTGAAATTTTAATATGGTTGAAGTAATTTAAGTCTGATGTGTTAACCCTCCTGATTTTGTCCCAAAAAACCCAGTAACAAATGATCACTTGTTTTTTCAGGTTACTACTTGTGTTCATTGTTTTGTATAGCTTCATTAGTAAGAGCCTCAGTAGCTGATCCAGGAAAGCTACCTGAAAACCCAAAGATTCCAATTACAGGTACATTAAGTTGTTTCTCTATAGCTGAATAAAACTTACTTTAATGTCCTCGGAATAATTGGAAATCAGTTTGATTTTGTAAGATTTAGTTGAAACTACAAGCAGCCTCTGTTGAAGACTATTGTTTCTGAAATGAAAATCAGTATAAATTACTTTTCTAACCTTTAAATTTCTATCACTTTCTGCTGTGTAGACTCAAAACTTCTTTTTAAAAATGTGTATTCCTTCAGATGTTTAGTTGTGCAGGAGCTTATGATAGGAAATCTTTTGATGGGGAGGATTTTGCATTCTGTGCTTTCAAACGTACTGCATATACTTCTAATGATAATATTTAGTATTGAGATGCTCAGTCATTTTTATGCTACTGCTTTTTTTCTCTAAGTGAATTTATGAGATGCTGAAGGTTGTAGAAGGTACAAGTATGCTGGATTTTACTTTTTTTTTTTTTTTTTTTTTTTACACATTTTGTTGTAGTGAATTATGTTTGTATGGACTGTCACACTGGTTACATTACATTGATATCTAGTAGTGACTTAAAATGTGAGAATTCCTTCTGTACTTGTGAATGTATTCCACAATTACTGTATGATGTCTGATGCACCAGATAAGGGAGGGAATTTGAAACCTCCATAAACCTGCCATGGAGAAAGCCAGTGTTTTAATGAAACATTTGATGCTGTTAAGGTGCTTGTATAATGCATAATGCTTTTAGATAGCAGTTTATAATGGAGTAGGACTGTTAAACAACATGAGCTTTGTCACATGGACAGAAAATACTTTTTGAATGTAGCAAGTGTGTCAAGTACAGCAGTGGTTGAATATTTCAATCTTGTCTTGCAACCTGATGCATGCTACGAGTAACACTTCCCTTCCTCGTGGTAGTGAGAATCAATGGTGATCTTTTTGGAAACACGATCTGTTTAGTCCCAGAACTAATGTTATGATATATACAAACTACACAGGAGATAGTGGGAATCTTCTTTGTAATAAAGGTGTGAAACAGTGATCATGGAAAATCGCCTAGCAGTGTACTTTATGTTCCTCTTAACTAAGCCTTTGATCATGTAAAAGGAAAGATGACTCAGACTGGAGCCAGACAAGAGTCAGACCCCTTGTTGCAGGAATAGCAACGTGGAATCTGCAGTCTGAAGTGGAGAATGAAGGTGCTTAATACAGTTACAGACATTTACATTTATGACTGAACATATTTATCCATTTCCCAGTACCCATATACCAGGACCTGAATAAACAACTTCTCTTTGTGCAGAAATGTTTCTTTATCTGTTAGGGCATATTTGAATGCCCTCCATCCTTTTATCCTCATGTTTCATTCATATACAGAAATGATACTTTGTAGGTACTTCTGAAGATGGGAGACCTAGGCTTGACTGTGATAATGTTATTAAGATTTGATGTGTGTCAGATCATATTTAATGCATATCAGGAGTTTGTCCTTTCTAAAGTAGCAATTTGGTTCCCTGGTATTTTGTGGATTGACAAGATGTATTTTTGTATGGTATAAATTGCATTCAAAAATGAGGTTGAGGTGTTTCTGAACTCTGCTGTTAGCTACCCTATTAGGGAGTGACACCTTTGTGACACTGGATTTATGGGAACAGATTGTAAAACAATTTCCATATGGCATTATTACTAGTTTAATGATCTCAGATATTGGGATTCTGTACTTCCAGTGTCCAAATGTTATTTGTCAGCAAGAGAGACAAGATTAGAGCTGCCAGCAGGTGGTTCAGAAAATGCTAAATATATTTTCTTTATGTTGTGAGAATGTAGTATCATAGAAAATTTCAGAATGCTCTACTGTAAAAACTAAGCTTATTTTTTTCCCTGGGATTTAAGAAATTTCTCTGCATCAAGAAAGGTTCTAGTCAGGTAGAAACAGCCAGTCAAAATATTTACAACTCTTAATCTTGCAGCCCAATTATTACAGTGTTGGTGTCGTTTGTTTCTCAGATGAATATGAACTTTCTGAGTATATCACTAGAATTCTTTTTTTTCAAAGGCTTCCTCTAATTTCAGTGACCCAATTTGAGATAAATAACAGCTAAGCTAAGCAATAGTAGCTACTGTTAGTTTCAGCTAGTCAAGTGAGCTTTAAGAATCTCATGTTGGGCATTCAAAACTATTTTTAAATAAAATCCTATCTTTTATTTGTTTTTTAGTTGTCTTTTGTATAAAATTTCATGTAGAGATATATGTTTTAAAATGCTTTGGGGTGGAAGGTGCTTCAAAAGCCTTTGTTGTATATTTTATTTTAGTTGGCTATATTTGACAAATACAAATACTAGTCGTTCTTCAATATTTTGGAATGGTAAGGAGACTGTGTGATGTTTCTATTTAGCAGGTGAAGGGTGGGTTTTTTTCAGAATAGATGTGTAAGAAAATAGAGTAATGCTCTTCCTTGTTTGTGTGACAGCTTTTGTGCTATAATAGTTACTCATAAGAAATACGTAGGAGGAGAAAGCTTTTGGAGAAGGAAATTGGCACAGAAATGTAAAATTGATACAGTAACATTTCACTTTAATTAAGGTGATAGTGTGGGGGGAAAAATGTTTCTTGTATGCTGCTCATCCTACTCATGTCATAATAAAAAAATGTTTCTCTTTGAATCACTTAGATACATGTTTGACATAAGCGTGCTGTACTGAGTTAAGTCTTTCTAAGCTATCTTTACATTTTGCCACAGAACGAGAATTTTGGGAATTATGTAACAAATGCAATATGATGCGACCAAAGCGTTCACACCATTGTAGTCGTTGTGGACATTGCGTGAGGAGGATGGATCACCATTGTCCATGGTAAGACTAGGGCATTTATTTATTCTAGCAATCTACCCTTGGTTTAGTATATCATTTCAAAGTTCACGGTCTTGACTATTTCTTATTTTTTATCTTTGTTTTCCAATAGTGCTTTTTTATTTATGCATTTAGAGCAAAGTAAGAACAGCTTTGAGACTTTCTTATGTCTACAAACAAGTAAAACTGACAAAAAGAACTGTTGCAGTGTAGCATATAATCATTAACTAATCGTTATGCACCATATAGTTTTGTAAAGTTCACATATTTTGTTTAAAGAATTGCATTTTTTAGTCCTTAAAACTGATATTAATATTAATAATAATAATATTAATTTGTACATTGCCTATGAATTTATTTGTTGCAATTTAGTTTTTGGTGCTGGAAAAATATTTTCTGTATGAAATAAAACTATATTTCTTGGATTGAATAAAATATTACCATTTCAACAAATGAGGGGATACTGTCTGTAATAATGAGAATAATTCATCATTTTTAGACAGTTTTTGGTTTTTAGTTTAGTGAATGGCTTTACTGGGTAGAAAATGTTATCGTTGTATACCAAAGCCCATTTGTCATGACTTCACTTCTGTGTGAAAGTGAAATTTCTTCTTATAGCGTTCCTTAACTAGTTTCAGTCAAAATAACTAATCTGGCTATGATTCTGTGTTTAACTCTGATTGTGTATTGCTTAAAATTAAAATTAACATTTCTCTCAGTGGTTCTGTGGTATAATTTCCAGCAAGGCAGCAATGATGAACTGCAGAGAATAGGATTAAGGTCAGGATCCTCCTTTGTTGATTTAGCCATTTTTCAAGCTACCTTTTTTGTCTATTGCCAATTCAGAAAATAGTGACAGTATAACGCTTTTGTCATTATCGCTTAGTGTGGTAATGATGTCTGTGCCTGTGCTTGTGCTAGAGCTACCACACTAGCATGAAATTGTACATCTGAACAAATTTCATGCATGAGCGTAACTTCTGTGAAGCAGACTAGACCTACGTTTTGGATTTTCAAGTTAGTTTTTCAAGATTCCTTGTGATTACTTTACTCCTTTATGTTGAAAGGACTGCAGAAAGACTTTCTGAATAGAGATGCTTGTTTTCTGTCTCCAGTGTCTTGTATTCCTTCCTAAGTCATGTTTATTTATCATCGGAGTACCCTGCAATCACATTTATTTCAAACTATTCATTTATATTTCCAGTTCTTGGGCTACATAGCTCACAACAAATGAAATGTAATGACTGGAAATGTCATTATTGAGTATATTATGACGATATTAATGACTGATGATATTAATGTGAAATTTTGCAGACTTCTAAGAGTCAAGTTTTGAGTATTATTATGTAGACATATCTCTGCTGTAGGAAGGTAAGGAGAAATATGTCTCCTGTTCTAAGCAGTATTTTCAGTAATACAACCTAGGCCTTAAGCGATTGTGTAGGCATACCCTTCTTTACAGTAACTGCCATCTCCAACAGAGAGACCACCTCTTTGATTAAGAAGGGAGTGGTTAGTCAGTACTTGGCCCGTAAATAGTCATACATTCTCATACATAGAAATGGTTGTTCTCTCCTCTGTTTATATCAGAACTACAGCATTAACAACCTTTATTTTTAAGTCTTTATATTTACTTTGTTTCTTTGCAGGATTAATAATTGTGTTGGTGAAGACAATCATTGGCTGTTTTTACAGCTGTGCTTCTACACGCAAATTCTTAGTTCATATACGCTGATACTTGATTTCTGCCATTACTACTACTTTTTGCCTCTGAAAAAATATAACTGGGTAAGAACTTGTTTTCTATGTGAAACGAATTAATAGCTAGTACTGCAATATAATTTACTGTGGTATCTAGTTACTAAAGATTTCTGCTTGCCCACTTGTCAAGAGGAAAGAGAGTTCATGCACATGTATATTAAGTAAAGAAATTGATTTATGGTAAGTAACAAAATGTTCTAAAATGGAGTATGATTTCTAAGTTGTTAAAAATACATTAGGGAAAGGAGGACAAAAGCAGCTAAATTCATTTAGAAGTGATCAGTGAATAGTGGGAAGAGGCAAGCTAACTGCTTTAGTTATATTAAATTTTCTTTTATCTTTCTCCAAACTAAATTTATGCATAGTGTGTTTTTTCTGTCCTAAGTCCCTACTTGAAAATGATAAAATTGCCAGAAAAATATGAGAACATAAGACTGTTCTGGAAGGATAAAAATGTACATTGATTTTAAAGCAATATTTTGTGTTCTTTTGAAAAGGTCATGTGGGTCAAGGAATAATTAAGTTCGTTTTATTTTATTTGGACTGTATTCCAGTATGGTATTTCAAGGTCTCATCTTCAGCAAAATGCAGAGGAGGTGAATTTATGCATTGGAATAGGGTAAAAAGGTGTTCTTCATGTTCCTCAGTTGTGGAATTGAAGTTGTAAAGTCTCTGTAGTTGGTGTTTATTTATGTCTGTTATTTGTATTCTGTAAGACTCAGAATATTCAATAAGTTGCCTTGGAAGTTGCTGAGTCATTTAAAGTACTGGAATAGCAAAGTTGATACTCTTTGTTTTGGGGGAAAAAAAAAAGTTACGAGGTCTTGCTCATAAAGAAACATAAAAACTTCTTCCTGAAATCTGAAATGAACTTTATATTTGTTCCAGACTGCAAATACAATCACACTAAATAGGAAAACGTAAAATACATTTAAAAACATTCAAAAGTAGGTAACTATGTCTTTCAAGGTGTGAAAAGACCACAACCATTCCAGAAATTTGTAATGTACACTAAATGTTACTGAGATGTTTTTAAAGTATTAGAGTATTGCTTTTTTTTTTTTTTTTTTTAATCATCCCCTGTTGAGGTGACACCCCAGCATGCTTTCTGCTGGTGACATCACACCCATTTTCAAGTGTGCTGGAGGCTAGTTCCAGGATATGAGTAAGGCAGGTACTGTATTCCATTTTGTTGAACAACTTAAGTTTCTTTTCTTATTTTGTGTCCCAAATTATGTAAAATAAGAGCGCTAAAAGTCCTGATAATTTCTACTTCTGTAAGGGAATGGGACATAGCCATGAAAGCCTCCTATTTGCTCCCTTGTCAGTCTGCAGTGGATGTGATGTTCCCAAAGAAGCATATGTGAATATGGTATATTGAAGTAGAGCTGAAAAATGTAGGAAGAATGTACTTCTTGGATCATTTAGAACTGAAAAAAGTGTTAATCTGAAATTTGTAGGTAACAACTTTGTATTGCAATGAATTTACCAAAATATAATTTTTTGTAATTCTCTGAAAAGAGAACGTCTTCATTATGATGGAATTTCCTATTTTCATTTTTTCATCTATATGAAATTTCCATTTATATGGTTTAAAGGACTCTAGAAACATGGGAAACAGAAGAATTTGCTGGCTTCTTGGATAATCTTTCCATAGATACAGACATTTCCCAATCAACTGAGGCAAACTTCTTGCTGTGGGTTAATTCAGTAGGCAGCTAAGCTCTACACTGCTGCTTGCTCACTTCTGCCCAGTGCAAAGGGGAAGAGAATCAGAAGGTGAAAGTGTAAAAACTCATGGATTGAAATTAAGACTGTTTAAAAGGTAAAGCAAAAGCTGCATGGGCAAGCAAAGCAAAATAAAGAATTAATTCACTACTTCCTATTGGCAGACAGATGTTTAGTCTTTTCAAGGAGAATGGGGCTCCAGCTCACGTAAAGGTAACTTGGGAGGACAAATGACATTGCTCCAAACATCCCTTCCCCTCCCATATTTTCTTCAGCTTTTATTGCTAAACACAATATGATGTGGTATGGATTATCCCTTTGGTCAGTTGGTGTCAGCTGTTCTGGCTGTCTCCCCTCCCATCTTCTTGTGAACGTTCAGCCTACTTGTTGGCAGGGCAGCATAAGGCACAGAAATGGCCTTGACTCTGTAAGCACTGTGCAGCAACAGATGAAATACCTGTTATCAACACAGTTTTGGTCACAAATCCAAAACATAGCACTACGTGAGCTGTCATTAAGAACATTAATTCTACCACAGACAAAAGCAGTATACCTTTGTGTGTTAAAATGAAGAATTTCTCACTTCACTTCCAGTTTGTTGTCTGGAAATGGGCTTTTTATGTTTATCTTATTATACATGCATTGAGAGATTTGAGGAAGCCAATTTGATTTATTTTAGCTGAAGGGAAGTAAACAGGGATGTGAAATTGCAATCTTTCTATATTACTGATTCAAATCTGTCATCTGTGTAAAATTTTGTGTCAATATGTGTTGGGTTTTTGGAATCAGCATTTTTGAGAGGTGACTAAGTGTGAATACCTTTGCTTTTAGTTTCAGTAGCTTTGCAAAATACTTTGCAGTTTGTATACTAGCTATTTGTTAACTAGTGAACTTGTTACCCTAGTACAGTTCTGGATAGGATCATCGTAAACCGTCTGCTGTCTTCCCATGTACAGAGATTGCAAGTTTCAAGTGCAAAGAACACTTAATGACTTTGTGAATACTGGATAGGGCATTCCAGTGCTTATAGAAAGTGTGTCATTTTCCAAAGACAAGGTTTTTGTGTGGCATAGGCAGTGCTTCTCTAATAGAGTGATTTCATTGTAGAATATTTCATTTTTATTGAGTCCTGTGAATGGTATAACTTGCTTTAAGTAATTACGTCTTTAAATAGTGAACACAAGTTCTGTGTCTTAGCATTGTTATTTAAAAGTACTATGTAAGGAAACCAAATTTTTGCTTGGAGACTGTAGTGTATGTAGGAAAGAAAATGGGAAATCATACTTCAGTCAGTTTGCAAACTCTTTATGGTAATAATAAATGTTTTTGCAAATGAATATATATTAAAGTTTGTTCTTGATAGCTTAAAATGGGTTTAATTTCAAGTCTTTAGGAAACAAGCCTACTGTTATTTTTTAATATCTACCCTTTAGGGGAAGTAGAGATTAGGAAAGTGAATGCTTTGGGGTAATTATTTTAACTGAGCTTACTGGAGTTACTGAATAATGGATTTGGTTCCAACATTCGCCTACCTAAATTTAACAGATTCATGGGGGGAAAAAAAAAAAAAAAAGTACTTCTGTTTTGTTTTAGTTGTGTTGGTTTTATATTGATCAGTTTGCATTTATGGACACTTCAAATGACACTGGCTTTTGGAAAACTGGATCTGTGTTAGAGTATATGACATACAAACATATAGAAAGCTTAGAGAAAGCAGGTCTGATCTTTTCAGACCTTTGTTAATAGTGTTTGGCTTTTTCAGTTTTTAAGCTGCAGGACTGGGGGCACACACTGAAGTTTAAAAAAAATAAAATAATTTGGGGTCTAGTTAATACTTCTGCCTGGAAGATGACATCAGAGCCCCACATTATTTTTTTTTTTCAAGTTTAGCTAATAATTTATTCTCATATAGCTTCGGGAACAGAATGATTTGCAAAAAGCATCTCTTTTTATATAAAATGAACAGTGAGACAATTAGGTTTCTATTAGTTAGGCTTTTAGGCAAGCATCCTGCAAGGTTCTTTCAATCTTCAAATGTTAATTAACCTTGAAGTACCACAGAATTCCAGAGACTATAGAAAGGTACATTCTACCTTTCACAGAAGTGCTTTTCATTGGAGAAATTTTGGCTTTAACAAAAAGTGGGTATTTTCTGAATTGACAGGGGCTAGAGTTTAGCACATATTCAAAAAAATATATTTTTTTTCCTACACAGCCATCTGGAATTAGCTTACTTCCTGCTCATTAAAAACACTTGTGATTTTTTTGGCTGTGTGCCTTTATCTCTCAATTTTTATTCTTTTAATATAAAATAGTACACAATACAGAAGCTATGGAATTAAAACTGCTTTTAATGCTGTTGTGAAGTAATCATTTTATTGCAGTACTGATTAATTCATTACAAAAATATCACTGTATGCTTGTTAGCATTTCATCACAAATGAAAAGTTGCATTTTGAATTTTAAAGCTTAATTAAAAAAATAAAATAATTAAAAAAATAAATATGTAAGTTGTTAGCTTTAAAGCTAGTGCAGGAAACCGTTTCAACAGAGAGAAATTATTTCATCTTTAGATCTTATATACTATTCCTGGCTCTTTTAATTGATGTACTGTCAGAAGGATGGGTTGTAGTTACTGCTTCTGTTTGTCCAGCAGGAGGAGTACAATTACTATTAGAACAGAAGAAAATAATTAAATCATCTGTGTGAGATAAGACAGCACATTAGTTCCTCTTTAGCTTTGTTTTTTCAGAAGTGCAGTCTGGAATGTTCATGATTTTGCATCTTCATTAAAAGCATGAAGATACGGAAGCCTGTATTCTTTAGGAAGTATTCAGTCTTGCAGATAGTGAGATAAGACACACAGTAGTCTTCTCATGACTAAATAGTTGCTGTCTACATGGCTGTGCTGGCACGGATTCTAGACTTAGCTGGTCAATCCGAAGCAAAAAGAAATGCTTTGGCGTTATAATTTACCTGATTAATACAAGGTCTTTAATCTTTTTAGCAGGTGAAGTTTTGCTGTTATATTCCATTTGTTCAAAAAATGTGGCTGGAATGATTGTTATAGTAAAAAAGAATGAAATTTAAAGACATGCAACTCTTTGCTCGGGTTTAGTTTTATTTTGTTTCTGGTTCTGCAGTTCTGTATTGTATATTTTGAAAATAATGCTACTGAACTAATTTTAAAGTCTTCCCAGACATATTGGTAGAGGAGAGCAGAAGCATTATGGAGGAGCTATTGTGGCAGTATCCACCTGCTTAATCCACTTGGCTTTCCCAGTTCCAAATGAAAGGTGCTGGGAAGTATTCATTTAACCTTGTGAGAATAGTATTTACAAAAGAAAAAAAGTTATTTGAATATTTATTTATTAATATTAATTGAAATCTGGAACTATGAATCATTCCAATGCATTCCAAACAACTTTCTTGTTGTACAGAGACTCTACAGGAAACATTTTCTCTTAAGGTTATGAAGTGAGCTACAGGATGTGAGGGGGTTTTGTTGTTGTTCGTTAAAAACAAACTTGCCTAACCAATACTCTACAAAAACAAAACAAAATAACAACCTAACGTCCTGTATTATTCCAAAGACAGTGTATGAATCTTGATTGAAGTTTAGAAAGTAATAACTGGTCTGTAGAAAAAGATAGGAATGACTGAGAGCATAACACTTAAAAAATATATATATATATATATGTTGATAGCGTCATTTTTATGCCATCATTGTCTTGCCTTTTAAAGTCTCTTCTATGTCTGAAATTATTTCAGAATTATCACTCTGGACTGAGCTCTGTGTAGACTATCATTTTTAGAATTGGAGTGCTGTTCACATTTTCATTTTAAACCAAATCAGTTGTGGATCAGACCTTGAAAAATTTATTAATTTAATAAACCCAAATTAGGCCTGAATCAAAAAGTGCATTGCATAAATACCTGCTGTATTCATAATAAAGATATCTACAAAAAGGTTTATTAGAATGAAGATCTATTAATTCATTATTTTAATTTTAATGCGAGTGATTTTTCTCCCTTGTACCTCTTCTTCCTTTTTGTTACTGCAAAACCTATTGTCTGCATGTTTTTTGCTTTTTTTAAACCTGACAGCCTGGCTTTGTTCTGTATCCTGCACTGTTATTATGGTAGCTAAGTTGACTGACTTTATAACCAGACTGAGACAGACATCCCAGGTGTTTGTACCAGAGAATAGATAAACAGGTTATCATGTATTACATGAGGTTTCTTGTGTATCCCTTTTCTAAGAGAAAGATGAAATATCTTACTCTATTTGTTAGAATTTATTATATGTATATCATATTTCAGTAAAGAAGCAAGATTGAATGAATGAATCTCACTTTGTAAATGGAAATTTATGAGGGTTTTGTGTTTTCACTTTCTCTTCTGGAGCAGATACCATAGTCCTGGATTCAAAGAATACCTTAAACCCTTGAAAATAAGCTAACACTATAAATGGCAGGGACATCTGAATATTTTCATGCCCTTTTATTATTATTATTATTATTATTTTTTTTATATAGCAGGACAATATAGTTGTATTTGGAAGCAATGATCGTGTAATTTGTTATGATCTTGAGCTGACACTCATTGTTTTTGACCTCTCTGTTGTATGGTAACATACGTAAAGTAACAGACTCTGCAGTAAACATTAGCATTTGTCATAGGAATCATCCATGACTGCTGCTGCTTCCAAATGAATGTACAGTGCATGCTATGCCATGGGGCTGAGGTCGTTTTGCTCTCTGCCATGGAGTTTGTGTTTTCTGTGGAATGTTTTGGTACCACACTATTAATATAGAGATGCTAGATCCCATGGTTTGTAATAGCCCTCCGTGTATTCCTACACTTCAATATTCTGTGCATAGTTTCTATTACAGGCATTTCTATGCATGTGTTTTTATAAGAAGCTGAGGATCCTTGCAGTTTTTCTGTATTGGTAGTAGTGGCTAATGGGAGCTAAAAAACCTGATGGAATAGGTGACAAACTGTGCAGGGCCAGAGGGAGGGGGACGGAGCTGCCTAGGAAGTTGAAAAACAGTGGCAACAACCTATTTCACTGGAGATTAGACAGAGCCGACTGTGGTGTCGGCAAAAAGGAGAGAAGGGGGCCACCTGAAGTGCTGCTTTTATTGCTAAACCTATGTGTGTTATATCAGTGGCCTCGTCACTGATGTCAGCCTGGCCTGGTGTGGAAGAAAGCTGCTCTGGGACAAAATTCTATTATGCTGAAAGTTTCTGTATGATTATACTTGGTTGCTCAGTCTGTGTAGTTCTTTCTCTGAGCAGAAATACTGTGATTTTTGGAGTCAGGGCAGGATGTCTGGGTACTCTCAGTACACTGACATGGGTTAGTCTTAAATGGTGTTTGAACAAGAGGACATCTCAAAAATACATTGAAAGAGGGACTAGTTAATTATTGAGTAGTCTTGAGGGTTGATGTAGGATAGTTTTGACTGGCTTTCTTAGCAGCGGATAATGCTTCTGTCAGTCCTTGGAAAGAACAATAAAAATAAATTGGGGTGAACTTTTTATATAAAGCATCATCATCCTAAATATATAATTATTATCATTGCTGTGGTTTAATTTAATTTATTTTAAATGTTCTCTTACCTACTTTCACGGAATTCTGTTTCAAGGTAGAATTGTGAAAGTAGCTCAGTTATAAAGGTCCGATTACAAAAAGGCTCTGGGTTTTTGTAGGAAAATACTGTCTCGTCTCTACAGATTGCTAGGTGAGGGCTCAGTATTGATTTCCAGGTCATTGTTTCCTCAGAGCCTTTGATTCCACTAGGGGCATGCAATGACTGGGGAAAAAAATGTTGACAGCGTTACCTCTTCTCTTTAGATTTTCAGCAACCCCCTTTCTTCTGCTGTAGATGCATTTTTTCTTTTAGGAAGGAAGGGAAGGAAAGATAGTAGTATTCCTAGTTCTTCAGTATCAAAAGTTTTTTCTGTGTCTTGGGTTAGAAAGGTCAGAGGGAAAATACAAACTGTGTTCTTTACAGTAAGATCTTCTTCAGTATTGTGTGATGTCTTTTTTCCTACTAGAGACCATGCTGAAGAGAAGGAAGTCTTTTAGAGTCTTGGGGGATGCTAAGAGCTGTGTTGTTACAAATATTTTTGTGATAATGGGGAAGTATGATACTAGATCCAGAATGTGACTTCACTGTTGGCAGTCTTCCCTTATATTTTAGTGTTTTCTGTCAAGATGAGATATATTGAAACATTTCAGACACAACAAAGCAACATACCTATGAAGAGAAAATATTTTATACCTAGTAGAATGTGGTGTCTTACCTTGTTTTTCTTTAAATTTTTGGTGGAAATGGTTAAAAATTAAAAAAAAAAAAAAATCAGCATGACTGGTTTTAAGATCATTGAACTTTGAATTAACTTGACAGAATGAAAAGAAAATAAAGGAAATTATGAGTGTGTTCTCTACATATGCAAGAAAGGACAATCCTAATAAGAGCTGCCTTAACAGTTCAGAAAAAATGAGTGGGTTTTGCATTTTGTTTTTGTTTTTAGCTGGTTAGTTGCTGGTATCTTCTTTTTCAGTAATTGTTGACTTTAGTAGCCAGTGTAAACATTTTGCATGATTTGCATTTTGAACATTCAGGGAAATAATTTAAACATAAAATCAATTTAAAAAAAATATAATTTGCTTCTACTGTTCCCTGTTTAATTAGAATCCCATATTCCTGAATGTAAGAGTTCTTCTTCCTTAGGTCCTAGTGGCTGAACATAAAGAAGAAAAGTTCAAAAGCAATAGGATTTTTTTTTTTTTCATTCAGTTCATTTTTATGTTCTAGTTGTAATTTAAAGTTTACTTAAAAGGTTTCAATAGTTTTCTGCTGTGATCTGGCTTTTTAAAGTGGATGAATAGATGTGTACATTCAAAAGACATCCTTGAGAACATAATTGTAACTTACAAATAAGAGAATGGGTGTGTTAACTCATTATCAAAGGGTAAGATGAGGTGTGAACTTGCAGTAAGTACATCTACAGTAACTGCCACGTACAAATGTTTTCCTGTATTAAAAATATGGTGCTTTATCTTTTGAAAAAGAGCTTTAAAACTCTTTAATACTTTTCATATTTTCTGCTGGGTAAGAGCAGGCCTTTCAAAGCAGGTGATACAGTAAATTCATAACCTCTTCTATACCCTGAAGCAACCTGGTTGTGCACCCATATCCAAAGTCGTAAGTAGCCACTTGAGGCTAAGATTTAATAGATGAAGATAGGATTATTGGATAATATGCAGTATTACAGTTAGACCATTTGAATACAGACAATTTGATTTTATAGGTACCATCTTTAAGCTAGAAATATAATTATTTTTATTATAAAAGAGATGGTATTAAAAAGAAATGTGTCTAGGAGCCAAGATAGAGAAGCCTTACAAATAAGACAGTTTAATAGAATGGCTTTCTTGTATTTTGGAGCTTGGGTGTAGCAATCTGACACTGTTTGAGGTGGTAAAATAAGGAACAACCTGTCTGAGCTTAATGTATTCCCAAACCTTAAATACCTGAATGAAGTGTTCTTAGCAGTATGACAAAAAACTGTTTACATGTATAAATAAATGATTGTTTTATAATTTTAGCACATAAATATATCAATAATTTGCCACATAGCTCAAAATCCAGTGTTTGTCTCTAGCTGTAAGTCTTCTGGTGCAGCTCTTATCCAGTATTTCCACTCAGTTCAAAGACTTAAATTTAATTTTTTAAATGCTAAAGTCTCTCTCTCTCTCGTTCTAGGATGTTTTTGTATTTAGACATGAACTTGCTCTTCTAAGAATATCTGCCTTCATGGGCCTAATAATGTTAGGTGGAATAAGTGGACTCTTTTACACTCAGCTAATGGGTATTTTCACTGTAAGTATCTAATCCCTTAATTTTAGAGGTATATATTAGTTTTATTTTCAATAAACTTAATAAAAGCAAAAAAGCAGATTGCATTTAAGGGACAATAGAGAAACATTTATACTATGAAGCACCTATTTGGTACGTGCTTTGTCAAGATTTATTCTCCAAGGAAGTCTTAAGCCTTGTAGGAAACAAGTGTGTCGTAATTCACCAATCAAGGCAATTTCCTGATTTGTATTAATAAAATTAACCTTACATTGTCCTGGATTGATAAAGTGTACAAGGTATGTATTTTGTGAGTTTTTATTCTTGTTTTTATTTTAAAATCTTATGTGCCATGGTCTCTGGCTTTGTGACAGTGAGGCCTGCTGATAAATCATGGATTCTTAGAACACAGACTTTTAAAGTATTTTAATAAATAAGTTTCCTCTCATATCTTTTCAATTACTAAGTTGTGGAATGGGATTATGTATTCTGACTGTAAATTGTTATGGTCCAGATGCATATTCTATATTTAAAGATACAGAAAAAAAAAGCTCCTTGTGGAAACATTTTTCAGTTAGATGAATTTGGTAATTTGATAAATATAAGAAGGAAGCTTTTGTTGCTGTAACATCCTTTTCTGTACATTAAAAATGAATCACTACTAGTGAGATCCAAAGAATCATTTAAAATACTCCAGTGTTCAACAAAGAGAGTACATTAGTCATATGTGGACATATCTGAAAGAGTGTATGATCTAGCCTGCAAAACTTTTTTTTAGAAATAGTGACGTATAAGATAATGGCATCTTTGTGACTACAACTGACTGAGATTTGCCTGAGATTTCATTTTGGTATTATCATGGTTTACACACCTCCTAAGTGTATTATGTAATTCCTTTGTATGGAATAAAGGACAAAAAAAAAAAAAAAGCTAAAAAGCTGTTAGATAAAAGCTTATTTATTGTTTTTGTTGCTTCCTGATTTTTGTGTGTCTATAGCTATAGTGTTATTAGTTTTGCCATCTTCTAGCTGCTCTAACAGACTGCTTCCTGCACTTCCTTTCAACCCCAGGTGTGTTTACCTTTCTGCCCCTTTATTGTGTCTGATTTGTGTTCCAGGGTCTAGCTGACATGTTGTCACTTCCCTGTTTATATGCTGGCACACAACCTTCGTGTCCATGTACATCAGAGTTTTTCTAATCCCATACTATGCCTTGCTAGGTATCTAGCTGAAGTGCTGCAGACGTCTGGATTCTGCTTCCTCTCCCTCTAGTGAGAAAGGCAGAAAATCAAGGAGCATTAATGTTCAAATGCTGAAATGTGTGTATCTTTTGAGTCTCTGTTAAGTGGATGTAGGAGAAGGAACAAAAAGCTAATATGCTAAAACACAGAAATGATGCAGGAGAAAATGAATAAAACAGAAGCCTCCAGTTCTGTTCTGTGTGGACTAAATTTTGGCTATGGCCATCAGCATCTGTCCAGATACTATGAGTATACACGAAACAGTACCTCTGAGTGAAGCTGATTGTCACATATGCCTGAAACTTGGGACACTTCTTTTCTGCCACAAGATAAAATTTCTGCTGCCTTCTGCAACACACATGCATTCCTAGAGTGTTCTTTCACCATTCTGAGCCTTTACACTGTTAGGCTGCCACCAGTATTTCAAACTCTATGAAGTGCTGAAAAGCCTTTCTCATGTCAGTTCTACACTATACTGTAATGTATGTCTCATTGCACCTAGTGAGCTGGCTACTACCCTGGAATGGATATGAGCAAAAAATAGTATTTTCAAGTCCAACCTTCTTTTATGTGCTCAAATCATAATTCTGTGGATTGCAGAGCTGCACTATGCCTGAACTGTCTTGTCCTCTTTGTCAACCTCCTTCAAACAAATACACCACAAAATAATTGCAGATGTGGATAAACTATGTGGTCTCTGAGAGGCAGATAAGCAGTAGGACCTCTCACTGCACCCTTCCTGTAGCAGAGGAACTACTGTGCTTGCTTTGTATGCCTGAGTTTTAGGTATGGGATTGCTTGGAGAAGTAGAAATCCATTATTGGGATCCCCATTCACACCATGTGACTCTGTTGCATTGACATGTAAAAGAACATTCTGACCTATACTATTCAATGAGTTGTCTAGTTCAACTGCTCAAAATAAGCTGTGAGCTGCCTAGAAGGTGTACCGTGCTCAGACTCCTCAACTGTGTATCTCCAAACACAAATTGCACAGCCTCCTTACTTAACCTGCTTCTGTGTTTGGATCCTCTGTAAAGAATTCCTCTGCAACCACTTTCAACATGGTTAAGGGTGTGAAATTGGTGCCCTCAGATGTGAGTGAGCTGCCCTATTAAGCTGCTGCTGTCTTCTGTGAGTTGTGGGTGTGTGTGGCTACACCTTTCTGCGGTGGCTAGAAAAATGGCAGGCACTCTGCACCCTAGCTTTAGTGTTGTTTTAGGGTTGTTAACTTCTGGACCACTGCTGAGGAATGGAAATGTAAAAAAGCAAAGCTACCTGCCCACACTTAACCAAAAGGTGTTTTCTTCTGACTTCTCAAGATATGCACTGGTGGTATTTATTTATATGGAAAACAAACAAAAAAAATATACAGCTGAAAGGAACCATGGTCATAATTGAAAGTAGAAGCAATGGATGATGCTTAGAAGAATGCTGCTGAAACCATCACTCAAGTTTTTGAACCTTCATCTTTTAATGTGTTCCAGATCTTTCCTGCTTAAGTGAAATTGGTAGCTGTGTACATTTTGGGTTATGTTTGGTTTTCTCTTGTTTTGGCAGTCACAACTCTCTTTTTTTTGGCGCTAACTGGTCTACAGAAATTCTGCATTTGTTTTTCTAAGACATCAAAGTCAAATAGAAACCTTTAACATAGGATTTTTAAATAACTAGGGTCCTAATCCTCTGCAAGTTACTGTCACCATCTACAACTGTAACGTTGTTAGTATTTAAGGCACTTTACTGTGTGCCTTCAGAGGGCCTTCAGAATTCTTAGAAGCTGCAGTTTGGTTGGGGTGTGTTACCTTTTTAAAATTTACTAGTGATCACCCACCCCTACATCTGAATGGGAAAGTCGCTCAACAGAAGCAATGCTCTTCAAGTTCTGGTACACATCAATATTTAGTCACAATATTTAGTTACAGTTTAATCAGTCTCCGAGAGTTTAGCAACCTGTCACATGGCACAGTGATAGAGGAAGGTGTAAATTTCCATAAGAATTTTCTCAACTGATAGAATGGATTTTATGCTAAATGTCCAGATACTCTTCCACAAAATTACCCTTTGTCTTCTGAAGCTACCCTGCCTTTTTCATACCGGTGCCTTTTTTCCATACCAGCAGCACAGTCCTTTTCTTTCTTCTTGTTAATTCTATGATGAATATGGAATTGGCAGGAATAAAAAATGGAGTCATTTTGAAAAAATCTGCTAGTCAGACTTAAACAAAACCGGATCTGGTGAGGTTGTGCTTAGCCTGCAAGTTGTGTCAGAAAATCTGTCTGTACAGTGTTTGATTGTCAGTGTTGTAGTGTGGAGATTTGCTTCCTCTGTAAGCACTTCCCAAAAGTTTTGGCTAGTCACTTGAAAAGGCAGGTGAGAGGGCAGCAGCTGTGCTTTTGCTAGACAGTCCTCTGATACGTAGAACAGGAAAACAAAATGGGTGTACCTGCTCCCAGTTCTGAGGGCACAATGTGGAGAAGTTTGTGTCCTCTAGAAGCAACAAACTGTGGTCACCTGGAGATAGTAGCGTGTCCATTGTGTACTGTGTTGAGTTGCTATTCAGGATCTAGCTTTCCTGTATAAACTAAGCAAATTTTAGCTGTAATGAGCTCTATTTAAAATAATGAATTAATGATGAAATTAGGCTTAATTTAACATAAGGTACAGATCAAAATTCATTTAACAGAGGAGCATAGTCATTAAAGACGAGTAGTACAGATTTGAGGGTAGTTTAAAGAAAACTCACACACATGCAGGCATAGCCATGCACAGTTAGAGCGTTCATGTTACATTAATTGCTCCACAGCAGTTCTTGAGAGCATGCACTTTAGAAATTGCTGAAGCTACGTAGATGTGTGCAAGAGAGGTTGATGAGAACATGAGCCTTTTGAAAAAGGTGCAGCAGAGCAGCATCTCTTTTTTTCATACTTGTCCTTGTACAGAAAAGCAGATAAACATTTTCTTGGTTCCCACATCTGCAGTTTAACATCAAACCAAGAATAGTTCTGTAGCTCCTGGATAAAAGTTGTTTTTAAATAATAGGGACAATCAGCATTGCAGCTCTATGATCTACTTTGAATGATGTATATGATATTGCTAGATGAACCTAGTGAGTTTAAGTGTTTGGGGTTTTATCTTTGTTACTTACCTGTATTTCAAGTTCTGTCAAAATTGTATTTTTGGAAGGAAAAATAGACTCAGGATTTATCTAACTTTGAACCTTTTTGTAGGAAGATTTTTTCATTTCCATAACCTAAACTTGCAGGACCATCATTGTTTAATTTTCCAGAAACCAATCCAGTAGTTTCTGTTTTGTGTCACTGAACAAAGTAATACAAACAGCTAAGGCTAACTTTTTCAGGAATGCTGGACATGCATACTTTAAAAACACACAGTTCCCAATTTTTCCGTATTTTTTTTATATGTAGAAAGTCTTCTGTTTACTGTCAGTCCCACAGAAGCAACTTGGGATTTGAAATTGTAATTTTCTTCCTTCCTTAGCATTATGGGTAATAAAAAACTAGTACCTGAAATAACACCTTCTTGGTTCAATATTTGTGGATGGTTTCCACAGTATGATGGTTCTGCTCAAATATAAATGATTGGAATGTAGCTTAATTATGAAGCAAGATATGTATACTAGTTCAGAGCACCTGTACTGATTGTTGGTGTTTACAGAAGTAAATTGCTATCAGTTAACCTTTTTGCCACTGCAGTGAGACAGATAAAATTGAATGTATGGAATGAATTTGCATGAAGTGCTCTTGGTAGATGGCATGGAAGGGACCAGCAGAGCTGGTCTTTCCCAACTTGAGCTATTTAACAAATTGAGCTATCAAATCTTGACAAGCCATATGAAGGATCAGGAGTTTTTGTAAGATTTTAAGGAGAAATACTGGCATTTTATCTTTTTTTTTTTTTTTTTTTTACAAGTCAAAACTGTTGTCTAACTTATGTAATGGAAAGGATATGCCCAATATCGTTCTGTATGTTTGAAACAGGGCAGTACCTGAAAATAGGAACGTATGTTATGAAGTGCAGGTGATTTATTCTGCTTTGTATGCTTGTGCTTGCCAAAATAGTGTTGCTGTGCAGTTAACTGAACTTCTGTGATTGTCATTGCATAACTCTAGGTTGTAACAGTACATTCATTATATAAGAGTTATTAAACTAAGAAAAAACACGTGTAATCTTGTTACCCTCTTTCAAGTGTGTTGAACAGATTCTAAGATGCTTGGAAAGAGTGTTCTCTCAGGCAAAAATAAAAACATTTTAACTTGTGTACTTACATTTGGCTCCTGCATGAAGATTGTTCTTAATGCTGTACTACTTGCAAAGTGACTAGCAGACCAAGTTACCAAATATGCAGTAATCTCTCTGAGTATGTAAACCACCTTTTGTATTGTGGTATTTCTGCTGGGGTATCATGAGCACACTATTTATATCTCATCTGGAGGTCCAGGCAACCAAAGAGCAGGGGAGGTGACTTCCCATAATGCGAGGAGAGCAGCTGGTTGGCAAAAACTGTCCTTAGAGGAACTTTTGACATGAATTATTGTCATGAAGAGAGGAGCAGCTGAGGTTGCCACTTTATATGAGATTAGTGCTTTCTCCCTAGAAACTAGCATATGTGAAACTCCCTTTTAGCAGAACAGGCACATGTCTCTTTTCATCCTGCTGCAGTTGCTTTCCCAAAGCTCTATTTGCCTTTACTCTCATGATCATCCTGAATTCTAGCACTTCTTTCTCATATACACCAGATCTCTCCTGGGTAACTTATTTGGATACTTTGGAGAAAGAGGAGGCTAAGATCTCTCTCATTCAGAACTCTGTGAAATGGGGAGAAAGTCTAAGATCTTAATTTAGAAGATACTCTTCTTAAAACTTCATTATAAAAATTAGTGTTATAATTTTCTGAAGGTCTGGGTGGCATTTTCAGCCATGAAGAAAGTACAGTCTGATGTGATTTCCAAAACTGATGATGTATTTATATTGAAAGCCTACTTATTTTCCATGCCTGATACTTGCTTTTTCAGTCCTCTATTCCCTGTCACTGATTGTTCGGCAAATACAAATTTTATCTTCCGTAGTAGGAAGTAAGCTAGTATTCTTAGATTCCTAGACAGCACTATATTTTTCAATGACTACTTCAGAAGCAAAGGCAAGCATTTGCATAAAACAGTAGGTAAAAAATAAATAAATAAGATTTTTTTATATATATATATATATGTATACACATATATATATTTCTGCTACTGAGAACATCTTTTTAATATTGGTACCCCTTACTTCAGACTATTTCTAGCTGGGACACTCCCCCTCCCATAAGAAATCAATAATTTCTCTTTCACCTCAGGCAATACAGGGAGATGTTTAATATATTTGGTGGTTTGTCATACACAGTAAATATAGTATTTATATATAAATTATTGCTTCACAAAAAAACATCCAAAGCATACACAGTCTTATATATCTACTGCCTATGCCTGTTAATGACATTGTACTGCAATGGCAAATGCCGAGTTTGTCTAGAAAGGAATATCTTGCATTTATATAAGAGCAGATCTTGAGGAGCGAAAGTTACCAAACAGTATCCAGAAACTTGCTTCTTTTCTCAAGGTGTTATTTTCTTTATGTTTTTTTTTTTTTCCTTTTTTTTTTTAAAAAAAAAAAAAAAAAAAAACAAACAAAAAACATCCTTTGTTTTTTGATATTTTCTATATGCAACAGGTACTTATTTTCCTAAAAGTAAAAAAATAACCTATCCTTTCATTCATAGGAAAGGCATAAATTCCCCTGAGGAAAAAAAAAAAACAAAACAAGTCTTTTTACCAGCTATAGATTCTTTCAAGTTTATTATTGCAAGTGGTAAAGAGCTGTTACCAGGGTCACTTAAAAAGGAGGAACTGTCAGGTTCCTTGTGTGTATGTTAGTACAAAACTAGCCCTGGCATTTGCAATTGTCTCTTTTGCTCACATTCCATTTCTGCTTAAAGGAAGTATTTTTTTTATATCTTTCACATCACTTCAACTTTAAAATGATGTTAAAAAAACATTTATTGGAATTGACATAATAAGTACAATAAGTACAAGTTGATACAATTTGTACAATTGATAAAATTGACAAATACATGTCCATTCTGACATGTCAGTTATGTTTGATCTATGAAGTACTACTCTAGTACAAGTAGTTAATAATATGGCATGGCCTTTAAGTAATGGTTTCTCTGATTATTTTAATGTGTTGCATGCAAAACAACACTTTTTCACACTTTTTTCCATATCTAGTGAGGTTTTAAGTTGCACAAGACTAAGTAGTATTAAGTTGCACAATACTAAGTAGTATTCAATTTGTTGACCTGTTTTAAGGCTGGTACCTTTTGCATATGTGAGGGTTTCTTTTTTCTCAGGCTCCGTGCTATTCTTTATTTTGTGGGCTGCCACCTGTCTGAAGCAATCAGCCACTTCTCTCTTTCTCTTCCTCTCTACAAAAGGAAAATCCCATCTTCCCATGGATGGTGGAAGGTAACAGGATAATCAGTTCAGTAGTGATCCTCTGATGTCATTGTGGAAGCCATGTAAAAGCAGATTATCTGTGACCCAGATAAAATAATTAGAAATTACTTGGACACTTACAAATAACGGATCTACTAATCTAATTTCCAAAGTTAAAAAAGGTCTGTCTCTCAACATAACACTACCAGATGTTTCAGTTAAACAGCATCCTTTGCAGAGACTAATCTGAACCCTAATTTTAAAGGATTACCTTTGATTGTTTTTTATTTCAAACACTAAACTGTTTGTGTTTTCATTTTTCCATATGTTCAAATAAACTATATAGAATTAAATACATTTTCTTCATTTTTCTAGTGTAGTCTGTAAAATATGATTTTCTGTGATTTTAAGTGTCAGTACTGTAGATACTTTTCTTTAAAATTATTTAGTAATTAACTTGTTTCTTTGGGGCAGAACTATGTAATGGATGGGCTTTTATAAATTTAATAGATACCATGTGTTCTTTATGCAAGGTAGCATATGTATTATCGTAAACTAAGTGGGCAGTGACTTTATTAATTTAATTAATGCTGCCGGGGTTTCCTGTTAATTAAGGGTTTGAATGGTGTACAGTGATATGCCAGTATCCTGGAGCCTCAATGCTGTGTGGATGTGGTAGAGAGAAATTTCCCTTCATTTGCCTTGGGGAGGATGGAAAGGAAAATAGTTTAACAGCTGGTGTTCAACAGTCTGTCTGGTGTACAATATGATGCCTATCCAAATAAATTTTTCCCTTCAGAAGTATTTTTAAATGTTGATATTTATTAAGGACTGTTTAAGTAGTATTTTTGTTGTTGTAGTAAACAGATGTATCTCAATTAGTAATATGTATTACTAATACATATATTTTAACTTTTAGTTGCTGTGACTGATACTTAGAAAGGATATGTATTCAGGAACAGTTTTCATTTTGATCAGTGTTTCATTCATTTTCAAAATAAAGTAAAATCATTTTAACAAAATGGGGAAAAGATGGAAGTTGTAAACTGAAGTTTTGATGTTTTTATCTCATAGGAATATTTTCAAGAAGTCAGTTTTCTTTAGGAGTACCATTTCATTTAATAGCATAATGCAAAGTGAAGGGTAAATAATGAAAATACAGGTGATAAAACTAAAATTCCCTGTGGAATCAGAAAGTCAGACAAAATTTTAGGAGAGATGAAATGCAAAATAATGAAAATGTATGTGGAATTATTTTATGAATAAAACAAAATCTGTTAAATTCTTTCCATATTTTGTAGTGTTAATCCATTACTTTTTAATATACAGCACGCACAAGTGATGTAGTTGTGCTAAAATGCTTTTTGTCTTGAAAGCATAAGTATCTTATAATTAAAAATATTTGTAATCACATCTCTTTAATCAGATAATCTATTAAATACCGTTTGATTAGTGAAATAATAAGGGCTTTTCCTGATTTTTTTTCAAACATGGCAGAAATTTAATCAAAGGACTATTAATCCTTATAATCAAGTTAGCATAGAAGCAATTGAGATTGGAAGGGGAAATTAGGATTCCCAGGCCAATGTGTTCTTTACTTGGTTGTAATAAACTGTAAAATACAAAGTAATTGTAGAGAGAAAGCTGTATGTAAACTGTAAACCCAAATAATAATTTGAAATTAGTGATAAAATTGAAAATATATTCATGCAAATCTTGCCTGTCTGTATCTGCTTTGTTCTTATCCCTTCTCCTTTTTCTCTCTCTACCTTTAATCCACCTATAGTTAAATCTCCTATTAGAAGACTACATAAAGTCCTATAAATTAATTGGTCACAAATTAATCACGTCCTGGTCATGGAATGAGATTTTGTTAACTGTATAAAGTGTTTTGAATCTCTAACTTATTTTTCTCAAATAGACTAGGAGATGGTTTAAGTTTTTAAACGAATATATCCTGCCAGTCTTAAAAGTCTATTTACTTACCATGAAAATAAAATTCAAATTTATTTTAAAAATCTCTTATAAGCTATTTCAAATGTAAGAATAAATTCAAGTGTAAAACATCCAAAGTGGAAAAGGATCTCTACTGTTTTTTAGATCATTGCATGGTCTGTGGTTTTTAGAGAATGCTTTTATTGAAAATCGTTATTTACATTAGTATTAAAGAGACGTGTAACTTAAAAAAATTAGTCAAAGACATTTTATACTTCGCAGAGAAACAAAAATGTCATACAAAAAATATCTTGTTCATCACTCAAGGAAGAAGTCCTGTTACAGCTCAATTTTTTTTTTAGATAATAAAAGAAGTTCCTTTGAACAATTAAAAATAAGTAACTATAATAATGATGTCTTAGAGTTCTTGGTGTTGAGTACATTTTGTTTAATACCTGGGTTGTCAAATTCAGACACAAGATCATTAAGATGACTTCTGTATGAGGAAGGTCAACAGCTAGCCTTGCAAGGCATTTTTTTCTTTCTTCTTGTTTTTTTCTTAAGATGGTATTGGTAAGTATCAAGAAAAATAATACATATGCTTTGTCATATATCTTGCTGTCAAAGAGGCATTGGCACCTAACACACCATAGGTTTGAAACAGAATGAAGAAAAGAGATGTTTGTATCATCTTCTGTGTAGATGTGCTCCTAATTTGTTGTTATATATCTTCTTTTCATTGAGCCATTTAGTAGTGACAGATTTAATAATGACAAATCTACTTAACAAAATTCATCAGAGCCTAGAAGAGCCTAGGAGGAATATTCGTTAGGTATAATGTAGCTTCATTTTTCATTTTGCACACAATTAAAAAATTTAAAAGCACAGAAGTAATTTTCAGGCTGGATTTAACTGATACTGATAAAATTCATCATATTTTCTTACATGAGAAGTCAAGATTATGAAATCAATGTTGAAAAGTGGCCAAACATAAAATCTAAATGCAATTAAAGCCAATAGGGGAAATAGGAGAAATTTCTGAAATATTAGGTGTTCTTTTTGTGAAGGTCTCAGTGGTATTCCTCATATGCTCACCTGTCATTTCCTTACAAAGATGGAAAAGATTATAAGTAGAAAGAATAAAAAACTAATGGATTTTTCAAGATAGAGTGGCACTTCCGCATAAAAGCAATGGCTGCAAATCCTGGAAGGCTTGCCAAGTTTTGTTTGTTTTTCCTCTTTCTTCATTGCCATATTTTCTTTCTGATTCTTATATATTGAGTGTCTGAAAATACTGTATTAATGCTTGTCTTCTTCAAATGTTAGTATTAAATAAAGCTGTATTTCTTACACATCACTTTAATCAAGCATATAAGAAAAATTGAACCAGAGGTTGTGGCTGCGTGCTTTGGAGTTAGTCCTGTGAGTTAAAAATTACTGCTTCTCCTTTAGAAAATATGAATCAGAGGAAAATATTATTTCCATGTGCTTGATCTATCATAAACTGGTTCATGATGAATTACATCCTATAGTACAGTTTGTTAAAACACTTTATTAAAAACCTCTTTTTTTGAGGCAGTTGGTTATTACTTATTAAACATATAGATGTAGAAGATCTCTTTCTCTTGTAGGTAGCACAAGTGCATTCATTTGCAAATTAATCTTAAGTGCAAAATTCAGTCAGTGCTCTTACTGCCTCTTCATAACGGTCTTAGCTGGTGCAGTAGCTTACTTAGAGCATGCAAGCTGCTCTTACAGACTAGCAGTAAGTCCTTAAGGCAAAAACAAAACAAACAAAAAGCCCCACAACATTCTGTATCCCCTCAGAAGAATCTGAACCCTTTGCCCTTTGTCTCTCTTTTAAAATTGTATGTTGTTAATGATTTCTGTGTTTACTTCCTCTAATTTCTTTTGTCTTTCTCATTAAGGTATGATTTTTTGTCCCTAGTTGCTTTAAGGTGCTTGTCTCTGATAGCCAAGTGCAGGAACAATATTTGTTTCCAATCTGGATGATGACTTTTGGAGTCCACATGACCCCTAATGTGAAATTAATTAGATTTTGGTTAGATGATCTTGTCTCATATGAAATAGGAATTTTTATATTTTTAATTAAGATAGATATTACTAGGACTCAATAGATATCCAAGTTTGTTCATACCAAGTTATTTTCAAAGCCTGGGTGAGTACCAGCTCCCCAAAAGATTTTAACATCAGCATTAGGCATGAGTCTTAAACAAAACAAAACAAAGAAAATTGTAGCAGTGCTCTATTTCTATTAATAGTAATCCAAGCTGATAGTAGATGCAGACAGCCAAATCCTCTTAGGCTGAATTCAGTAGTGCTGGTGTTGGAATAAAACCTTCATTTACATGAAATGCATAAGTTCATGAGATGTGTTAATAGACAGAACACTTGGTCATTCAGAAAAATAGGGGTTATTCTGATCCTCCTTCTGGTCCTCCTTTTCTTCTCTGAAAGAATTCATCTCTCTCTCCTGTCTCCAGAGGGGCTGCTGAGTTTCCTGGGGTGCTGTGAAGTTTCACTTTCATGTGAAAAGGTAAATTGGTTCACTGTCAAATGAAAATATATTTCAAATAAGCCCAGCTGTTTGGCAGTGGTGTTGGGGGAGGGAAGCAGTGAGGGGAGCTGGGTTTCTCAAGTTAGTGGCCAGCATTTGTTAACTAGCTAAGCTTTGGAGAGAGGTGATTCCTCCCATTCCTTCAGCACTAGTTCACAACTTTTACAATGTGTAAAGATTTTGCTTTGTTTTTTAGTTCCGAAAAGGTATCCCAGAAACAAAAGATTCATTGCTTAGTCCCAATTCCTTTACTGTAAAACCGAAGTAGGATAAAGTAGTTTCTGTCATTTTAATGCAAGAAGGAAGGAGGATTTTCTTTGACTTCCTAGCCAACTAAAATCCTTAGTATGTTTTGAAGGTATGGAAGCTGACAGGCATTTCTTACAGTTATTTCCTGTAGTTCCTATTTTAGTGCTTCCACTTAGTTCATTAATGTAATGGACTGCATTTTTGAGAGAAGCAAATCCTGAGGAGCATATTTCAGGTCTTACTGCCATGATAGCAACTAAAAAGAAATAGCATCCTGCCCCTTCACAATCCCCAAACTGTGAATTCATCCAAAAATCTCAAATACAATGTTTTAGATAGCATATGTGCCATAACAGAGCAAAAAGCTGTAGTTTAAAGTATCATTTTTTTCTGTTACAGCTGCACCCAAAGTTATTTAAGGTTCCTTTTGTGCAAATATAATGTAAATCTTGATAGTTAGAAATCAATTATAGCATGGACTAGAATACTGCTGTTCTTTGAAATTCATTAGTAATCATTGCTTTCAAGCATATTAATATTATTTTATACTATCAGTTAGAGAGCTTTGAGTTGACAGGAGGCTAGTTCTTAGAGATGGGATATTTTTGCAGTTATGGAAGAAGCATGGCACTGTTAAAAGCTCACTGAAATGTTATGGAATTAATGTCTGTGCCTATTTATTATTATTCAGAAAGCTGTGTGTGATTTTTTGTGGTCAGCAAAGTGTCCTGACAAGACTGGACAAAAAGCTTTCCCAAGGAAGCAGAATATTCTTTGGCTGTTCAGTCATGTCCTGACGTAGCAAGGAAGATGGCTTGTGTCTTTTAATGCTTTCTTTCTACCTGTGGAAGGTGAGGGGAGGGAAAGCAAGCTAATATACTAGACAGGCCCATAAGCTAGAGAGGAGAAGCAGTTTATCTATGGGAATTGGAACAACAGACATAATTTACAGTCTGTTGCCTCCATTCCGGTCCTCTCTCACTCCTGAGCAGTTGTTCAAATCCACCTAATGATGGTGCCAGAATGGATTTATATAATCTGCTGTGGGCATGCCTTTTCTGCAGAAACAGGGAAGAACTTTGAGAATAAGGGACATCTCTCCTTTGCCACAGGGAGTGTAGAATTCAGCTGATAGGCCATGGGGAAGAATTATATATTTTTGCAGTTTAGCAAGCAGTAAGGGATCCTCTTCCAAAACTAATCATAGCTGGGAAGTGGATTTAGAAGATGAAAATTTAAGAAGGGGGAGTTGAGACCACCTACGTTTGATGAAGTAGGGAAGCAGTTCCCTTTACATTACATCCCACTAACATTTCACCGTTCCTCTCCAAACATTTATGAAAGAGGGTAGCAGAATCCCAGCAGTGCCTGCACTGAATTGGATGCACTGATGGCAAGAACAATCAAGGAACACAGTATGGTTTTATTGCTAGGTAGTGTTTCCAGATGACTTAATGAAGTCGCAACCTAATTAAACCACATCCCTTGTGTCTGTGTATGGCTGGGACAATAGAGACAAGCTCTCAATTTCATTCAAATGCTAGTGTAATCTGACAGGTGCATTATGTACATGCCTAAATCAATGAACAGTGGAGGGAAATATCAAGCTGCCATGAAAAGAAGGTGGAACCATGAACAATATTTATTGTATTTTGGACCCAGTGAATTATTTTGGGACATAATGAATTGTGCGTGTGCTTGAAAACACTAATGCTACTGGAGTTAAAATTGAAGAGATATATGTGTACTTATACGTGTACTTACAAGCTTTTAAATTAAGTATATAGTGTGAAAGTGAGAGAAAAGTACCATTGTTTGTAGTTTTAAAAGTTTAATTTTGAGATGACCTAAGTTTAAATTGATTTATTATTTATAAAGCTTTGTGATTTTATTAAATCTATCCTGTTCAAGAGTGTAATATATAAATTTAGTTTACTGTTAGCTGTAGGAGTGCCTTCAATCTGGATACGATTTAGTTTTTCCTTAAAAAAAAAAGTTTTTTAAAAAAAGATTTTTATTTTTAGCATTTAGCTCTAGAGACTATGGAAATGTCTGGTTTCTTCTTAGTAGTGCTGTTTGTATTATGATACTTATGAAGATGGTTGTTTCAAAAGTTCTTGCTAGGTCCTACTTTTCAAAATACTACTTTCTGTTAATGGTTCCATTTTACTAAGTTAAGGTATAAATGTATTTAAATTCCTGTGGTTATCTCAGTGGACTACTCCAAGTCAGGAATAGGTGGGTGCTTGTGAAAAGTATGGCAAGAGTTTACTTTGCACACATTACTTCTAAATGTCACATGAATTAAGTGTAATATGTCTATTTATTTTAGCCATAATAATGCTGTAAATTTTTGTTGATATTGTGTGGTGTGTTCTACCATAGTAAAATTACACAGTATAGTGTTAGATCATGTTTGTAAAAATCATTTAACAGATTGAATAAATTTGTTGTGCATATAATCTCACAGCTGTTTATAGCTAATATAGCATAATGAGTAATATGAGTAATATACATGAGTAATATGTAACCTACTGGACTGATGCCAAATCAGTGTATGCTTACAATCAATTCCCTGCCTTATTTAGTTACTTTCATAATAACGTATTAACAGTGAAAAATATAATGAAATAATATTTCATTCTGTTTTCTTTTCTTCAACAGGACACTACGAGTATAGAAAAAATGTCAAACTGTTGTGAAAATGTGTAAGTGCTGTAAAATGTCTGCATTTATTTGCTGAAGGAGTAGCTGCTTTTTTAACTGTGTGAGAGAAGAGGAACTGAAGGCACTGTTAACATTATTTTGCATGTTACTGTTTCCTGTACTTCCTGTCTCTAGCAGTAGCTCTCTAATCCTTTAATATTAGTTTTATACAAAGCAGCCTCACATTATTCATTTTCCTTCTTTATCAACAGTAAGTGAAGCTGTTTTTTCTTTCAAAAGTACAGGTCAAAAATCACTTGCTACTGTGTTCTTGACATACATTGCATTGATCCTGAGGTCCTCCTCTGCTTCAAAAGTTACCTTCAGTTGACTGATGACATAGATAATTTCTGTTTTCCAAAGTTAAGTCTCAGCTGCAAGCCATAATGAAAGAAAAGCTGTATTTATGATGCTGGGACACAATTCATCAGAGTCCAGTAATGGATCCCCAGCCAACCTGTATTGTTTTAGCTGACTAAGTGCACCATGGGAGTGCTGTCTTTCACTAATAATGCTGTCTTCTGTAGATCGAGGCCCCGAAAGCCATGGCAGCAGACCTTCTCAGAAGTTTTTGGCACTCGCTGGAAGATCCTGTGGTTTATTCCTTTCAGGCAGAGGCAACCGCTGCGAGTTCCCTACCACTTTGCCAATCATGTCTAAACAGATGGATGGTGGGCACAGATGGGTCCTCCATGCTGGAAGTGTGTTACAGGTTTTATGATAATAGGACTATGACAGTCTTCAAGTCAATTAAAAGCCACCCACCAATCATAGACATCACAGAGTGCCCCAGGCTTTATTTTAATAGTGGTCTTGATTCTGTTCTGAAATTATTACAAGTTGTATGTTTAAGTTTAGGCATATTCACTTTCAAATTAGCTTTCCAAAGGGATTTCTGTTGTCTTTGAGGTTAGTAGCAAAAACAAATGACTGGAATGCAGTCTTACACTGATAATACTGGCTCTTTTGCTTTTTTCCTTTGGTAGGAAACACTGAAGTTTACACTGATAGCTTTTCCACTAAGTGTCTTATTGATTTTTTTTTTTAATCAGTAGATCTTTTTAAATAATATTGAGGTATTTTTTTTTGCTATATATGTTAAAAATCCACTTATACTGCCATTTATTTGTGATGCAAAGTTTTAATCATGCAGCACTGCACTAAAAAAGGTAACATTTAAACCGACAGACTTCTTCCTAAACCTTTCTCAGAAGGGTTTTTATAAATTCATGTATATGTATCTGTTTATATATAGAGATCTTACAGTTATCTTTCTGCATAGATATGATCTTAGTGGAAAATATTTGTGTCTTGATGTCAACGAAAGCTATGAAATGTCCCAGGGTAAAGTATGCAGATGGAAAGCACCCTTTGCTCCATATCCCAAGGATTTCTTTGCAATAATTCAAAATAAAATAATAATTAAAAAAGTTGCATGGTGCAAATGTGAGAATGATTATGTTTTAAAAATGCAGATATACTTAGTCAGCATAATGTACCGTAAAGAATAGTATGTTGTCGTTAGAATGATACATATTTTACATTTTTTATTCTTTAGTCATGTTTAGCTGCAATTAGATTAGGTGTTTGTAAATGAGGAACATACATGAAAATGTTTTAAAATATTTATATATAAATACAGATATTTGCTACTAATATGTCTGGTAAAGATTACTAGCTGATTTAATAGGGTATTATACTGATATACAATAGCTTATTGTGGGACCTTTATGTACAGAAGTAATTAACCAAAGACAGCATTCTGAAGATTGTATGTGGTAAAATGACAATGGTTCCAAAGCACTGGCTTGACTTTGCTGTATCTGGAAAATATATGTAATTTATATTTGTGTATCTGTACAAATACTAGCATGGGATATTTGTGATTTTTGAAAGTTCTGCAAATTTTCATGAAAAAGAGCTGCAATTTTTTAAGTTATGCTGCTTATAGTGTTTCTAGTCTAGTCTAGCAGGCCTAGGATCCATCTTAGATGACAGCCAAGCAAAAAAAGGCACAAAATCAGGGTGTACAATATGTAGGCTGGATTTGGAAAAAATTTATAAATGGTTAATTCAAAATGAATGGCTAGCTTTTGAATGCTGTTCATAATGAATTTTTAGATCGGCTCTTTTAAAATCTTAATAGAGTCACTGCCTGTGCTGGGTGTTCATTTATTGATTTAACAGATTTTGATGATGCTTTGAAATTGCCAAAATTTATCATCTTAAAAATTACTTGAATTTTTTGTAAACTTCGAACATTTGAGCTAACTTCACTTCTCCTCTCCCTTTAAAAATGAATACAGTGCATCATTTAAATTTTGAGCCTAATGTTCAGCTATTCTTTTTTTCACTGCATTTATAGATGTGAGTTTAGAATTTAAGATGGTATTGGCAGCAATATTTAAATGAAAGTGAGTTTCATGAAAAGTGGATGAAAAGGCTGGACTAGCATTTGAAATTAACAAGAATATGTTTATACATTCTAAAGTAATGTCTGTATTCACTTTTTTGGAAGGAATTCAATTACTGT
>CM021797.1:33102670-33121483 GCA_011076525.1 Nettapus auritus | reverse complement strand
GGGGAAGGGACCTGATTTCCCTGGAGCCTTGTCCCACAACTGCTGCCAGCACAAAGTGAGCAGTTGGCTTGCTCCTGGTGGCAAGGTTGTTTCAGCAGGCCCTGAACTGGAGATGTGCTGTAAGCAAAGAACAGTCTCCACGTTCAGTTACAAAAATGCAGTGTATTTGAGGAAGCCTATCAGTATGCCAGTCTCTTCAAAGCAGAGGTGAAAAGAATCCGTCCTTGGTTCTAAGGAGATCGTGAGCAAGCAGCATAATGGCTTCCATTTATTAGAGGGCTTCTTAGCACTAAATCTCAGGGGACACAATTCAGATTTCTATGATTCTAGCATGGCTTATGGGGTTGAAATTCAACCCACGAATGAGATGGATGGAGTATTATTCTGTTCTAAATGCTAATGACTCTCCTTATGAAAAAAAGGACTTAGTGAATAAAGAACACTTGTGTAAGAAACATACTTCTTAAATATCAAGCAATTTTGGGGGAAAATGGCAAGAGGAACTCCACCTTCATCTTTGAATAATAGTTGTGCTTTAGGAATTTTTTTTAGAAATGAATAAAGGTCATGGACCACCTTCAAAAAGCTGAATTTCTAAAATAAAATTAACAGGCTGCTAGACTTCTATCACTTTAAGTTATTTTGCATTGTCCCCATTATTCTGTATGAATTGTTTCAGTGCAAATAATGCAATTGAAGCATTTTCTGGGACTACTTTAGAACATAGAGTGAAACCCTCTGGTTCTGGATGTGTCCCCACCACTGTCTGTCTCCTGCCCAGGCTGAAAGGTAATGCAGCACATAGGCATATATATAAGCTGCAGCAGTTCTGTAGATATATTGAAATGATATCATTACTGATTTTGTAAGTTATGTCATTATGTTTGTCTCTGAATTTGACTGATTCATACATTTTTACAAGTATGTGGTTTCCACTTGACTGTTTGGCCATATCTGCTTTGTTAATTGACACTCAGCCTTTATGACTTCAAAGCATTACTTGCAAAAAACAGCTTAGTGCCACTGTCTTTCCTGAATGTCATCACCATGGGGACCGGGTGTCCAGTCTTTTGGAAGCCTGCTCAGCTGCAGCTCCCAATGCATGTGCTCAGCAGGCAGGGGCTCCGAAGGGGGCACCACCACCCTCCATTTTCTATCTGTTCCCAAAAGTGCTGTGCTGAGCCTGGAAGACATTTGTGATAGCAGAAAAAGAAGGGTTCTGATTACTTTCAGGGATGTTGCCACTATTGGTGGCTCCTATTAAGCAAGGCTTGGAGCTCTCCACAGTCCAGGACATAAAATTGACACTTCAGTGTTTTGGAGTTCCAGAAAAGAAGTATGTTTGTCCACAGAAGAGAAAGTGCTAAGGTAGAAGTGTCTGGTTGTAAAGTTTCTAGCTATAAAGTACTTGAAGAAGCACTTGGTAAGAATACTGGCTTTCTTCACATAGGCATTCAGCAAATGTTTAGGCAAATTCTGCCATGGTTAGATGTTTGTTATTCTTGCTGTTGTTGTTTGAAATGCCTTATTTGTCTCTCAAATTACATCAAACATTAAAACAGACAGGCTATGTAAAAAAATAGCAACTGTTCACCCCACCTCCCTTTGCCCCTTTGCCGCATTACTGAAGGAATCATCAAACCTGTATATTTGATTTATTTATTTATTTATTTATTTATTTATTTATATATTTATTTATTTAGGCTTCTGGAGATAAGTGCTGCTCTCTCAGTAGATTAAAAAGAAAAGAAAAAAAAAAAAAAAAAAAAAAGCCTTATGCCACAGAGGAACCTCTCCGTGTGAATTTATGTGAATGGGTTCTGCAGGTGCTTATAACTATGGATGGAAAATATTTCCCAGAAAACAGCAGGGTAATGAGAAGAAAACTGCATGCTGAGGGGCAGCATATGAAAGTCTCCTCAGAACTGTAAGGCTGTTGAGACCAGCAGTCCTTTTGGAATGCCAGAAACAGAGAAACTCTGGGCCACAAAGAGGAGAGGCTGCCAACCAGATGGGCAGCACACACCACTGTGGAGTTTGCTGGGTGCAGACAAAGTCCAAGGGGATATATATATGTGTGTGTGTATGTATATCTGCACCCAGAGGAGCAAAGGAGCTCTCAAGGGACTTTCTGAGCATCTGCCTAAAATGCTCTGGTGCTTCAGTACAACTTCTCACTTCAGAGTGAGCAGCTGGAGCTGGTGTCCCAGCTTCAAACTGACACTGACACTTGCAAGTGTGCACATGCATGTGAGAGAGATCTGTGTATGAAAATGATTGAACGTGATGTGCAATTAGGTATCTGCTGTTAACACCAATGGTTGGGTTCACTGATGGCTGGCCTAGATGTTTTCCTAGGAAAACATCTTCCTGTGAAAAGTGTCTGCCCACAGGTCTATTGGCTTCCAGGGAAGGTGAATTGTCAACTCTGGGAGGGTCTCCATATGTCATAGGTAGCCTCAGGATACTGGGTGAAAAATATATACACTATATACACTAGTGAAAATTTTGCTCTAGACTTACATAATCAGTTTTTCAATTTTTGAAAAAGACAGTCAAGGACTTTTACCAATAGTAAACAATCAAACAAACAAAAAATACATAAAAATCTGAACGTTGATCTTGTTCTCCACAATTCCTTAAAATGGCAGTCCTAGTCAGGTCCAGGTCTCTCTGCATCAGCAATGCATATACTCCAGAGCAGCAAACTGCAGCTTTCTTTGTCTGAGCCTCTCTGTTAGTAGGTGTTGGGACCTTACAGGAAGAAACTAATTGATTCCTGTGGGCTCATTAAGAGTTGTGGTGTTCATTAGTTCTTTCCTGGATGGGGAAGTTGCCTAGAGTAGAGTCAAGACCTGAGCCAGCTTGGAGAAAACAAACCTTATGAAAACCCAAGCTGCTGGGGAAAAGTCAGGCTGGTAATTATTTTCTTAACTTATTAAGAAGACAGGTTCCTGAAATTGTATGAACTTGCTTGCATTTTATTTTGCTTAAGCACTTCAGGAATCAGCTTTCTGCTTCACAAACATTTATATTTTGATGGATTCTTTCGTTCCTTCAAATAAGTGGAAAAGATGCTTAGGAAAGATTTTAAAAAAATCATAATAAAAAATATGGGTGAGTCAGGTCAAATATTTCATTACAATTTTCAGTTGGAAAATTTATTTCAGCTTTAAAAAACCATTCTATCAAAATGGAAGTTTGAATAACCTTGGTGTGCATTTCTGTTTCATAATAAGCATTATTATACATTTCTGCCAAAGTCAAAGTTTTCTTCATAAATTTGTCTATTCCTAAAGGCAAAGAAAAAGAAAAAAAAGTCCAGTTACATATTTCTCCCAGTGGCGTATATGACTGTATGTTCAAATATTACAGTATTACAGCATTTTTAAAATCCCATCTGCAAAACAGACATGCCTGGGGGAAGGCTGGCCTCCCAGCTGGCAGCAGAGGGCATGGCAGCAGCACGTGTGTGGGAAGCATGCACTGACCAATGCTGCAGGCATGTTTTTGGGGTGGGAGAAATGCCCATTCTGTCAGCAGCCAATGCAAGAAAGGCAACAAGCAGCAACAGAAGGGATGCTCATCATTAACTCTGGCTTTTTCTGGCTGCAAGTAAAGCAAACATCCGTGTGCTGTTCATACCTACAGGCGATGCAAAGACTTGCTGAATCTTCAGGAGATGCACTCATCTGAGATGGAGCAGTCACTGCTGTTTTAATGTGTTGGTCACAGAGGGCTTGGTAGAAGAGGATACTGCAAGATCAGATTTGCTGTGGGTTGGGCATCTGAGAGCAGCATGGGCTCCCTCAGCTCCCTATGATGCGATAAAACTTTTATCCTCTTTTAAGCACGGGGAACTGTCTCGTGATTACCTAAAGTGTGGGCTCCCACTCCCAGCCATCACAGTGCTGCTGGGGATTTGTCAGCTGTCCTGGTAAGGCTGATTAGTGGCTGAGACAGTTGGTCTCTTCATCTATGATCAGACTTCAGTGGGTGTGAAACTGCAGAGCATTCACCCTGCATGTTATTCCCAGGTTTTCTTGCACTGGAAAGTATGTTTGTTGGTTGCATGTTGCATGCACAAGCCAGAGACTCATGCTGAGAACATTCAGGACACCTGACTGTGTTCTGCCTGCCAACAACTGGGTAAAACTCTCCCTGTGTTTTGCCCAGTGCTTGCTGATGTTATCTAGCCTGCTGTTAACGTTATTTTGCATCTTCCAGGGAAGGCGTACAGCTGCCAGTGCTCACCCTACCCGGTATATGTTACTACAAAGCTGTTTGACTGGGATGTAGGGACTGAGCCAGACAGATTTAACTCCTGTGCACAGTAAGTGTGATCAGCCATCTCACCACGCCTGACATCAGGCAGGTCTTCCAACTACATGGTTTCAAATTAATTTCCTGCTTATCATGTTGACCTAACTGGAATGAAAAATAAGGGAACATCCTCATCTGTTGTGCTCAGATCTTCTATGCAAAGGACAGTCTAGGGGATTGGGATGTCCAGTGTCCCCACTAACTCTGTGTCTGGCTTTTTTGATTCTGTCCTCATCAGCATTTTCAAAATAGGAGACTAAGTCAGCAAGCTGACCATGACAATAGACAAGGAGAAAGAAAACAGTTTTCATCTGTTGATGCACCTGGTATTGCTGCAAAACATCTCTGTTGCCAGCGCTCTGGACTTGCACAGAGAGTCATTTATTGAGGTGCTGCTTCAGGACCAAATTAAATGGGCCACAGACACCAGCTCTGATGTCTAGCTGAAGGTGGCAGGTCCATGTGCCAGACACCTGTGGAGCTCAACCCACAGCCAAAAGTACTCTGTGGGTACGTGGGTATCCTGTCTGTCAGTGGGAGCATTGCTCTGCTGTGGCAGTCACTACAGTGGGCTCTCATCTGCAAGAGTGCTTAACTCTGGAGGTGGTGTTCATGGAAGGGAAAAATAATGAAGAGGGAGGAAAAGGAAGCAAACATGCATGGGAAAGATGAAATGCAATAGGAGGAGTCCTGGTGGTGGCTCCACATGTTGTAGTGTGGTATATCCATACATATGCCAGTAGTCCAGGAGTCTTATTTGTGGTTCAAGGCAAATGGACCCTGTAGATTGCAAGGTCTTTTTGAGTAGAAAACACACAGACCAAAATGTGGAAGAAGATAAACTGGAAACAGTCTGTAGAGAGGCTATGTGTGTTCAATTCTTGCTCTTTTGTTATTTTAATGTGATAATTTTAAGCAGGCAATATCCAAATGTGATTTTTTTATTTTTTATTTTTATTTTTAAATTTTATTATTTATTTATTTATTTTGGCTAAAGAGGTGCTTGTAACTAAAGCATGTATAGAATCTGCAGCACGGAGGTAAAACTGATGTTGACCCCTTCAGGCAAGACTGGCAAATCCCGTTCTTTCTGTATATACCCTTTAATGTGATCCAGGGTTTATTGATTTCCTCTATGTGCTTATATATGTACTTTTCCCTTTCCGCTGCTTAAAAGGAAGTCAGAATTATTTGTTCTCCTAAGCCAGCCCTTCCTTCAGGGAATCTTGTGTTTTCCATGAGGGAGAAAGCCTTGTCTGGAAAACCTTGTGGGAAGAATGCGACAGGCAGATGACCAGAAGCTGTGGGGCAGGAGGGAGCAGCTCCCACCCCTTTGACTCCCCCTCCCCGGCCAGATCACCCAGAGCAGAGGAGATCATGGACATCCATGGGAAGGGAGGGCGAAAAGTCCGTGGCACTGAAACCCTAGCCGCACGCCCACCCCCCTCTCCTCATGCCAGCTCACCAGGCTTTCTTATTCCTCACAAAAGGCTGATTGCAAAGAGTTAAACTGTTTCCATATGTCCAGTGTGAGAACAGAGTTTGTAGCCTTTGGCAACCTCCGGCATCCAGCTGCAGCCTCTACCTGTGTGTTCCTGGGCTGCCTGCCCGTGCACGAGTGTGCCTGTGTGTGCAAACGCGTGGGCACCTGTGGCACCCCAGCTGTGCCCCTGCCGTCTGGCCAAAGCCTGCCTGTCCGTTCACATGCTAGGGTAGGTGCAGGTTCACAGCAGCCCCTTTCCCCTCCATCCTCGCTCTGGGAGCTGACCCCGAACCATGTCAAACAATATACAACTGAGAAGAATGCAAATAAACTTAGGTCTGCCTAGCCCAGCGATGCAGTTAGCCGCCCACTTGCAAGATACTAAACTAATGTACACATGATACACAAAGAGCGCTGGCTAGTCTCACCAATCCCTTCAGACAAAAAGAAAAAAAAAAAAAAAGAAAAGAAAAGAAAAAAGAAAAAAAAAGGTAAAAAAAGCCCTGATCCTTGTCTTTATATCAGTGAGGTTGGAGTTCTTGCTAATAAAGGAGCTTTTCCCATGATGCAGCGTGATAAGGATTGGCCTACATGTAGCCCAGCAAGCCACTGCTGATGTTTTCTTGATTAGGTGTCTTATCTTCCATTGAGCTGCATCTGATGAAGGTTGCTGACAGCATAATGGCAGGGAAAGCGTCGGACAGCTCCATAAAATGGCAGCTATGCTATGACATGTCAGCCAGGACCTGGTGGATGGTAAGTTGGTGTGAAAACTTTTTTTTTTTTTTTTTTTTTTTTCCCCTCCTGGAAAGCTTTTTTTCCCCTTTCTGAACTCCTCCTTCACTGTTGCAATGCACATGCCACAAAGTTCAGGGTGTGCAGTTTCGAGCTCTAGCCCGGTGACTCTGCAGAGCTCCTAAACACTGCAGCCTGCCAGATAGGTTTTCTCTGCTATTGTAGCAGCATGGGCCTTCTTTACAAAAGAACAGGAACGACAGTGTGGGATTTCTCTTCCTCCTTTTTTTCTTCTTTTTCCTCTCTCTTTCTTAAATGTGAAATGGAAATTTTACAGTTCCTGCCAAACTAGTTGGTGTGAGAATGTGGAGGTGGAAGCAGCCACAGGAAAAAAAGAAAGCAGCCTTGTCATCATGCTCTTGGCTAATTGTTCTTGAGTTGGTCTTAAAAATAGAGCAATCTGCCTCTTTATTCTGTTTCCTCTGAATAATTATTTAGAAAGTGTATTGTATCATGTTGTGAGCAGCCTCCTAATCAGCATGCGATTGTCCCCCACGCTTCCCCTTAATTTGGAGTCCTCCTCCCTTCCAATGAATGCAGTAACTGGAGCAACTACTGATTAATATGCTGCTTGTCATAATTAAATTTAGTTAATGAGGCTATGCATATTCAGTCCATTTTTTCTTTGTTTGGATGAGCATGGGGTTTTTGTTCATATTTATACAGCTGCAAATGAAAGCGGGGAGGTAAAAAAAAACAAAACAAAACAAAACAGCAAAACAAAAAACAAACAAACAAACAAAAAACACAAAAAAACAGAGAGATCGGGAAAGGGTGGACACTGAGAGAAAACTTTTTTTAATGTTAGTGAGCAAAGGAGTCCAAAACTTTACTTAATCAAAATAGTGGGATGGTGAGCAAGTCTTTTGGGAAAGAATGGCTTTCTTCTCTCCAGAGCTACACGAAGTTTTCTCCATATACGGATTTTGTTGCATGTAGACAATGGTCTCTTGTATGCAGTAGCCATGCCATGAAAAGGACCTTCTGCTGGCTAACATTGCATTATGAATATTAATTTCATTCCTGGGTTGCTTTGTCTGGCCGTGTATTTTTATCCTTTTCATTCCTTCATTGATTGCCTTTGCTTGTTTGTCTGGATAATTATTATGCTTACTGCATGGGCTGCTTTTTCACAATTAGCACAGTGCTGAGACAATAGGCACTTTATTCCTGGGCGGTGGGTCTGGGGAGCACCAGTGGATAGCACGTCCCAGTGCCTGGACAGAAGGCAGCTCTCTGATTATAACTGCCTTCCGACACTGCTTTGCAAGGACTTCATTATCTTTCCAAAGGTGGATGTTGATACGTGCCTTCAGTGAGGGTATCATATCTGAAGGGAGTATTTAATTTAAATTATGCTTGCTACTTTTGATTGTTTCTGTACTTTTTAAATACAGGCAATGAGAGTTTTTCTGTCTTTTCTACTTGTTGAACTACTGCAGTGTGAACATTCCTGTTACTTTGAAAAGAACAGAGAAGGAAAGTAAATGATAAAAAGCTGTTTAGTGAAGCTGCTTTTTCACTGGGAGTTATACTTTATAGCATTATGTATACATTACTGTTTAGATCTTTAATTAGACTTTTTTTTTAAAGCATGTACATTACTGAAATGAGCTATTAAAGTGGCTGACAGATGTTTAGATGAAGGCACTATGAACTGTTGTGTAGCAGATCTCCTTAATATTACATGTTCAGAGGCTTCTTTTAAGTAGCATGTCTTAATTATAATAAAAGTCTCTCTAAGGATAGCTGTCGGTAAGCTGGCACTGCTTCCAAAGGGAAAAGAAAATCAATACTTTCACTGCATGTGGTGTTTTATCCTGAACAGTAATCTGTGAAATACGGGTAATGTAAATGTTCGTTGTCATGCATGTATATTTCATGCACACTTTAAAAAGGGAGTTTAAAATTCATGACTGTTAAGTGTGGGTGAAAATCAGATGGAATTTTAGCTGTGCCATCTACTTTGGAGAATATTTCTCATTTATAAAGCTGTAGTTGTAGAACCCAAGGTAAACTCACATGCAATGTGAATTGTTTTCTCTTAGAGAAGGAGACAAATACCTTATGATTCAATGTTATAGTGTACAAAGTATTAACACAGAATTTATTGTATATTTATTTGTAGTAAATGCTTGACAGCAATATGCAGTATAAGAAAAAGCTTCAAACTTCTAAGCGGGGAAAAAAAAAGAAAGAAAGAAAAAAAAAAAGCAGACTTTTTAGTTTTCTGCTTCTGCTTTTCCCGAATGATTGTAAGCAGTGAATTTCTAATACCTTGTAGGGAACAGGAAATTGTGTGCTAAGATGGTTACTCATTGATGTAAAAAAAGATAATTAACAAACACAGGTATCAGTATTATAACAGGTATCATTACAAAACCTGTATTTTTTGCATCATAGGTAGGCTATCTACTTTATAATTACTGTGCAGCATGGAGGTTCAACATCAAATGTAGTTTGAATTTTCATAAAATAATAGCTTTTTTTTTAAAGTAATTACATTGAAACTTTTTTTTTTTTTTTTTTTTTTTTTTCTTTCTTTCTTTCTACAAAATCTTATTCTAGTAGTTTAGCTCTTTAAATTAAGTGAAATGTGTATTTGGTAAGTAAAATCTGTCTTTTCCACTTATGGTATTGCAACACTACAGATTTTTTTTTTTTTTTTTCCCCTGTATTACTCTTTATTTCATTCAGGTTCTTTTATTTAGCTTCAATAATAACAAACTGAAAGGGAAAAACAATCAAAGGTAAGCGGAAGGAAAAAAAAAAAAATAAAAAAAAATAAAAGCAAACTTTTAATATACTAAATAACAGTAAAGAGACAGAAATTTTTAAATTGATTACCTGAGATTTTTAGCTGGCTGTAGTGTGATCACGTTAGTTGTGCATCATCTTGTTATTTTTGCATTTAACTTTGTGGTGAGGGAAAATACATATCCAGTGAAGAGGGAGAGTCTATATATCAAGTGCTGTTCAGTACAGCTGGTAAATACTCCATAATTTTTTGAATGAAAAATATCCATTTATAAAGTGAAGAGGAATGATGATGAGGGTGATTTGGAGGAAGATACCTGCAGAAACAACACAAAATACTGTTTTCAGTCTCCTCGTGGTAAAGGGCTGGTTCAGAATCAAAGTCATATGGTGTTTTGTGTTTCACTTTACAGATTTAAAAATTCAGATCCAAGTAGCTATTTACAAAACTGTTTGACATTGTTATTCAGCTGATATTTTTTCTTGTGGGAAAGGTTTGCAAATATTTGGATCTCAGGAACCTACTGAAAGCTCTTTTGTTAAATCTGTGCCAAGGTTTGAATGTATATTGACAGGTGTCAGATCATTTCCATGCAAATCTACAGAGTGCATATATATATATACATACTTCTTTTTTTCCTAAAAAATCTCTTCTCCCTAATCTCAAAACCCTATTTTTGTAACCATTTATGTGTGCATGTGCAGCGGAGATAGAAATGAAGATTGTCTATCCAAAACTGTTGAGAAAAAGTATTGACAAGTTTGTGTGAAGAACAAGCCAGAGACAGCTAGGAAGTTCAGATCTGTTGCAAATACTGCACATTTCAGTGGCTTTATTTTATGATCAAAATGCATCTTAAAATCTTTGACCAAAAAGATTTTCAATACATATTTTACTGCTTTTCTATTGTACTCTTTAATTTGTGAGTCAAAAAGAAGTAATTTTAATAAATATCACACAATATTAAGATGTATTCATAGGGCATATAGGCTTGAGTGGAAGTAAAAAGAGTAATGATTTAGATGCCTTATTTCAGTATTAAAAAAATTATGCCAGTCCTAAATTTATTAGGAAAGCCAGATTTTAATGTACATTTTTGTTTTACACAAATGTTAATCACATTCCAAGGGAGTTGCAGTCTGTCAATATTTTGCTGCAGCACATCTGTGCAGTTTTCTAATTTGTATTAAAATGATATTCATAATAAAACAACTCCATCAGTTGTTCAGATGTACAGCTTGTTAATGAATCCTTTGTTCTCAATTATGACTTTTAATTAAATGATTTAGAAACAAATGTCAATAGAACTGTGGAAGTATTGGACTTGCTGTGCTTATTCATGGACCCAGAGCAAAATATCGTAATTCAGGGGGAGAAGCGAGTAAGAGGAAGGGTTAGCTCAAGGTTCTGTTCATAGGGTATTGTTCAGTTTTCCTGACATATACAAACACGTGTACACACCTTACTACAAGATCCTATATAAACTGTGTAACACAATGGTTAGTCTGAATGATTAGCTAAAAGATGTACAAATACTTTTGTCTTTTTTAAGACAACGTATATCCTTATGAGACACTGTAAACCCTTCTTTTTTATTTTTATTATTTTTGTTCAAAAAGAAAGCTGTAACAAGTATCTGGCTCAGGTACTCTATATACTTGGTATCTTTCTGAATCTGACTGTTTAAAATCAGAAAGATATCTGCAGATAGGCAAAACTGCAACTCAGCTGCATTTTCCTTTCTAATGTATAATGTTTTTTATCATGGGACAGGGGAATAGTTATCTCATGGTTTTAATTTTCTTTTGTCAAGGAAAAACCTAGAAGGAACAGGGAATTCAGATGCTAATAGAATATGCTAGTGTGGCATGAAGGTGCTGTTTTTCACATTTAACACTTCTTCATTGCTGTTTTTTGAAAACTGTCCACTTTTTACCAAGAAAAAGTTACCCATAGTAGTTCACAAGCAGGTACTTATCTAATTCCTCCTTGTCTTTTACTTCACAGTCCCATTCAAGTCAAATATATGTTTCCAGTTAGTTTTGCTTACTGTGAGATGTTTAGCAATTGCAACACCTTCGCAGTGTAACACTTTGTACTTACGCTTTGTACTTGTAACCAGCAAGAGCTCCACACTGGGAGTCTGAGTCTGATACTGCCCCTTTTGACTGTTCACTCTGGGAATCTTTACAGTTTTTTTTTGAAAAAAAAAAAAAAAAAAAAAAAAAAAAAAAAACATGCATCAACAATATTGTAAATAAATGCTTGCATGGCACTGCATGCCCATTATGCATGTACTGTGTTGGCTTAAGACATGATACAAAGTCCACTGAAATAAGGACAAAACAGCCATTTAGTCCTAAACTATGCTTCTGCAGCATGTAAGGTGCTGTTGTACTTTATATATCACTATAATTTATACAATTATAATATTCAAAATGTAACATAGGTGTTTCACGTACCTGTTTAATAAGTGTTCCTTTGTAACTTAACCAAATTTGGGTTATGATTGAGGACATACATATACTAAGCAATCTATGGCAGCTTGCTGGAGGTAAAACTTGTGTAGGATCTGTAGAAATCTTGTGCAACTCATAATAAAATTGCTTTTTTCTGATCCAAAATTATCAGTCTGTTCTTTGACTTTCATTTGTTGTTTTTTGTGGGTGGTGGTTTTTGTTTGTTTTTGTTTTCTGGTTACCTGTTTCCTTCATGGCAAAATGTTCTTGCTATGCAAAATTAGTGGTTTTCCCACTAGAATTTATGGTTATTGGTCTCTAATGTCAGTTGATGAATGTTGAATCAAAATTCTGATGAAATAAAACTGAGTTTTCATTACTTTAGTAGATTGAAAACTTCAATGAGACTGGAAGCATTTCTCCTTTTTGAGATGTATTATCAGGTTCCTAAAATAAGATATTAGATCTGCGATCTTAAAACAAGCAAATTCAGTAAATAAATTGAAGATCTAAATTAAAGAGAGATAGATGAAGTTTCCTGCAATTTATTTTTACAGTTTAAGTAGTATTTCATAAAAAATAGAAGTTACTGGTGAAAAAAGAATTTGAAAGTCAGCCTATTGACAGTTGCTAGAAATAAAGAAAGTCTAAGCGTTAGCTACAACTGACTTAATTTGTCTCAGATTATAGCATCATGACACAGACAGTATAACAAGGAAAAACCATATTGAGAACAAATAAAAACAGAGCTTTCAAACCTCAAAATCAATATGAGTAGGAAGCAATTTTGAATTCTCTAACAGCTGCTACTAACAACTTCACCACTCTGTGCAGTCATACTATTAACTGTCTTAAAACATTTATTAGAACTATTCTGAATTCCAACCAAAAACACACAATCAAATATTTTTAACAGATCTTGTAACTTGCAATGTAATGTAAACACTTAAGTTCTTCTGTCTCAACACAGCACAGCATGCATGCCTCATGACAGATCTATTTTGTTAAGTGGAGGTCAATGTCAAAGGTCAAATTGTCATTGTTAAATGTCAAAATTATCAAAGACATGAAATACTGAAGAAGGAAACACTCTATATAGCATCTTTGTAAATGATGGCTTGGTTCTCAGGTAATTTAAAAAAACCTTTCCAATGGAAACAAACTGAATTCTTTGTAAGTTAAGGAAAGACTGCTCAGAGAAGTTAGATCCAGATGTGAATTCTTCCAGTGCTCAAGAAAATGTGACACATTAAAATGAACAGAGGATTGAACTGAATCCTTTAATACTGAACTTTTAAACTAAACAAGTTTAGCATTTGCAATGCTTCATATTGCAGCACTACAAAGTTGCCATTTTTAATGAATCGTATTCCATTTACTCTGTCACTCTTACCTTTGCTCTAACTCTTACTCATATTCTATGTGGCTCTTCTTTTATAACACATCTATAATTACTCATTAGCTAACCACAAAAGAACTGTCTATGTGCATCGATAACTAGAAATAAATACCTGTGCTGATTCCTCATAAGAAGTTGTCACTATGCAACCTCAAAGTAAAAGTTACCATCATGTCAGGAACAAATAAGATTTATCACAATGTTCTGTAAGACTGGTAAGGTTTCTGTCTGTCAGAGTATCTCTGCAGACAGGCTGATGTTTCGTAATCGGTGCTTGCTACTTCCGCTTCCGAGCCACAATAATTGTTCCTGCAAATGTGTTTGCAAATCAAGGATTTCTTAGTCGCATTTTTGAGGGTACTGGGGGTGGTGGGAAGATACTGATGGTGATGATACTTGGATGCTTTTCACAATAGTTTATCAAGTGTTTTCTTATTTCATCAAGTGTTGCTCTCGTAGAACAAACATCTTTCTGGCTTTAGCAGCAGTCTATGGCCCTGTTGGCTCAAGGAAGGAGAATAAAGTCTACATAAATCTGCAAAAGCACGTTGTGAGGTTATTTGGCCTGACAATCAAATTTATTTTTGAGTGCATTATGATGGGCCTAACGACAGAAAAATGTATGAAATGAATCTGTCCTGAAAGCTAGCATCTATCCACCCAGCCTGTACAGCAAATGCAGCAGCAGCACTAGCTTCTGTTTTACACCTGGGCTTGAGCTCCAGATGTACAGGAGTATGGCACAGCCGTAAGGCCCATGAATGTTCTGTCCTTGGTACTGATAATTAGCAAGTTTGAGTGGCAAGTAGGGACTGAGCCAGAACCTGAACTCAGCAGTTTATTTCATTAGAATTCTTACTGAAGTCTTCATAGCAGTGTTTGTTCTTTCCCATCAACAGTGCCATGATGCCAATGTGCTTTTCACTTTAGCCCTAGCACTGATCCATCTGGCTCCAGCTGCGAGTTTTGACTTGTCATAAGAATCTGTTCTTTTTTAGCCAGATTAAAAGGCGAGTGACTTTTTACTTGGGATAATGATAGGAGAAGCAGAAATGGTTTTAAACTGAAAGAGGAGAGATTTAGATTAGATATAAGGAGGAAATTCTTCTTTCAGAGGGTGGTGAGGCACTGGAACCAGTTGCTCAGAGAAAAACTGTGGATACTCCATCCCTGGAAGTGTTGAAAGCCAGGTTGGATGGGGCTTTGAGCATCCTGGGGGGCATCCCTGCCCATGGCAGGGGGTTGGCACTGAGTGATCTTTAAGGTCCCTTCCAACCTGAGCCATTCAATGATATTGAAAATGATGTTGAAAAACAACAGGAGTTTCATCTAAGGCTGTGACTGCTTTAGTTCATGAGAATTAGTGAGAAAAGGGAAAAATCCTTTTGTTTTTGTTTAGATAAATTATACTGCAGTTAACAGTGCAACCTAAGTAATCTGTGCAAAAACTAGGATGAAGTGAACATAGTAATGACAATGCCAGGTTTGAATGCCTAAAAACCCTTAACCAAAGTTAATTGAATACTGAGTTCAAAGTATTTCATCCAGGTCTGTTTTTCTGTTGTGTTATTAGAATTATCTCAAGGTATCTCTCTGACACATGCTTGAGTAGACTATAATTATTTGTTAGTATTGTTTCAAAAATCAACAAGAAAACTAGCATGTCATTCAACAGAATGTCTTTACTGAGCAGCATATAACCATTTAGATTTCTGTCCATCTAATAGCCTTACAAATGCTTCTTACCACAGCAGAATTTTTAGTGTTGTTTGTTCATTTTTCTGACTCTGACACATCTTTTTTATTTTTAAAGTGAACAATTTCATTTATGTGATATAATGCCTGTTATTTGTAGTATTTTTAAATCTTCTCTCTCAAATAATAATGATGCATATTTGGAAGTTTCCTGGTGTCTAATTTTCTAATTTGCAGATTGTCCCCTCCTTGACTAATCTTTGTGATTATTTTCATTATCTGTATATACTGTCAACAGGAAAAAAAAAAAAAAAAAGTCTATACAGAAGTACCAAAAGTGACAAGCATGTAAGGAAACAGTCATCTTTATTAGCTCCTAGGCAGCTTTCCAAGCAGAAGGTATGGTTTCATCTTGTTCCAGTTTATGCTTCTGCATTCAATAAGACCCAGTAAAGACAGAGCTGTGGATCACCTGTTTCAGACAAAGGTATCCTAATAAATAACTTTTCCAAAGCATTCAAAAGTCACTCAGAGTTCCTTATAGTCTCAAATGAATTTTATAACATGAAAACCTTAGTACATTTGTTGTATACCTCATATGCACATATGTTAGATTTGCTTCATTTTATCAACATAAAAAATTGGATTTAGAATGATCTTTTCCTTCAGTAGTTTGCATTAAGATACTTGAAAGTGTATAGAATAAGGTCCAGAAAATGCCTATTTTACTATAAATGGGAAAGATATCTGTTTTTTTTTTGGTAGGGATTCTTAATAAATTCCACAACAGTGGCAGTGCCCTTCAGTGCATGTTTGTATGCAACTGAAGCTCGGGATAGGCAAAGAAGGATTGCACTGTTAGCACAGGGTTTCACACCAGAAAAGAAATTGCTCTGAATTATTCTGCTCCTCCTTGGCATTGTCGTTCAAGACATAGAAGGTGATTTACCCACCCTTTGCTGTCCTACACTTTGCAGATTGATCCACAACTAACTCGTTACTTGTGTCTTGTAATCAAAAGGTCTAGATATACAATGATGAATGTATCAGAGCCTTTCTTTTCCTATCAGTGTCCTACATTTTCACCAACAATAATGAGCTGTCACAGTGTGAGTTCTGGAGACGAGATTAGTGCACGGAAGAATGAGTAAACCTGTGCACTAGGAGCATAATTAAATCAAGCAGAACATAATAACAAGCACGTTATAGAAGTTTGACACGAAATGGGCAAATGTGAACAGGCTGCTGAATTACACACATACACAAAACTGTGCTTTGTCGTTATTCCTTAAATACTAGCAGTCTTGGTGGTACCATGTTCATTATCGCCCAAACTTACATAGCTTGGTTTCTTGCGTGCGCTCCTAAGATTGGCTACGAAGCATCACTGTGTTCCCCATGTGGTGCTTTTTTGCTGGCATGCTGTTTGTACCACAGGAGCGGGAATTGCAGCAGCATGGTTTTGGAAATCAGCAGTGTAATTGCAAGCAGGTACTGATGTAAGGTATGTAACCTGTTTCTGTGCAGTGAGAGGAGAAGCTGGGTGATGGATGCCCCCCTACAAATACACTCAGGTTTCTCCTGCATTCCAGACAGTAGTGGAAGAGAGAAATTCGAGGTTAGCAGTGGGCCCCAGAGTGGTGATTACTTTGTAATGGAAAAAATTCAATTACGTGAAATACTAGACTCCTATCCCTGCCTTAGCTCTCAATCTATTTAGGGGTAGTCAGGAAAAAAACTGAAACTTCTCAACAGATGCCTGGCTGCCTGGGTACAGAGAGGAAAACCATAATTTGCCTGTAATCCCTAATGCAAACAGTTGTTCATTAAGAAACAAAACTAATGTAATCTTGATGATTTGCTTGGATTTCTACTCTATCATGTTGTTTTGTACAGCTGGCAGGCTAATGTAATTTTACTTAGAAACCCAAAGCAATCTGGTACTCAGACAACACCATGCAGATTTAGGTAAATTTGGGGCTCAGATTAGCATAATACTAACTAATCATGAATATCATTTGCATTAATTAGAGTATTGGGGAAAGATTGTTTTTAAATGGAAGAAAATTGAAAGAAAGATTAAGGGCAAGGGCTTACAAACCTGTTTTTGCTTTATGCAAGAATATAACAGATGATTTCTGCTATAATGCCTAATATTTTAATGTGTAAGTATTAATTAGAGTATCAGGGAAAGATTGTTTCTAATTGGAAGAAAACTGAAAGAGAGATTAAGGGCAGAGTTTATGAATCTGCTTTTGCTTGATGCCAGTATGTAGCAGATGATTTCTCCTATAATGCCAAAGAGCTTAATTTGTAAAGGATAGGGTGACTAATACACTACACAGCAGAGACACTACAAGGATTTCTTCCCAAATTAGGTTTATTTCATGCTAAAAGAAAACTAGATACTCTGTGAGTATGTCTGTGATATTGCTAACAAAATTAAACTAGTAGGGTAGAAAAAAAGAATGTTTGAAGAGATATGCTGTAGCATGAAATGTGATTAACATTCAATAGTTTAACATTTGGTACAGCTGGCTTCTTAATAATTACAGTATGACTAGGTTGTCTGAGTGCGTTCTTTAAAAAATAATAATTAAAAAAATGAATAGGTAGGCTATGCAACAAATACAGTCTAAGAAACTCTGTATTCAGGGTGATCCAGATATGCAACACCTCACTTCCCTGCATCTTTCTGGTCATTCAGGACTTTGGGAACAGATTTTATGGACATTTTAAATATCAGATTAGGAGAATGTTTGCTGTGTACCTTAGCCTATAAATGTTTTCAAGACTCCACTGTGTATCAGTTACTGCAACCTTTAGTTACAATACTGTAGTAATCATTACTATACTATACAATATCTTCAGCAGCACCAAAGACTTCATGGTTAGACAGTGCATTTTCAAAATATTGCCCTTTTATTCACAGAAATTAAAATAAAACTGATTTTACTAGGTGTAGCAACAGATCTAATTTCGAAGACTGTAAGTATATTATATACTGGGGCAGTGTCTTCTTTTTGTGTATTCCTCACATACACTGCCTGTTCGTGTAGGACTAGTAATTATGACATCTATTCATATGTAAACATAATCCAAAATTTTAATCAATCTTATCTCTGGCTAGACTCTTGAACTTCTGTTTTATTTAAGTCCTTGTCTATCATCAAGAACCTGAAAAACTTCTACCAATACACTACCGCGCCTCTCTCTTCCAGAAGAGTGTTTTCATACATACTTCTGTGTGAAGAGGGAAAACGAAACACAGGCAAAAGAAGCTGTATTGTGCAGGTAGGATGAAAATCATTCTGGTCTTTCTCAAAGAAATGTGTGAGGCTTTTCAGTGCTTTTATACTAGGAGCTAAAGACTTTGTGCTTCTCCAATGATTCTGTATAGAGGTGTTCTGTGAGATAAAAATGCAAGGCCAACAAGAGCAACCTTACAGCTTGAGGTTGCAACCTTACCTCTCATGTGTCAGGCCATGGAACAACACCACAGTAGAACAATCTTCAGGGTAATGTAATTTTTTAATGAAAAATAGTGAAAGGAGTTTATTAAGGTCTTATTTGCATTGCTGAGAATCTGCATTCAGGCTGCATTTTGAAAACGTTTTCATTTTGTTGAGGTTGCTTCTTTTCAAGCTTAAGCAGAGTGCACTACTATAGTTTAATTTCACCTTTCAGATAATGCCTGATGAGAAATCTGGCACATCAGTCTACTCAATCACTTGTGGATGCACTTTTAAGTACTGTAGATCACCCAGACATTTAGCAGCTGGAGATGCTTTTTTTCCTTCCTTCCTTCCTTCCTTCCTTCCTTCCTTCCTTCCTTCCTTCCTTCCTTCCTTCCTTCCTTCCTTCCTTCCTTCCTTCCTTCCCTCCTTCCTTCCTTCCTTCC
>CM021797.1:33090401-33102125 GCA_011076525.1 Nettapus auritus | reverse complement strand
CAAAAAAAAAAAATAGCAGAAGAAAGGATAGGCGTATTTAATAGGGTCATATAGCAGTACAGCTTGTATTTGATGACCTCCATACTCCTGCAGACAACCTAAACATACTGATTTCCAAAGTGTCACAGTGATAAAGGAAATACTCAATGAAATGTCAACAGGAAGAAGGACAGGAGACTCATTTAAGAGAAGAAATATTTGAGAGCATCTATTAAGCTTTTTGACTGAAAAGCTGAAATATAATTCTATCATCAGAGATAACAGGACAGGAATCCACAGTTTTAAGTCTTATTGTTGACACCTATAGAATATTGTCCTAAAGCATCCACAGTATGCACGTCAGCATAGTGTGAAAGGTTTTAACCAGGTCTGACTGACCACCACAATGGAGTGTTTAGGCTTTTGAAGCTTGCCTTTACTGCATAAAAGATGGAGTTGTTTTCTCTGTGAATGAAACTGCACAGAAGGCCAATCCTTAAACTGAAAAGAAAGCAATTTGTGCAGTAAAGGCAAGCTTCAAAAGCCTAAACACTCCACTGTGGTGGTCAGTCTGACCTACATTCCCATCTTTGTTTTTGACTATGATGAGTGGACAAGAGACCAACATCAGAATCTATAGTGGTTAACAATTGCAAAATGACCTCTCTACATAATGTAGCATTAGTATACAGATTTTGAAAGCATTTTTACACAGATGTTGGATTAGAAATTGTTTTTCCTATCCAAATTTCCCAAGATTCAAACGTTTTCTGTTTCACATCAATGCAAAATAAGTTTGTTTATTTTTTTTCCTTCTGTTTTGGTTTGCTTCTTAGGTTTGGAAAGGAAGAGGGAGAAAGAGCAGTGAGGTAGAGGGAAGATAGCTCACAGATGAGTGGACAGTAACTTGTATGTTGGCATCGTAGCCACAAAAACATGTGACAAAGATTAAATTCCCTGCTCTGCTATTTCACATTCCTAAAATAGTCAGTGAATTCAATATTTATTTATTTATTCATTCTCCAAACATCCAAGAGTTTTAAGAAGGATCAAACATTCACTCCAAGTTGTCTACCAATTGGAGCAGAAAATGAAATCTAGGAGATACAACTTTCATTAGAAAGGAGAAGTTATTGAAGGAGAACAAAGGCTGGAAATTAGGTTTTCTATACTCTAACCATCAAGCTGTTTCTATGGCTTTCTTTTCTCCCTTCTCATTTAATAAGCAATTATCTTATGCCTCTATTTCTTATAAAAGTTTTGTTTAAGCTGTTAATTTTCATTTAAAGTTTTGTTTTTGATTAATTGGCCTTTTTGAAAATGAATGAATGAATGAATGAATAAATAAATAAATAAATAAATAAATTTGCTGTGGGAAGAATTCCAAACCAGCTTAAATCCTTGCATGGGTGAGAAATGTGTGAAGTCTTTTGTCATTAGATTAATGGTAAGATTAAAAAATATTTATTTTGTATTTAAAAATTAAGTTGAACAGTCTTCACCTTTAAAAATATTCCAGCTGGTCTCAGCCAGATCTGAAAATGTATGCACATGCATAGCACATTTTTGAAGAAGTTGAATTCTTCCTGTCTTTTTATCTAAAAACAGTGGATACAACGTGCTATGAGACATGGTTGGACAACTGCAAGCAACATTTTTAATGCATATCAGGAAGATACAGCATCACCTGGAAGTTGTATCTTCAGTTTTGATGCAGTGATAATTTTGATATATGTGCTCTTTTTGACAATACAATCGTTTGTTGGTTTACACCAAGTTACTGTTGGAATGAAACCGGAGTTAATGTGTTCTAATAGAGTGTTTTGAATTTGGATTTATTTCACTGCACTTAAAACATTGGGATGTTCGCTCATCTTTTGAATGTCATTAGGCTCTCCAAATGTAAGGGTACTATAACAGCTGTTAGAAAAAATAATACATTTAATATGAAACAATTGAGACAAAGGAACATTTTAAGGAAGGAATGATAGTACTTTACCTCTCAGGAACACTTAGTTTTTTGTTGTTGTTGTTGTTGTTATAATACAATTGAGAATAATCCATGCATATATATCAAAGTGCCAGGTGAAGCCCATGGTGATAATCTGATGATAGCAATCAACACAGATTGTAGAATTTCACCTGATGGGTTTTCTTGGAGACAGGCCAGGCACAAAGTTGTGCCAGAGAATTGCTTTGACTCCTCCCCAGTGACACACATAGAGGGATTTATCTGGTGAAAAGAGCTTCCTATAGTGTAGACAGCTACTGCTGAGCTCTCTTTGTAACTAACAGTTACCTGGTCGGTGGGGTATAGGGAAGGATTTCTCTAAAAGACATCTAAAGAGGGCTGAATGAATAGGAGTTGTCTCACCTGCAGTTTGACTGGTTAAGGCTCTGCTCTGCTGTGCCACCACCATTCTAAGTATCGTTTCATATAATTTGTGTAGGCTATGTGCAAAGAAATTTCATAATATCACAGAATCACAGAATCACAGTCTAGGTTGGAAGAGACCTCCAAAATCACCTAGTCCAACCTCTGACCTAATGCTAACAAGTCCTCCACTAAACCATATCCCTAAGCTCTACATCTAAATGTCTTTTAAAGACCTCCAGGGATGGTGACTCCACCACTTCCCTGGGCAGCCTATTCCAGTGCCTAACAACCCTTCCAGTAAGGAAGTTCTTCCTGATATCCAACCTAAACTGCCCCTGGTGCAACTTTAGCCCATTCCCCCTTGTCCTGTCACCAGGCACGTGGGAGAACAGACCAACCGCCACCTCGCTACAGCCTCCTTTCAGGTACCTGTAGAGTGCGATAAGGTCGCCCCTGAGCCTCCTCTTCTCCAGGCTAAATAGTCCCAGCTCCCCCAGCCGCTCCTTGTAAACTTGTTCTCCAGACCCTTCACCAGCTTCGTAGCCCTTCTCTGGACTCGCTCAAGCACCTCCATGTCCTTCTTGTAGTGAGGGGCCCAAATGAACACAGTACTCGAGGTGAGGCCTCACCAGAGCCGAGTACAAGGGGACAATCACATCCCTGGACCTGCTGGCCACGCTGTTTCTTATGCAAGCCAGGATGCTGTTGGCCTTCTTGGCCACCTGAGCACACTGCTGGCTCATATTCAGCCAACTATCAACCAATATTCCCAGGTCCTTCTCTTCCAGGCAGATTTCTAACCACACATCTCCCAGCCTGTAGCTCTGTTTGGGGTTGTTGTGCCCCAGGTGCAGGACCCGGCACTTGGCCATGTTGAACTTCATACAGTTGGCCTCAGCCCATCGGTCCAGCCTATCCAGACCTTACTGCAGAGCCTTCCTACCCTTGAGCAGGTTGACACATGCACCTAACTTGGTGTCGTCTGCAGTAACTTCAGTAAAATTTCCTCAGAAATATCTGAGTCACTTTAGATTAATGTAATTTTTTTTTTTTTTTTTTTTTTTTTTTTTTTTTTTTTTTTTTTTTCTCCCTAGCTATCAATATTAATTCTTAAGTATACTTAAGAAATCAGCTAACTAAGCTGTCTGTTGAGTAGTTTATGTGGGCACTGACTTCAGAAACATTTTTATAGAACATAAATGATTTTGTCTCAAGAAATATTTTGGTAAGGGAAAAAGGTAGTCTTTGTCTAAATTACTTTTATTAAAGATTCATGAATAGCAGTATTTCTAGAGATCTATAAATCTGGATGATTATTCTTAGTCATGTCCTGTGTCCCGCTGAGGCTGTTCCTCTGCCTGTGTTTTATGTTCTTACAATGTCCCATGTTGTACGGAGTTGGGGTATGTAAGAGAAAGAGTAATTTAAAACTATATTAGTGCATTACTTCAGGAATTCTGTTTTGCATGAAACTTGAGGCCTTAGTACAATACAAAAGTTTGAACTGCCTGCAAGCCATTTGGCCCTCACCAAACAGGGAGTGAAAGCCATGCTGTAGAGAAGACAAATTTTCCGGAGTACTTAGGAATTTACCTTGCCAATTATTCAGATACTTGAACTGACATCAGGTAAGTAGCAGCATATGCTTCAAAAGTACTTCCAACTCATTCACAGGTCCTCAGGAGTAATGAAAAATAAGAGGTTTTCCTTAATACCGTGAAATTACCTTTACTATCTTAATATACATATATAAATACATTATTTTATAATCCATGGGTTTGTTTCTGTTTTTTAATGATACTTAATTTTGCACTTTCTTATTCTTTTGTCTGTGAATCCCATCTGACACAATTGTTCCCTTGGAGGTACAACCCATTGAACTAATAATAATGAAAAAGTGAAATTCTAGGAGTAGAGTTTTGCTGACCCATATACAGTAAGAGAAAATTAAGATCTAATAATCTCAAAAGGTTCTGTACTACTCAGAGGTCAGGGAAAAGCATACAAGGCCAATTTGAAGGAGAGCATTAGGGAATAAAGATTAGTAGATGGATAGCAAACAGTGAAGAACATTTACACAGAGAATATACACACAGAGCCCCAGATAAAGTAGAACAAGACCTAATGTGGGGTAAATATTCTCACATCCCTTAAGACTTCTGAGGTTTTCTCCTGTTCCATTATGGCTGACTGAAGCTGGAAGTGCTCAGACGTAGACTGATATATCTCAGCTTCTCTGAAATTTCTTAAACAAAATAAAAATTAAGTTCATATTAAATACAAAATCTTGCAGGCATCTCACTAGGCAAATTTCCAAAGGGGACTGTATTTCTGAAGATAATGTTCATGAAACTAGTCCCTCTGGAAAACAGGAGAATAGCATGTGAGATATGATTTCTATGACATTAGATAGACTGACCAGCCCAGTGTAAGTATTTTGAGCTTTGCCTTCCTTCAGCAAGTGATGAACAATTTCCAGTCCAAACTTGTTGCCTTTCAATACAAGAGATGGCAAATAATTAATAAACAAATTTGGACAGAATATAAGAGGCAGAAGAAACACCGTGCCATGTGGTAATGACTAGATTCAATTACTAGATTTGTTGATGGCATTGCCTGCTTAGGCAAGACTCTTTAAACACCCAAAATGTTTGAGAAAAACTGCATAGTTGTATAGGTACTTTAAGTTAATTAAATACTTTCAGATCTTTCTTGGAGGAGACACATTTGTATGCTTTTCAAAGGCATTGCAACACCAGCCTATGCTAGCAGGGAAAAATCAGAATTCACCTTATCATCCCATAAACGTTCTTCCTGAAAGTTATCTGTGTTTTTATATAGAGTCATAGAATATCCATAGAATATCCATAGAATATGTTGGAAGGGACCCACAAAGATCATTGAGTACAACTCCTGGGTCCCCAAAGGACCACCCAAAAAATCAGACTGTGTGTCTGAGAACATTGTCTAAACACTTGAACTATAGCAGACTTGGTGTTGTGACCTGAGGAGCGTGTTCACTTTTTCTGATATCCAGCCTGAATCGCCCCTGTTGCAGCTCCATGCTGTTCCCTCAGATCCTGTCACTGATCTCCAGAGAGCAGAGCTCAGTGCCTGCCCCTCTGCTCCCCTCATGAGGAAGCTGCAGGCCACCATGGGGCCTCCTCTCAGCCTGCTTTGATCTGGGCTGAACAATCCAAGTGACTTCAGCTGCTCCTCATATGTCTTCCCCTCTAGACCCATTACCATTTTTGTTGCTCTCCTTCGGACACTCTATATGCTTTATGTCTCTCTTACACTGTGGTGCCCAAACTGCACACACTACTCAAGGTGAGGCCTCATCAGCACAGAGTAGAGCGGGACGATCACTTCCCTCGAATGGCTGGCAGTGCTGTTCCTGATGCATCCCAGGATACAGTGTGATACAGTGGGATACAGGTGGTCTCCTGGCCACCAAGGCACACTTCTGGCTCATGTTCAGCTTGCTGTCAATCAAAACCCCCAGGTGCTTTCTTCAGGGCTGCTCTCCAGCATCTCATCCCTGAGTCTGTATGTATAACCAAGGTTGCCCCTTCCCAGGTGCAGAATCCAACACTTGCTCTTGTTGAAGTTCAAGAGTCAAAGCTCTCTATTTTGTTGATCTCTCTGCAAGGCCTCACCACCCATGACAGAGTCAACAGCTCCACTCAATTTTGTATCATCCATGAATTTGCTCAAAAAACGTTCAGGTCCTTCATTCAAATTGTTTATGAAAACACTGAAGAGGACTGGTCCTAAAACGGAGCCCTGAAGAACCCCACTAGCGACAGGTCGCCAGACTGATGTAACCCCATTTACAAGAATACCCTGGGCCTGACCTGTCAGCCAATTGTTTACCCCTATTGTTATGCTTTTATCTAACTGTGTTCTGGTTATTTTGTCCAGAAAGATACTGTGAGAGACAGTATCGAAAACTTTACTAAACCCAGAAAGATTAGATAGACTGGCTTCCTTTGGTAAACTAGCTGGGTGATCTTGTATAAGGAAATCAAGTTTGTTAGATGTGTGTAAATAGTTAATAGCATATAAAAAGGATTGTTTAAATGCCAAAAGAATAATTAAAATGTGATTTTCATTTGATTTGCTCTGTTTCCTGCTGTTACTGGCCTGAAATTTTCTGCCTTTTGGCCGGCTCATATAACATCCCCCACCTTCTGACAGCAGTAGTCTGTGCCTTACCCAGAGCAGAAACTGTCTTCAAGTGTTTTTTTGGAAAAAAAAAAAAAAAAAAAAAAAAAGATGGAATTGTGGCTTGTGTGCCCTGTTACTACTTGAGTTTACCTCCTAGTTCTGTAGTGACCAATGTTAACATGAGCTGTTTCATATATTGATTATACAGTTGTTTTTAAAACACAACATAAAATTCTTTGGTTTAGCTTCATTAGTGCTTAATTAAAACTGGGTCCAGGAAAAACAAAATTCCTAGTTCAACAAGTTAATAGCTGTGATAACCATGTTTTATCCCTGCTCTAAAAACTTGGTAATGTAGCCTATTTGCTTATTTGTTCTTCGAATAAGATTAGAAGGTCTTCTTTTTTTGAGAGCTTACAAAGGATCCTGGTGGGGATGAGCAGTTGAACATATACACTCTCCCATGCTATTCCAGGATTATAGTAGTTATCTGAGAAACACTTTCAAAATGGCAACTTTTCATGCCTTTTTAAAAAAATGTTTTAAATGAAAACTGGTACTCTGGAATTCTGTGCACCAAAAGTCACTGTCAGCCCTGTTGGTATTATCTTTGGTTATTCTTAGTGCTCACTCACAGACAGAGCTGTTCATAATCATCTCATGATTGGTGTTAAGGAGGATTTCCTTTTTTTTTTTTTTTTTTTTCCTCCCATCTCTCTCCTAACCCTCTAAGTCTCTAAGTCTGCACAGATGAAGGTGAACTGGCTTCTGCTCTCTCTCCGTCCCCAAAGTGTGAATTATCCAGCCACAGGAGACTATGTCAGTTGCAAGAAGAGATTAAAGGGACTAGGACTGCTTAGTTTGAAAGGCAGAGGAATGAGAGGATGTATTACAGAAATATAAATGCTACACTTCATAAAGAAGGCAATTGACTTATACTCATTGTACAGAACTAAAGTGATATTTAAGTGAAACACACATGAGGTACACAAAAGATAGTGTTTTAGATGCTATGTGAGTAATCCACAAAACTCACCATTAAAAGGTATTTTTTGACAAATAGTCACATCTTATTGAGTTTTCTGGGTTTAATAGTGAAAAAGGCAGTACGATTAAGAATCAGCAGCAATACTTCTGTTAGAAGTCTCCTTATTTTATTAGCACACAGTTAAAATATGTTATAGTTCTGTGACACTGTGTTTATAAGAAGAAAGAGGGTCATTTTACAAATGTATACTATGTTCATCCCCTGATTTGTCTGATCTGCTTTTCTGATTCTCATTTTCTGAATTTTGCTTTGTAGTTAATGAGTGGTTTATGTCTCAGTCTTTTTGCTAAGATTTTTGTTTGCTAAGACAACAAAAAACGTTTTTATAAATGCATCAATACAAAAAGGAGGACTAAGGAGAATCTCCATCCTTTACTGGATGCGGGGGGAAACTTAGTTACCAGAGATGAGGATAAAGCCGAGGTGCTTAACGCCTTCTTTGCCTCAGTCTTTAGCAGCAAAACCAGTTGCTCTCTGGATGTCCAGTACCCTGAGCTGGTGGAAGGGGATGGGGAGCAGAATGTGGCCCCCACAATCCATGAGGAGATGGTTGGCGACCTGCTACAGCACTTGGATGTACGCAAGTCGATGGGGCCAGATGGGATCCACCTGAGGGTACTGTGAGAACTGGCAGAAGAGCTGGCCAAGTTGCTTTCCATCATTTATCGGCAGTCCTGGCTATCGGGGGAGGTCCCACTTGACTGGCGGATAGCAAACGTGATGCTCATCTACAAGAAGGGCCGGAGGGTAGACCCGGGAAACTACAGGCCTGTTAGTTTAACATCAGTGCCAGGGAAGATGATGGAGCAGATTATCTTGGGCGTCATCATGCGGCAGTTACAGGGCAAGCAGGCGATCAGGCCTAGTCAGCATGGGTTCATGAAGGGTAGGTCCTGCTTGACGAGCCTGATCTCCTTCTATGACAAGGTGACACTCTTAGTGGATGAGGGAAAGGCTGTGGATGTGGTCTACCTTGACTTCAGTAAGGCATTTGACACCATTCCCCACAGCATTCTCCTCAGGAAACTGGCTGCCCATGGCTTGGACTGGCGCACGCTTCGTTGAGTTAAGAGCTGGCTGGATGGCCGGGCCCAGAGAGTCTTAGTGAATGGAGTCAAATCCAGTTGGAGGCCGGTCACTAGTGGAGTCCCCCAGGGCTCAGTACTGGGGCCAGTCCTCTTTAACACCTTCATTGATGATCTGGATGAGGGGATCGAGTGCACCCTCAGTAAGTTTGCAGACGACACCAAGTTAGGTGCGTGTGTCGACCTGCTCGAGGGTAGGAAGGCTCTGCAGGAGGATCTGGATAAGCTGGACCGATGGGCTGAGGCCAACTGTATGAAGTTCAACAAGGCCAAATGCCGGGTCCTGCACCTAGGGCACAACAACCCCAAACAGAGCTACAGGCTGGGAGATGTGTGATTAGAAAGCTGCCTGTCAGAGAAGGACCTGGGAGGTTTGGTTGATAGTCGGCTGAATATGAGCCAGCAGTGTGCTCAGGCGGCCAAGAAGGCCAACAGCATCCTGGCTTGCATAAGAAACAGCGTGGCCAGCAGGTCCAGGGATGTGATTGTCCCTCTGTACTCGGCTCTGGTGAGGCCTCACCTCGAGTACTGTGTTCATTTGGGCCCCTCACTACAAGAAGGACATGGAGGTGCTTGAGCGAGTCCAGAGAAGGGCTACGAAGCTGGTGAAGGGTCTGGAGAACAAGTTTACAAGGAGCGGCTGGGGGAGCTGGGACTATTTAGCCTGGAGAAGAGGAGGCTCAGGGGCGACCTTATCGCACTCTACAGGTACCTGAAAGGAGGCTGTAGCGAGGTGGCGGTTGGTCTGTTCTCCCACGTGCCTGGTGACAGGACAAGGGGGAATGGGCTAAAGTTGCATCAGGGGAGGTTTAGATTGGATATTAGGAAAAACTTCTTTACAGAAAGGGTTGTTAGGCACTGGAATGGGCTGCCCAGGGAAGTGGTGGAGTCACCATCCCTGGAGGTCTTTAAAAGACATTTAGATGTAGAGCTTAGGGTTATGGTTTAGGGGATGATTTGTTAGTGTTAGGTCAGAGGCTGGACTCAGTGATCTTGTAGGTCTCTTCCAACCTAGACATTCTGTGATTCTGTGTGATTCTGTGATTCTGTAATTATTCTGCTATCTAGGTTTACACTATCTTTCTCTCTATTCTGAGCAATTAATGAAGGAGAGAGAATTTTCTCTGAAAACCAACTAAAAAAAAAAAAAAAGACATCTGACAAAAAAAATAAAGCAAAACTTGTGTAAAGGTATTACATTAAAATCTAGTATAAACTGAGGAATTTAGGTTGCAGCTAATCAAACCTAAACCACATCTTAAGTCAAAGCTGCTGAAATGCTGAATTTTAGTGATATAATTCAGAAGTAAATCTGATGATATCAGTATATTGCTGCCAATGTCTTATACAGAACTAAACCTAGTTCCTAACTGTACATGAAACATACTGCACTGATGCATATGCTAGAGATCCAATTTCAAGATACTGTGCCCTAGGGAAAAACGGTCTAGTAGCTCTGTGGAAGCAGCATGGGATTTTGAAGCCCAAAGCACCATTTTTGTTGCAAGCCTCCTTTACTACAGAATGTTTTAGCATGTCTGTGTTTTTTGTTGTTGTTGTTGTTTTTTGTTTTGTTTTGTTTTTTGTTTGTTTGTTTGTTTGTTTGTTTTCCAAATATGGAATTTGGATTAACTGTTTCTATAGCAGGACAGGTAAATTGTGTGGCTAGCTACAAACAGAGATGGAAAAAGCTGAAGAAGTAGAACATTGGAAGTATGAAAAGCAGGGTGCGGATGGCGTTGTGTTCACCTGTTATGAGTGAAGAACACTTCTAATTTATGTTTGTATTTGTGAGCCTGCACCACGTTTATAATTGAAGTTACTTTTTGACCTTTCTGCCATTCTAAAACATTTACAGGAGACCACCTCTTTAATAAGCAGGGCACAGGAGGCCAGATGCATTGGCAGTAGCAACCTGTTTTTTCTTACCATTTTGTGGAGAATGGGTATTTATTCTTTGTTTCTTTACTGTGTTTATAGATTATGTGACTTCAGCTGGAAAGGCAAACTGGTTGTACCTGATGATCGTAAGGGTCTTTTCCTATGAAAACAATTCCATGATTCTATAAATAGTTCTGTGATTCTTGCCAACAAGGTTTGATACAGCAATAAAGACAGAATGCTTTGGTTCCAAGTTCCACAGGTATACAACAGGTATATGTAAGGTGCTATGCCTGAATACTGCCTTGGGGCTGACAGCAGAATTAGGCTGGGCTGTGAAACCCCACTGGCTGCTCAGCATATTCAACATCAACAGTGACATATTCTAGTGTTTCAGCAACAGGACTGGTCGTGCTTTTTATCAGAGTGCTTCTGCATTTCATTTGCATCATCCTTATTTATCCAGAACTGTCCTAGCTGAGCAATTGCTCCCTCTGATAATCCTCTATGGAAACAGTTCATAAAACAGAGTTTTGGGTTGCACCGTGAACTTAAGGAGTCCTGCTTATTTTGAGTATGGAAGAAGGGCATTTTGTCCTAAATCATGTTTCTTTCTATTTCTCCTTTATATGTGCACTCTGCAAATTCCTGTATAATACAGATAATTAATAAGAGCCTTATACAGATAATTAATAAGAGCCAGATAATTAATAAGAGCCTTATTATTCTAACGTCTAACTGTAGGTGAAAAAGGGAAGCATTCCCCTCTTAATGAAGAAACTTGGTATTCACAAAGAAATTCCAGTTTTATAACTTCTGCCCTTTTCTAAAGACCCAAAATTATAAAGGAATTCCTTTACTAAATGCAAACAAAGAATTGAATAGCTAAGAATGGCTACTATAGCCATTACTACTACCCTTTAGAGAAAAGGCTTCTATTGATATAGGTAGCAAAATGAAAGCTGAAAGCAACAAAGACAGTATTGTCACAGTCATATCAAGTCTCCTCAGTTCAGCTATCTAATGGTTTATTCCAGGGCCCTTCTGAATTTATCACAGAAATTATCTTATTTTTTTGAAGTAATGTGTTTTATAATCATGCTGGACAGGATGTAATTATCCTTTCTTTCTCTTTCTTTCTTTCTTTCTTTCTTTCTTTCTTTCTTTCTTTCTTTCTTTCTCTC
>CM021797.1:33059717-33070401 GCA_011076525.1 Nettapus auritus | reverse complement strand
CTTTCCTTTCCTTTCCTTTCCTTTCCTTTCCTTTCCTTTCCTTTCCTTTCCTTTCTTTCCGTTCCCTTCCTTTCCTTTCCGTTCCCTTCCGTTCCCTTCCGTTCCGTTCTTTCCTGTTCTTTATAGTTGGTATCAAATTATGGTCCATAATTTTAAATGGAAGTAGCTAGGTTCATCATTACATTAGTGTTTCAGAATAAATTGAAAAGATGGTTCTTGGCTTTAGAAGTAACAACTATAAAATAACAACTAATTTCTATGTATTTTCACATAGGGTTCACACTGAGGATGAGATAATTTTTTAAGACTCCTGGTATTTCTGTCAGTGAATTGCCAACTAATAACAGAATATTTTAAAATCAAACTGTGCCCAGGTGTTGCCCTTGTCCTTACATGTTTTCACTGTTGCCTAACATATCATTTATTTTATATTTCTATGTAAGATCTAGCAAGTAGGTCTTGGTGGAAAGCTGGTGAAAGAGGTGGCACATTTTTATCTGTACTTTTAGCTTGTCGATGTTGGCTTGGTACCACCGTTTGCCATTGCTTTCTTTATAGCTGAAAGCTGATGCCTGGTGTGACTGCTGCTCAGTGCAAATGAACAAAGGATTGTCTGGTGTTACATATAAATGCTTCCTTTAGTGAAACTATGCCTTTCTGTCACATGCCTTTCTACACCAGAGAGGTTTCATATGAAGTTCTGGATATTTAAGAACTTGTGCTGTTACCGTCTGGTAGATTTCTTCACCACAGCTGCTATGCATTCCCTCAAGTCTGTTCTTTCCTTCCTCCTTATTTTAGCATTAATCTCTCCCATAACCCCTAAAATAATTAGTACACAAAAAAATTAGTTTGTGTAGAAATCCAACTTGCTTTTCAAAAAGAGAATCAGAAACACAGATTTCTTCTGCATTCTTACAAATCCTTTTCTTCATTTGTATATCACACATTTTGTAGCTTCCATGCATGAATTCAGTAACAGAATACAGTTGAATCAGAATTCATATAACCATGTGGCTTACGTTGCTTTCATTCACTGAAAAAAAAAAAAAAATGTTTCTGGTCCTTGGAAGAAAACCTTCCACAAGTGACTGATGTATTTTGTCACCTGGGAATTAACCACTCCCAACATCAGCTATTTTCCATAGTTCATTTTAAAATTCTAGGCATGCTAGGCACAGTATATATCCCCACCATGATGACACATGCATAAGTGTTATCATGTTATCATCCAGTCTATATTGTCAGTTATTTTATTCTCTAAATATTTCTAGAGTCTGTATACTGCCTCAACAAATGCACTGAATTTTCAGTGGTGAAGCTTGTCATCTAATGACTCGCAGTAAAAAAAAATAAAAAGGTGCTGTGCCAAACCTTGTGGCCCCCTGAACCTGGAGTATACATACACAAGACAGAGAGCAAAACAAAAACTGAGCTCTTTGTGATTAAGCTGCTCAAAATTCTCCAAGTTCTTTGTGGATGATTGATTCATGAAATAAAACTCCCCTTCTCTCACTGTGGGCTGCATCCATTGCCTCTGTCCTGATTAAGGAGCCAGCTCTGCCTTACTCACATGCCAAAGTCCACATTTCTCTCTGGGATGTTTGTCTTCATGCTACTTGTCCTGAATACAAACTGAGAACAGGACCTGGCTTTGTGGTCTGACGCCTAAGGCATATTCTGTGACCTCCCTGAGACTAAGCTGATAGTTCATGACCCACCTTGAAAACGTACTTTGGAAACAGTGACAAGTAAACCAAACCAAACCCCAACTATCAGGCCAAAACAAAAGGAAAACTGTGTGTGCATGAGGACAAGCACAGCAAGGAGATGTTTTCAGGTGGATTTTACTATCTCTGTGGTGCTACAATGCAGACTATTCATAGTCACTTTCCCAGTGGCTGCATTTACCTAATGACATGAACATTTCTGCTGTGCAATATTTTTTAGTAGCTTTTAGTAAGCTTTGCATAGCTTTTGGGAATTAATAAAATTATAAAACTTTATTTTTTTTCTTTTCTTTCCGCTTCCCAACCAGTTAGTGACATGGTTTCCAACATCATAAATGGAGTTCTACAGCTATTATCATAACAGCATACTTTTATGTAATGTTTAGCAAAAATAAAGCAAATTTTAAGCAATTCTGTCCATGTCAACAAGCTTTTACAATAGTTCTCTCTAACAAGAAAGACAGGAGGTCTCTTTATCTTGCCAAGTTGCAAAGTCTTCTGGAAAAAAAAAATATATACATATATATATATAAAATAATGCATGATATAGATAGCAAATTCATATTGTTCTTGTTCACTGCCTGATGGAAGGAAGGAAAACCATGTCCAGCCCTTCACAGGATCAGAGTGGCTGACGTTCTTTCTGGAACTGCACTGCATCTCTTTACCTCTGTAATTATACCTACCAGGTGTTTATGGTGGTGGTACCAGGGAGGTGGTTCTTCTGCCTTTTGAACCATACATTACAGTCTTACTAAGTCTAGAGTAGGAAAGCATGTATGCTATTGATAGTGATTACTTCAGAGAGATTGTAATTGTCCGCTGAAACCCTCAGTAAAGTGTGCATTATAAAGGCAATGCAACCTTATTATCTAACCATATCTTCCTTAAAATTTTAAGAAGGAGTTTTTTATAATACTACAACAAAACATGGTGTTTTATCTCAGCTACACAATGGAATTTAAATGAAACTTCTTCACAGCAATAAACTTACATGTTCAAAAGATTTAAAAACTGATATTGATTGAATCTACCATCTCCACAATTGCCTACCTAAATGCAAAAAACATACCTTCAGATACACTTTGTATTGAGGATTTATTTTTTTTTAATTATTCTCTTTTTGCTCAAGAAACTATGTATTTGGAAGGATGTCCATGTCATTTTCATGTCGTTTTTTCCTACCAGTACTGCAGAAGATGACTGGCATATTTTTCTTTGTAGTATTTTTAGACTAGAGAGAATGGAACAGCTTCAGAACAAAACCTCTGCTCTTAACCTTATGTTTGGTATACATTATTATTTATTACCATAAATTTTGTCACAAACAACCTCTTAAAATAAGTATTTTATCAGAGATTAAAACTTAAATAATCTAGGGCAATGAAAAGTCTGGAGGTCTTAATAAATGTTAAAGGACTTGACATTATTGTTGATAACTTAAAATTTTAGTCACTTGGTTAGAGCTGTTGCATTGCCTACTTTGTTTCTTTCAGTTTAAAAGGGGGATTTTACGGATGAGCATAGAGCCATAAAGTATGGATGGGGGAGATTTAATCAGTGCACACGGGAATGTACTATATCACCAGATTGCAATTATTAGACCATTTCCACTTTCTTAGGAAGATCTTACTCTCAATTATTTGCTAGCAAATAAATGAGTAAACTAATAATAATGCTGGAGTCTTAGTCTTGCTTCCGTAATAGATGGCTCAGAAGAGATCCTTTGTAATTCAGCCTCAATACCATATGTCTCTGTTGACATTAAAGTGCTTAGTTCCAAATGAGTTGGCTTCATTCAAGCATCTTAATTCAAGAGTGGATGATTAGATCTTAAGCTAAAAACCTATTAGGATGTAAGCACTTATGTTGCTGAAAGGTATTAAAGGAACAGCATAGTGTGGTTGCAGATAAATCCTCTGTTTCTAGTACTGATTGGTTAAACCTTGTTTGATCTTCAAACATTAAAAATGAGCTTAAATGTTCAAAGTTGAACATGGAATAAGTAAACCTCCAGGATACGTTATGTGAAAACAGATTTTGATGGCTTTTTAGGACCTGGGAAGCTCAGAGATTATAACTTGATGCTCTGTGAACAGACATAATGCTTTAAAGCTCAGGAAGATATTATCTTTTAGAACTAAAAAGTATATTTTTAACTTCCAGTTGGTAAAACATGGCAAGAACTGCAAGAAACTCCTAAGAACTTTTCAGTCTTTCGTGGACATGGTAACTAGCATTTTTGAAAATCTTACAAGCTGTGTACTTGATTTTATTTTTCATCTGCAGAACAGGGCAAATTATGTATTTAGCAAAACACTCCAATCCTTGTGCTAAGTAAAGACAATTATTGTCTGATTCCTTGTTGAATAAAACTCAAATACTGAAAGCAAAAAAAATGCTATTTTGAAGGAATGATTTATGGTACAATTTAAATCAGTATTTGACCCAGGCCACTGTAAATTTATTTTTGAAATGATGTATTTTGCCTCCAGTGCTATGACAGAAATATAAGATGAAATAAATATATAAGCAACCTTGAAATATCACTTAAATACTAGTTTATAAAATAAGTAATAAAAATAATAACTGAATTTTAGAAGAAGTCTTGTGATTTGTGAGGTCTAATTTGGTGACTGCAGAGAATGTTTGGCTTTGGCTGTGTTGCCTAAATGGGTTGCAGGATAAGACTGTAAAGAAGCAATTCGTCCAAGATGGTCTACTTGAGTGCTCAGCTTTTGCTAGTGGTCACATTCACTTCTGTAAATCAATATATGCTTAAAAAACTGACAATCACTTAGCATGTGTTATTGCCATCTAAAATATAGGTAACTCTTTCATGATGAATTACCTTTACATGCATATAGGAAACTTATAGGGAGTATATCTTTGGGTGAATTGTAAAAACAGGACAAGACAAAACAAAACAATCACAACTGATTAAAACTGTGGTGATTTGCTTTGGGTTTGTCTGGATGATGATCATTTTTCGATGGTTCTTTGAGGAACAGCAGTTTACATGATGCTGACTTCTGCTTTTTTTTTTTTTTTTTTTTTTTTTTTTTTTTTTTTTTTTTTTTTTTCCCTGCAAATTAGGGTTATATAACCCTGGAGACAATGGCAAGCTCACTGTTGTTATTATTCACTCTGCTCTAATGGAGTAGGGGAAATAGGAGGTACATTTGCAGGCTGTGCTGAAAACAGAGTAGTTTTAGGACATGCCTGCATGTGAAAAAGGCATCAATATTAAAAAAAAAAAAAAAAAAAAAAAAAAAAAAAAAAAAAAAAAGACATCAACTCATTTGTAGAGGTGCAGCTTTGCTTCTAAATGAATGTGCTTTCTTCTTCCCTTCTCTGAACTTCTCATTTATTAAGCACAAGTCAGTAAGGGATTGCTGCTTTAGTTAAATCAGCAGAACTTTCATATTTAAAGCAAAAAGTCAAACAGGTCCATGCAGCTACAAGGTTTAAGAAGCTATTCTCTAGTCTTTTAACCCCATTTCTGCTGGGAAGCTGAGTTACTGCAGGTGAGGGTAACCAGAAATAGTTGTCTCTGTTCTCGTCTGTGGCAGTGCTGTGACCTGTCAGCCTGTGGTTATGGAGGCACAATCCTGGACCTGTGCACTGCTGGAAACCCTGCTCAGGACCCAGTCTGGAAGCCAAACACGGCTTTCTCAAGTTAGCCGCAGTATGTGAAGCAGAGTAGAGGCTGGCCTCAGGTTGCTTGTGTTGGCTGTAGGAAGAGACAAAATGCCTGGTCTACCATTCCAGAGTCAGTCTGCTATGCCTTGGGACTAATTTGAACTGGCTGAATGATTTTATAGCCTATTGGTGCTTTGCAGCCTATGGCAATGTTGTTTGTCTTTGACACGTAGATAGAGTTTTAGCCAGGTTGATCATAATCACACCAGGAAAGGTTTCACCCATATACACTAGGATTTTATATCTTCATTGATCAGGGTTTTAATGAGAAAAACTCTTGTCATCTTGTTGGTAGTCCCCTTTTGTTCGTGTATTTAGTAGGACCCAGTACTGTCCTAGGCTAACATTGTTCTCCACATTTGTGTCATGACAAACCACTACATAAACCCTCCATCCTTAAGTCCCATTTGGATACATATGCAGGAGTAAAATAACTATATCAAAACCTGTTGCAATGATGACGTGAGGTACGCTGATATAATACAATATAATACTTGAACTTCCTTAGAGACCTCCTCATTTTGAGTAATCCTCTAAACATGTGCTGGTTTACAAGATGAAATAAGTACATGAAACAGGCTAATGGGGTAAGAGAGAGTAATGGGGAGAGGGAAGAGTAAAGAGTGAGTAGTAATGCATGAATTCACATTCCCAGAGATCTGGAAAAAGGAGAGGCAACACACAACTATTCTGAACTCCTTGACAGGAACAGGAGTTGATCTTCATCAACAAAAGCAAATTAGTTTGTTTCAAAACTTCAGAATATGTGTATTTTCGGTTGTTGTAAGGTGAATGTCCCATGGCAATGTGCAGGAATGATAAAACAATTAATCTAAAGAATGGATATTATCTAACTGAAGGGGAGAATCTGAAGTGTGGGAACAGTCTCTCCCTGCTCTCACCAAAAGAAACAGCCCACTACATTTGAATTTCTTAAATGAGAATTCTGGTTGACTTTGGCATTTATTTCTAACAACCTGTTTACTTACCTGAATCTCTACTTGATGAGGTCTTCCCTCCTCAGCTAGCCTCCAGTTTTGGTGCTTCCTCTCTTGGCTGTAACATCATCATCTGCATGCTCACAGTGGTTTGCGGCAGAAGCAGAAACCTCCATTTTCTGATGGTGTGACCTACAGGCTGACCTGGTGCTGTCCCACTGCTGCATCACCTTGCAGGTAGCACTGCTCACACATTACCACTACTACTTTTAGTCCAGGGCAGCTAGATTGGGAAGCTCTACCAGATGAGATCCAAGTGACTCTGTAAATTTTGGTTGGACATACACCGTACCTGCCCCCTTCCCTCACTCTGACAGATTTCAGGATAGTTTGTTTCCGTGCTGTCATGTTAACCACTGTATCCTACCCCCTTACAAAAGGCACATACAGATTTCCTCATGGTGAAAACATACAAAGCAGTTCTGCCTGTAATAACTAAAAGATTTATGAGATGGCCATGCACTCAGTCTTAGGGGTGCCATGTGCTGATACTCAGCACATCATGATGGGGGACCAGGAGGGTGATAAGAGCTATAATGATCAGTATAATTTATGAAGCTTGTCCCTGGAACAGCTCTTGGGATTTGAGAGCTGAAGGCATGACCTCCCAGGCTTACACAAGGGTATGAACTGTGTCAGTTCTGCTGTAACAGGAGTACATCAAGGCTAATGTTTTATCTCCTTAGTGCTTTTTTTGGTGCTTTCCGAAAGCACTTACCATAAACAGGCTGATCAAATACTGGCTTTGCCACAAGGGTGTAGCTGAAAACTGCTACTGAGGCATGGTTGGTCTAACAACAGCTAAAGTGTTAAAAAGTTATCAGACTCTAGGTGAGTTTTAGTTCAACTGCCTGGCCTATTATTAGCTCCTTGCAATTCTCCTCTGATGTTCACGTGTCACTATGCCGAGTGTGGCATGTTTTTTCCCTTTGAAAAAGGGTGTTTTTGCACACTTGCCTACCATACACCAGTAAGTACACAGGAAATGTTGCCATATAAAACCTGAGGCCAGCAACAACAAAATGTTAAAAGGCTGCACAGTGGCAAGAACTGGCAAATCCTGAAAATATATTTTCATTTTTTTGTTGTTGTTGTTCATTAGAAGAGGGAACATGGTACTGAAAGAACTAGAAAACTTTGTAACAGCCATCTTCCCAAGCATGTGATGTTCAACTGTTTGGACACCCACAAGAGTCTCCTAGCTTTAGTAAAGCTGGTAATATTGTTGAAAGTACTGTTGTGTTATGGTTCAAAAAAACAAAACAAAATAAAACAAAACAAATTACAAGGAATATTATGTGTAAAAAATCCTTCCCTTAGATACAGTTCAGCTAATTCACCAACAGCAGAACATTAAATGGGAAGTCACACTTACGTGCTGTTTATAGTTAAAAAGAACATGTGTTTGACAGTAACAGAACACCCTGAGACCTTTCCCATTCCTGGTCTATTTTTTGGAGGCACAGGGAACTCTTTCTCTCCTCCCAGGACATTAGCTCTGAACCTTGAGGACAGCTTACAAATTCAGGAGCTAAATAAGGGAGAGATCAGTACTTGCTCAAAGTTGCTCAGGCAAGCAACAAAGCTTATTTTGATTATCCAATACAATTTCTAACTTTTATTTGAATAGCATGCAAAATTGTTTTAAGAGCAAGAATCATTTCAGAAAAAAAAAAGAAAAAAGAAAAAAGAAAAAAGGAAAAAAAAAAGGAAAAACAAAAGAAAAACAAAATAAAAACAAAATAAACAAACAAACATAAACACAAACATAAACATATTCAGTTGTAGGAATATAATCCTCCTGGATGCTCAGTGGGATGGAGGATTTTGCAAGAGGACATAAATTACAAAATTAAGAAACAACAGATGACATGTTCACTTGTACCTCAAACTGGCAGTAAAAAATGCCAGTGCAGATTTGGGCTGCATACCACAAGCATCAGATAACAGAGTGGGAAATTACAGTTATTATAAGAACTTTGAAAAAATTCTATTTGGGAGTAAAGATAAATCTACTTTGTTTGAATGTTAATCTGAGTGCTCCACTAGCTGAAGCTTCTCCAAGGTAGGGTGAATGCCAACAAAATATAATTTTCTCTTCATTGTCATAGAGGTTGTGTTTTAAGACCTATTACACAGCTGTGTTGGTGTGTAAGTCATGTTGATGGTGTGGATTTTTGCTTTTTTGAGGATCTTAGCTCTGTCATTTGCTCTCTTTGCGTTATAATGTCTTCATTAAAATCAATATAGTTGAAGACACAGACATTCCACCTTTGAGGTTTTGCTGTTTCTGTAAAGAGACAATAATTTGCAGTGTAGGTATGGCAGAAGAACACCTGGAGTTTTACATTCATTGTAGGCCTTTGGTAAGCAGAAAAGAACTTGAAAGCTGGAGGAAGGCAAAAGAACAACAACAACAAAAAAAAGAAGAAGAAAACTTTACATTAGTGAGTGATTTGTGCAAGAGAAGTTATGTGATATTGGCCAGGTGAAAATACTAGATATTTGCATAGTAATTTGTGACCAATTATAAGTGCAAAAGAAAAACAGTGTAGTTTAGCTGCATTCAAAGTCGAAGAAAAATAGTAGTCCTGAGGTAACATTTCTGGAGAAGGAAAATTTGAGATCACATGAAAAAATAAAAGTAGTTGTGATATTAGTAGAACAAGAGGAAAAACTATTTGCTTTTGAAAGAGTTGTCTAATGAATTGCTAAGGAGCCTTTTCAGCCTGGGCTTTAATTATAATGGGTGTTAATTGTATTTTCAGCCTGTACGTGGATTAACTTGACATTCAGAATCGTTTATGACTTTATGATATGAGGGAACTGGGGTTGTTTAGCCTGGAGAAGAGGAGGCTCAGGGGAGACCTTATTGCTCTCTACAACTGCTAGGAAAAAAAAAAAAAAAAAGTGGTGTGGAAATGTGTGGGGAGCTGGGGGTCAGCCTCTTCTCATAGATAACTAGTGAAAGGACTGGAAGGAATGGCCTCAAGTTGTGCCAGGGGAGGTTTACATTAGAAATGAGGAGACATTTATTCTCAGAAAGAGCAGTCATGTATTGGAACGGGTTGCCCAGGGAGGTGGTGGAGTCACAGTACCTGAGGGTGTTCAAGGAAAAGTTGGATGTGGTGCTAAGGGACATGGTTTAGTGGGTGACATTCGTTGTAGGGTGATGATTGGACCAGATGATCTTGGAGGTCTCTTCCAACCTTAATTATGCTGTGATTCAGTGCAGAATCTGTCTGAGAAAGCTACCGTAGCCAAATGGCAAACACATACCGAGTGGAGACAACCATGACTTCTCTATAATCCAGTTATAGTGAAAACCTAGTCTGCCTCAGGCTACTCTGTCCCTGTGCCAAAGGCTTGGTGAAATGACAGCCTGCTAAGCAGAAAGAGGAGCAGGTTCACCCTTTCCTGGAGCTATGCACTAGGTTCCCTCATCTGCCCTGTACATCCTCTGACAGCTTTCATGCTCACTCTTCCTCGGGAGGTGAACTCTGGGCTTTGGTGAGGGCTGCTCCTGCCATGCACCAGGTGGGAGCCTTGCTGGATGCCTCGGTCATGTAACTTGTGGCTCTGCAAGGCTTGTGCAGGGGAGCAGGAGGGGAGCGTTCACTGCAGGTTGGAGCAGGGGAGCTCACCCCTCCTTTGATATACATCACACCAGTCCCTTAGGCTGTGCAAATGAGGGCACCAGTCCAAAGCTGTAGAGAAGGCCTGCAGATGCTGGCCTGAATGATTTGCAGTACTTAAATGTAACTTCATTTCCCTTCATTTTCCTGTTTATTAAAAATACAGTCAGAGAAGATTGTAACTGTAAATACAGGGTAGACTTACTCTACAGTGAAAACTAAGAAATAGATAAACTGTGTCATTCCCCTTGCCTTAAAGGGTATTATGTGTTGCTCTCCAGACAATCTCAGAACTCAGCTGTACATTATTTTGTCAAAGCAGCTTCTCTGATTTGGGTGATGATTGTGCATAAGGACAGTATCTTACCAATGCTATCAAAATTTTCATTGAATGCCCTTATTATTGCTGCATCAGAAGATCTTTAATCCTTTGTATTTTTAATAGCAAAAAGTCTGCATCCAATATTTTTTTCAGCCTGTAATAAATTCTGTTTTATTTTCAGTGAGATAAATCAACCACATGCCTGTGTGTGGGTGTGGGATTTCTTGCCTGGAGGCACCCATGAGCAAAATGCCAGGCACAGAAAATGCCAGTGGAATTCTGTTTCTAATAGAAAAA